>VXBZ01010297.1:46305-66305 GCA_013399135.1 Heliornis fulica | reverse complement strand
CTTAGGGTAACATTAAATAATTCCTTTTTTTTTTTGCATACAACCATCGTAATTCAGGTCTTTTCTATACACACAGTGACAGCAATTTCCATATGTTCGCACTTCACAGTAGTGGAGAACAATGAAAAAAAATCCCAATTTGTAAAGCTTCCTCCCACTCTTCCTCACTCTGGTGTGAAGGCAATGGAGTTGCACACACATAAAAGGAGTGTGAACAAAGGCACCATCCAGTGCATTTAGTCTGCAGCCCAAATAAATACTTGCAATACTGTGCTGGATTTTTTTTTGATTGGCAGATAATGCATTATTTATTAATTTGAACTAAGGTCACATTCTAGCCCAAATGATTCCCCCCCCTCCATTTGTTGTTCTTTATCATTTGCACTGTAGTAGTACTGAGTGGTTCCAGCCATTGCCTAGATCCATTCCACTGAGTAGCACAGGGGCTAGACCAAAAGGCAGGGATGCACACCACCTGGGTGGGAGCCAGAAACATCCAAGGCTTTGCAAGCATGGGCTTACTGAGCTTCTTGCATGTTTCCAATAGATCCATTTTCCCATAGAAGGAGAATAAGGAAAAGAATGGGAAGATGTTGTAGTTGTGAAAGGAGTCCAAGAAACAACAGGTTTCAATAAATAAGTGGGAAAGAACCAGCGCATTTGCATATTCACACAGTTTCGATATAACTATGCCTGCAGTGCACCTTGCCCCAGCAGATCTTGCCACAAGAGCATGTGGGAGCCTGCAAAGATGCACCTCTCCACAGAACGACACATTTCACAGCCACATCGTAACAGTCACAAAGGTGGCACCTTGACTTTAAACTGAGCAGACTGATATTCCCCACAACTCACAATTTTTGCTGAAGAAATTAAAACAGACAAATAGAAATACAAAAGTAGTCTTTATTGGAAAAGATGTGAAGTCTACAGAACAGTGTCAAGACAATTACTGCCAACATTTCTCATTGTCCACAACAGCAGACTGGGTATGGAACAGGAAGAGTCTGTCACAGCTTTGGGAAATCTTTGGTACCATTTGACTGGTACTTTTAAATGTCAGGAATGGGAAGGAATGAAAGCCATGTGTGTTTTACTGGCTGTGGGACAGCAGTCTGCGTGAAACTTCTTGTCACTCTTATTTTTCAACCCAACCTCCAGTTAAAATGTGCAGTAGAAATCCACCTTCAGCTTTGCAGCATGCAAGGCTCCCTGCATTCAGCTCCTCCCACGCTCCAGCTTAGAGCTTTCATAACACCCCGAGCAAATACACAGCTTCTGCCTCGACAAAGCAGCTCAGTTGTGGCTGTAAAGACCAGAAGTTACAGATGATTCTCCTTTCCTTCCTTCTCCCTCACTCTCCTGGATCTCCCTTATTTCCTATGCCATGCAGACTGTTACAGCCATGCTACAGGCAGCAATGGGAAACAGACAGGACAAGCCAAAGCATTGACATACACAAAGAAAAAAAGGGGTGGATTTGCTTTTCTCCCCAAGGTTGGGCATAGGAAGGCACCATCTCCACCAGCAACTGCTACCAGAACTTTGTAATCTGACCATCAGTCTCAGCAATGCATTCAGTCCAATGAAGTCTGGTTTTACAGCAGTGAAACAAATATGGCATTCCAAGAGGACTGCAAAAGCATTCTGGACTAATTGATATCAATGCATCACCCCCATGCCACACTCCCAGATGCTGTAATTCTCCCTCACCCTTGGCTTTCCATCACTTGTTCTTCCTTTTCTCTCCTTTACATGACCTCTTCTACTTTTATTTAGGGTCCTTCTCTAGCCTTGCACACTTCTGAGAAACAGATTCACTCATTCCTTACTACCTAAAAGAGTGAAATGCAAGAAGTTCCAGCAAACTTGGTGCCTTTATGAACACATTTGTATCCCTACTAAATGCCACCCGCTAAATTTTTCATCATGACACATTAAGGTTGGAATGAGAGGAGAGAGGAGGTTACATGGCACTTTTGAAAAATCTAACCAATCTGGCTGATGGGGAAGCACGACAGAATAGAAAGCAGGTGAAGACAAACTGCTGCTTCCCTTGAATTTATTGGAAAAGTAACAGCTACGTCGATTCCAGCAACGCTTTGGGGTCCATGAGAGGAGTGGCAAGGACAAGTGGTAAAATTTACCAGCTCAAAGCAGGGAGGAATAAATATAAAGCCATGGTAAAAGAATTGCATAAAGCATATGGGTATTATATTTTGTTCTTGTTATCTTTCTGGAAAACCAAGCAACTGCCAACAGAACTGAAGGAAGGAGGAGCAGAAAAAGGAGGAGCAGAAAGCTGTCAGGATGCAGAGAGTGAGTTTGAACAGGAACCTGCAAATAACGGCCAAAGACAGATGAAACCAAACAATGGCACAGCACAACCTCCCAGCACAGGAACTAGCCAGTCCCTAAAAACAAGGTGCTTTCCCAAAGCCTTTACCCGCTCTGAAGCTTCTGCACAGTGCTGCAAGCACCCCTGGGAAGGAGCCCTCCAAGAGAAGCCACCCCTTCCCTCGCATGCACAGCTTCCATCATTTGCTCACAAACTGCACTTGAAGTGGCACTGGCTGTTAATGAAACATACCCTTGGTGTACTCACAGTAATTTGCTCTTTTTAAAATGTCACTGCACACAGGCAGCTGCTATTACAAATTCAGACAAGCTGCAGCACTACAGCAGAGCCGGCTGGGTGGCCATCGCCACCCCTCCAGCAGGCTGCTCCCAAGCTGCAAACACCCAACCTCGGCTGGAGGATAGGAGATGCCCAGCAGTTCCCCAGAACGTCAGGTGTCACCCCATTCTCCTCCCATCCAGCTGGCTGGTGCAACTGGGACACCTCCATGCTCATTAAATGTTTTCAACTACAAGTTTCGAGCTGTATTTCTTGATGCCTAAAAGGAGGATGCACCTAAACAATGTTCTCAATCCCATGCTCTGACTTGCCTGGTCCTGTGTGGAGTCAGGAGTGGGACTCTGTGATCCTTATGGGTCCCTTCCAGCTCAGTACAGTCTATGACCCTAAACCACCGGTTTCAAAGATACACCACAGCTGAAGGAAGCCAACCAACACACATCACAGTCTGCTCCACCATCCACTCACAGCAATTAAAATAAAAATTACTGCATTTAGCAGTGGCAGTGCATTTAAAAGTGCTATGAGCCAGGCAACAGCAGCGAGAAGCTCGCTTTATTCACTGCAGCCCCTCATTATGTATCACTTGGAGAAATCCTGCTGTTTCCTCTGTTTGCAAGGAAGCCTCCAGCCTTTTCTCAGCAGCTGTCACTTGGCTTGAAAAAAAAAAAGGGGGCCTCTCAGCACCATGGCGATTAAATACCATTATAACTTTCCTCCTCCTGCATACTACAGTAGGCAATCAATATGGGCTTACATTTTATGAGACAAGGAGTTAACTTGTTCAATTACGGTGCAGACAGCTCTATTCTTTTGTAACAAGTAATCTGGGTAGGGAAATCGATACTGACAGGCCCGATGCATGCCAGCTAATTTCGTATTATCCTCAGCCAATCGGGTACCTGCAAATAATAGAGTTGTTGTTACAGTTCATTATGGGGAGGTGGGATCAATATCGGTACAATAAGAGGATTGGCAATGCATCTGCTGCATAAGTAACCCTGAAGGGAAAGAAGGTCCCACCAGCGCAGCCGGCACGCTCGCATTTACATAGCCGGGGAAAACAAAAGTGCTGGAGAGGTCCCTGCTCCCTGACCTACAATTAAAAGATGAAAACACCCCAGAATCGGAGCAGGATAAACAAACCTCCCTTGCCTACTGCCAGGATAAAACAGAGAGGGGGCAAAGTTGAAGAAAATGTTAATAGCAGATTAAAAGACATGCATATGCTTCGTAAAATGAGATAATACATGCGCAGCTAAATGAACCAGAAACAATCTATTATTTTTTGAAGCATTACATTAATATACAATGTATGTTTGACAAAATACAAGGAAGAAAGGGAGAAAGTGTGCAGTCATATTCTGACGAAGATTATATATATTTTATACACACGACACTTCATGGAGCATGTTTTCTTTGATGATGCAAAGTCCTGCCTCTGTTAACATTTCTTATGTAGGGTGAGCGAGTGGGGCACGAGACAAACGAGAGATTCTGGTACTCAAATAAGGGGTTAGAAAGAACTGTGTACTTAAAACAGCTTGGGAAGTCATACTTGTTATTTCTGGTTAAAGAAATACAGGTGAAATAAAATCATTTTTGAAAACAGAACTATTTTTTACAACACCACAAGTGCTTTTTTGAAAGAGTTGCTTTAGATAAATTTATTTTAATATCTCCTTACTCACAGAAGAGATAGCAGACCTAACCTCGAAGGGAACACTTAGACTTTACAGTTTCATAAAGGTGTTTGATTTTGGGTTTAGGTACCCACCCTAGTAGACACACCTGGCTTGAGACACTATGAGAATTGATTCCAGACTGCAATTTCAAAAGCATGCTCTAAGGTTCAACATAGGAAGGCCAAAATGTTCCCTGAGAGGACAGTAAAAACAGAGGGCATCTGGAATATGCAGACATAAACCCCAACATTCAGAGAACCTTTTTCTTTATACTAATTAGGCATTTGTTCATAATCATCCACATTGCTCTATTTAATCTTCCCAAATATTCTCTTCCGTAACTGCTCTATGCCTGTATTTTCACCATTATTTTCAAGAGGACTGTCCTCCCTGCAGGAGCACCACCTCTCCAAGGAGAGTCTATTAACAGTTCACCAGAAGCCAAATCAGCAGCAACTGAGGACTCAGAAACTCGTTCTTCCACCTTAAAAACAACCCAGGTTGTGTATTTTGATCCTCATTGGTCCCTTCCATCTTAGTATATTCTATGATTTTCCTCTTCAAAGTTCTCTTGTACCTGCTTTCAGATTGCAGTGTGACCATGAAAGGCAAATTCACTCCAAACTTGGAAACACTCTACAAGGTATTCAAATTTTTAAATGGACTATAAATCATGCACTATAAACTGTGCATTTTCAACAAATGCTGATTTAATCTTTGAGAAATGGTGTATCTCTACTTAGAAACCAGCACAGGTTGGTTTTTAAGACTATCTATACTCTTGAGTGTGTTAGTCATGAAGCTTTGAAATTTTGCAGTAATGGTAACACATCAGTTTGACATTTTGGATCCTTTCAATTTGTGTTCAGAGAAACTGGTAAAGTAAATGCAGTGTAACTTCCCTATGTGGTCTGCCTTGCTGGAGAAAACGAGGAGTGCCTAATCCTAGACAAGAGTGACCTGCACAGCTTAGAAATCACCGAGTATCTTGGATTGGTGCAGATATATTTTCATAAAGATTTGAGCAAAACAATCTGAATGGCCTCAGGAAACCAAAGTTGAAACTTGCCTTTAAGTCTCAGGTGTCAATAAATTTAGTGGTTTCGACATTTATCCACATAAAAACCATACCAACTGCTACATAGTTTGGTATGTTCCAAAGCGACCATCTATTTTTACTCTTGAAGGCCATGGGTAAAGATACTAGTATACTAGGATTAGGCTGTGTTGGCAAGGCTGGGCAGAGGAGCTCATCCAGCCCTCACTTGGTACTCAGTTTCTGAAAACCAAAAATATCCATGAGCTCAATAGCTCCCCTCTGTCTGTACCTGCTCCAAAATGCTAAAGCATCATTCCTTCCAAGCCAACCTTAAAGAACAGGTTTTTGTTAACTCTGCACTCCCTTTTAACACGTTATAGCCTTTGGAATAGATCTGTGGTAGCTTAATTTCATTCATTATTTATCTGGAGCATTTTTGAAGTCCATTAATTATTTTTCATCAAAATGCAAAGCCAAATGCATAGCTGAGGAGGGCAGGTCAGCCGGACATGTTACGGTTGATGCCAATTACAGATGGAAAAGTACAGAAGAACAAGATGAGGCCTAAGTGGTAAACAGGGAACAAAGAAGAAAGAATACCATGAGAAAGAGAGCATCATGAGTTATGCGAAGGCCCTGTTTTCAGTTCGGTTCCCAAAACATTCTCGTTCCCATGTTGTTTTTCAGAAGCTGGCTGAATTCTCTCAAAACAGTCTTGTTTGGGTCTCAAACTCTTAGTTCCTATCTAGAACCCCTGATCAGTAAACTTAAAATATGTTTTTCTGCTAAGTACTAACCAATCAATACTTGCAAAAACAAGTTGTTATCCAATCATGTGCTGACACTCAAATTGCTGTAATGTAACTAAAAAGTATAAAATCACATGAAGTTCCTGCAAGTAGTTGAGACAATAGAAGGTAGTTACTACCTTCAGTCTCCCAGCATCTTCTTTCCGACACACTCCACATTCTTAACTCTCACCAGTAAAACTTATGCAACACACAGAGGCTACGGGAGAGATTTCATGCATCCATCACCATCAGATGTCAAAGCCATCAAAATGGCATTTGGAGAAGTCTCACTCCTAACAGAACTGATACTTATGTTAAAGAAACCAATTGTCTGTGCCATGGGCACAAGTCAGCTACCTCCAGACTTCATGGCTGTAAAAATCTGGCCTAAAAAGCACCTTGGAAGGAGACTACCTTTAAACATGAGCTGCATGACACTCTCATCCATGGCTGACATAAAACAACCAGCATCTTCCTCACATCAAAATACCGCTCACACTATGAAGCAATATGCACAGGAATACACCCAAATATTTTCAAATTACATCTCATTAACGAGGAGAAATAGCAGGTTCCAAACAGAAGTGAAAGGAATTACATACACTCTAAACTCTCAGCTATCTTAAGAGTAAGATACACACGTAACAGAACATGGAATACTGATCAGCAGATTCTTATCTATCCTCATGTACTCTGGTGTAAAAGTAAATCAATGTATATTAGCTGGGAGCTATCGGCAGCAGCCAGACTCTGAGAATCTCTCTTGGTGCACTAGCAGGCATAAGTAAGAAATATGTGCATTTCTCAGTAAGGGATGAACAGCTCTAACTTGTCCTCAGAGAGCCCTCCTGTGTATCAGCATTACTATTCTCCTGATAGATACTCAGTTCTTACGGTAGCGTGTCATAAATACAGGCTAGCTTTTATATCGCAGCTCCCAAGTGGGCATCCTTTGAAATTCTTAATCATTACAGCTCTTCAAACCTCAGTTAAATTAATAGAAGGGTGAAATAAGGTTTTGTTTCAAATTCTTAAAGCCTGTGGATCTGGAGTACTATAAATGTGGTCCCCTCCCCCCCCTGCTCCCCCATCCTGTCGTGCTCTGGGTATCTGCAGTGACAAAATCAATCCAGGGTTTGTTTTGGTTTGGGGTTTTTTTTTTCTTTTTAAAGAGGGCTGAATGTTGAAATCCAATTTACCCCTAAACCAGGCAGTGAACAGCCACCCTGAGTTCACTTAGTTAATTTTTCCAAGACAGCAAAACAAGGTAGTATTGGGGAAGAAGATCCATCTCCCATACCATGCTGTGCAGTCACCTAAAATCCAACATGGTGGAGAACAGGAGGGCTCGGGGCTCAGCACACTGACATTGTAGACCAGCTCATTTGGCAACCCCAGCTCCAGACAAGCCTTTGTGGATTCTGCTTATCCCTTGGTAAAACAAAGATGATGATTACCCTCCTTTCATGTGA
Organism: Heliornis fulica; assembly: GCA_013399135.1. Lineage (NCBI taxonomy): Eukaryota > Metazoa > Chordata > Aves > Gruiformes > Heliornithidae > Heliornis > Heliornis fulica. The sequence goes on along the minus strand of VXBZ01010297.1, from coordinate 58,680 downwards.
TTCTCTTAAAATCCAGCTTCACAATGGCTCCTGACAAAGGCACCTGCTGTGCTTCTTGCAACAAAAGCAAGAATTGATGTTTGTATAAGGACGTGCCATATGAAGCACTGTAGTGAAGCAATAGCTTCACACCTCCAGCTATGGGAGTTGTGCATAACTACTTCTAACAGGCAGCTACTCCACTTAACAGCTACTAAATCCTTGGATATATTTATTAAAAGGCACTGAGCAATTCATGTTTAATTACTTCATAAAAGAAACAGAAGTAGTAGTGGAGGAAGAGTTAAACACTGTACTAAAAGAAAGAAGCTACAACTAATCACAATTAAGAGGAAGTCCCAGGCTATTTAAATGCTACAATCCAATTATATCAGGTAAAATGAATTACTCCTTTAATGCTGACTTTATATGAAGATACCTTCTTATTGCTCTCATTAATAATCATCAGACATCATTTTAGCCCATATTGGCTGCAATAACATTTCTATTAGCATCATGCTGTAGCAGGGCTGACAATTAAAATAAAAAATAAATCAAACCCAGAACTGAATAAATGTAATTATAGTTCAGAAAAGAGCTTTTATGACTATTTGATTAGTCAACTGAACAGTACTTATCTTTTAAATCTTAAACTTCAGCAAAATGAAATTTTAGGCTTCTCATTACAGTAGACCCTGAAAAACTAAGATACAGGCAACAGATGTTTTCAAGAGTTATTTAGCTGCCTCAGAACCAACATGTAGCACGTTACTTGAGAAGCATCAACTCAAGTGTACTTAATAGAGCCGTACCACAAGAATAAACACCACAAGAATACATGGAATTACAGGGGGCATTAAAACAAAGCTCCCCCAAAGTACTACTGAGAACATGAGTGATCAGGCTCCCTTGGTCACTCTGCCCTGGACCCCACACACCACCTGATGCCTGGAAACTAATTGGGAAAAACATCAAGCTAAACATAGCACACCAGGAGAGGATGCATCCCTATCAATACCACCACAGTCTAGCACATCACTGACAGCAGGAGCAGTAGACTTCTTTTGGGTCAGAGGATTTCCATGGATAGATACCAACTCGTTTTATGCAGAAATGAGCAGCATTTGTCTGTTCCAGAAGGTGAGAATTTACTTACAGGCAAAGAACAAATAACTGTGGCAGCTTACCTATGGTAGCGTATGGAACAGTGCCAGCAGCTCAAAGAGACGTGTGAATGTTTGGAAACTTATAAAACAAGTATTTGATCAAATATGTATCACTATCAAATTTTCTCCAGGAACATGCAGAATTTTTACTTCCAGCCTTCAATGTTTGATGCTGAGAATTTGTGAGTATCTCATTTACACAACAAACCAGGCAGAACTATGCTTTTCTTTTCCCTTTAAGGGGAGGGAGTATTTTGATAAGAGTTTCTATATATTCATATTTTTTGTCCATCCTGTTTCAGCTAGGAGAGAGTTAATTTTCTCTCTAGCAGCCACTGGAATGGCGTGTTTGGGAGTTAGGGTGAGCAGCACTGGTAACACCCTGATGTTCCAAGTTGTTGCCAGGCAGTAAAGGACTTCTCAGGTCTTCATAACAAGAAGACGGGGGCACCCAGGAAGCTGGGAGGGGACACATCCAGGACAGGTGACCCAAACCAGCCAAAGAGAGTTCTCCATGCTAATGACATCATGCTCAGTATAAAGGGTGGTCAGTCAGGGAGGGGGCCATAGCTTCAGGATGTGCAGTTTGGGGGTGATCTGGTTCTGGGACAGCTCTGAGCTGTATGGCCTGAGGTGTGCAGTTCAGTGAGGAATTATACCCTGTATGACCATTTTCATATATTTTATTACAAAGTCCTGTCATCGTTATCTCTCTCTCTCTGTCCCAGTAAACTATCCCTATCCCAGCCCGTGAGGTTTGTGTCTTTGTTCATTTTCTTTTCTACCTTTTCACCTCCAGCATTTTAGAGAGAGCGGCTGCGAGCTGTTCAGCTCTCAGCTGGGGTGAAACCACGACATTATCCTACACTGAAAACTCCCACTTTAAACTCCTCCTAAAGCTCAGGAGTTTAAACTAGGAATCTAGCCTCCCATGGCTGCAGAAGACCATTGCAACTATTATATTCTCAGATTCTCATGTTCTATACCAAGGCATCTTTACTAAAGCTACATTTGAAAGTAAAGTTCCACTCTCCCCAAATGATAAAACCAACAAGTTGCAGTTACTTGAGTTGCAGAAGCACTTACAGATTTCTTTTCCAAAAAGCTATGAGGCAACAAAAAGTAATCCAAAACACAACAATATAACTGCCTTTTCAGGAAACTAAAGTGCAATTCAGTATAAGTAGATGTTATAACTATATATATATTAAATTATCATTAAAGATATCATCAATAGACAGGAAAATAATTTTTTGAGAGGAATGTCTAACAGGCAGTGAAGGCACCTGTTCCCACATATCCTCCAGAGAAAACCAGGTGTCACTAACACCCTTTCTACAGCTCTAACAGCCCTTCTTTGGTCACGAGACCCAGCAACAAGGGGCATTTATCTGCCATACAAGTTACTCATTTCATTAGAACAATGCAACTTTATATTGAAAACTCAAGTAGAAGCATATGCTGCAAAAGGACAACAGGTGTATCCAACCTGAAAATGCTGGATTACATCTGCCTCTGGACAGGATTTCCTTTATATTCAGATGGTTTTGGATTAAAGCTTCAAAGACACATTTCTACCTTGTGTGCACCAGTGTAGGTGAAGGATACCTCGGACATCAATGTTGCTGAACCTGACTACGTTAAACACCACACACTGGATGAAAGTGCTCTACAGCTGTTACACAGCTTGGCTATTCAGGAGAGCCAAGTTCTAGACTAGTACCAAACTACCCACCACTACTCAACTCACTTCTTACAGGTGCCCTGCTCCAGAATCACACTGCATCCAGCCTACAGCAAAACTGTATAGCAAGAATGGTGTTTTAATACTTTAGGCTTTCCTCTGGACAATGAAAACGTTGAAGTTGAATGTAGGTAAAAAAAAGTGTCCACCACATCCTCCCTCCAAGCCCACAGCAATGATAAGACGTGAACTCTAATCTCCAAGGGTCAAGGGCTGCCTTCTGCTGTGGCCCTACAAGTCTAATAGTGTTTCTTGGTCCATTGACATGTAAATTAATAGTGACAAGAAAATGTAGGGTTTAGGTCTCAGGAAGAGAGGCAGGGAAGCAAAAATCACCAGGCTCATCTGGATGTGCTACTCCAAGCTTACATCTGACAGTCACTTATTTTTAAGACCAGCAATGCAGGCTCTTTTCTACTCATCCCTAGCTCTAGAAGGAAGGACATTGCTCTGAACACAGTGCTACGTTTCAGTGGCTGTGCACACCCTGGTCACTGAGCTCAACTAGAGCTGCTCAGTTTTAACCCAGACTTTATGTTCAGGGTGACCAGACACAAACCAGGCATGCTGAGAGAGGCATTTACCCAACACAGCGTGAATGGAGATCTGGTAGCTCTTGCCTCCCTGAATCCAAGACATTACTGACAAGTTGCATCTCTTCAAAGAAGTCAAGTCATTCAGTACAAATCCAAGCTGTTGGCACAGTGTATTCCTCACCCAATTTTAGCAGAGTTTGTTACTCACAAAGTAGGATAATCTGCAAGTAAAAACTCTATTCTGGCTGAAACAGAACTGCAAATCAATCCAATTGCTTCAGAGAGAAAATGAGAACTATGCTGCAGGCATAGTGCTGTTTAAAGCCCAACAAAATATATTATGTCCCAAAAAGTTGCAAGAAGAGATGGACCAGATACAGGCAAGCTGCCAGAATCCCTCTCTGCAAAGCCAGAGCTTCAAAATTCTTCAAGCATCAGAAGATAACTTTGGACTTGACACTCAGCCAGCCTAGCTCCCTTTTCCTGCCATCACAACTGCTTACGAGTGTCTACCAGCCCTTGAATTACCAAAATACTCCTTTAGCTGATGTACTGTCACCGGGCATTTCAACTGTTACCATCAAATCTGGGTGAGTTAGAGGAGAATAAGGAAGCTTGGACCACCCAGGTGGAATTTTTCACATGTCTGTTCCACAACCAGCCAACGGTGAAAGTTGTGCTGCTGACCGAGCGAGCTCTGTATCAACTTGGGCTAAACCAAAGCCTTACAATACCACACTACAGCCTAGAAAAATCACTGGCTGCTGTTTCACAATGGTTGCACATTTCTTCAGAACCAAGAACCAAACAACTTGTTGGAAATTTCAGTTTACAGTAGCTCAAGATTTGTTAAAAAACTCTTGGTGCTTTCAACAGCAGGGCTGCTGATCCCATTCTCCTCTAGGTCCCTTTGAAAAGCCCAGGGTGAATCCGTTCCTTTTGGTCTGTAACACACTTATTACATGGCTGTGCTTTTGTTTTCAAAGGTCTGCTACTTCAGTTGCTAAAAGAATACTTCACTGTTTCTTTTGGAAACTTCCAAATTCCCATTTAAAAGCCCTGATGCCTCATAACAAACCTGAGTTATAAATATCCAATATAGTAATTTCTGGACTACTCATGCATCGATTTGAAACACCTCTAGACAGTTTGCTTTGCATTCTACTGTTCTCTGGTGTCTTTTAGGGAAAAAAAACAGGAGAATTCTTTAAATCCTCACAGCTTTGACTGTTGATTATTTTATAAAGCCACAGAGAACAGTTTACAAGGAGCCAAATGGGTAATCATTATTCCCCATCAGCAATGAGCTGTGACTTGTGTAAATTGCATAATAAATTAGGTATTTTGAGATAAATGAATTTACAATAAACAATCACGGACTGAAAAGCTCCACTTCTTGTCTCTAACGGCACAAGCTCTGGTTAAAATCAGCCACAGGTAGTTAAGTGATTATAAACTGTAAAAATAAATCAACCTGATATAATTGCTCCGAGGAAAAAATTACCAACATATTTAAAATTTCAGCAGTGCACCTTTTCCCATATCCATTTGGCATTATCTAATTACCTTCACATTTCATTTCCATCAATGATATGACCTGTATTTTCCTTTTATAACTGTCAGGGAGGGGGTGGGAGGGTGGAGTGGAGGACCACAGTGATAAATCAACCTTACCATTAGGACCGAAATGGCTCATCGCTGCAGCTCTAAATCCAGGATTTATAAAGATGTCTAGGCCATATAGCACACTTGTGGACACCATAATAAATTCATGAGCACATTGCCAAGGCAAACTACTTCATTATGTGGCAGGCTGCTAGCCATTAATCTAGCAGAGAGAGATTCCTGGGAAACTGAGACTGCTTGGAAATTTATGCAGGCCTAAAGTTACCCATTTCATTATGGATTTAATCTGCTCTTTCTGCCAGAGTGCATGAAAGGTTTTTACAGTTTAGATCAAGTGCTTGTAACTCCCTATTTTATATTATTTCTTCAACAATAATGTCCTAATTTTCCTCTCAAAAACTATTCAAACTGAATGCCTTCACGCTTGCCTTGCTCTAATATTACACTAGATAAAATATTTATACAATCAATTGACAAAGAGCAATTTTTTTCCCCTTAAATGTTCCATTAACATGTAAATTTTCATATGATCTTTATCTTATAGGCAAAACGTGCTTTGCAATGCCCACCTTCTTCCAGGCAGTTAACCCTTTTGTAGGCTGTAGAGAATCCAGATCAAAACATATTCAGTGGCCTCATTTCTAAAGCCCGTGAAGAGGTCCTGTGTTTAAATTACTATTCATTGAAAGGAGATGTAGCTCCTAAAGTAATTTGCTTGCCTTTTTTGATGGCTCATTCCCCCCTCCTCACACATTTGCACAAAGACAGACATGCATTTTTAGTCCAATTCCCACAAATAAGGTATTTTAAATTACTATTTTCAACTTTTAATAGAGTTTAATAACATGTCACTAATAATGCTGAATATTCCAGGTGATACTGCAGTTCTGCCACATGTGAAATTAGATTAATGCGACCAACTACAAAAAAGAAAACTTATTTATCTTGAACTGACTAACTGCAGATTACCATCTTCAGTAAAAAAAGAAAAAAAAATCTTCCCACTCCAGGCAGCCCTGTTAATTTATGGTTATTGTACTAAGAGAAAAACTTACACCAAAATATTTTCAGTGATTTGATTCTTATAATGACACATAATGGAAAGACCAAAACCAAGACCTGGAATAATAAATATATGCAAAAAATTATATCTCCTAACTATCCATTCAATTGTATGTTCAATGTTCTCTCCTGCTGTTATCTCACCAGAACTCCCAGCCATGCATTTAGGAAAACACTCCAATGCCTTGCTGGAAACGGGTCTAAAAGGTTACATTTGCATGTTAGGGTGATTCTCATTAAATGCCTGAAGCTAATTTTGATGGACAACTGCTTTATGTCGATGCCTTTGAAACTGTAATGGCAAACACGCTCTGCATCATTCTTACTAGTTGTGGTAACCTACTATGTGAGCATGCACACAAGATGTACTGGTTAATAAATCCATCACCAGATGAGGGCCAACCTAGACTCATGATTTTAATAACACAACTGTACCTTTCACATAAATCTTAAGATAATTATGGAGCAAGAAAACACATGAGAACAAGTTATGTATGTAATCCCTTCCTTTTAATAAAACTCTTCATTTTTCCCTTGTCTTAGATGAGACAAGTGGTGGGTTGTCTTGTCCACTTCAGTGAAACAGATTCTTCCCTGTCAGAAGCATCTGAGTTACAGGACAATTGCACCTCCACTATTGAGCAGGTGGATTTTGGTGATAACTCATAGCCTCACCTTTCAGATATGCAAGCTTCATGGATAAAGCTTCAACCTATGCTAAGTATTTCCCTGAAAAGATTTAGCATCTTTGGGATAAAACTTATATTCTGGTTAGAAAACCTATGAGAAATACATTCAAAAAAACCCAACCAAACAAACCCAAAATCCAGAAAAAACCCAAAGCCCTTCCTTCCCCTGTGCAGATTAAGTCTGTACTGCAGAAGGCAGACTAGATCCATTTTTTTTTTCTTTTTACACCTAATAAAGGGAAACTACCTTTTATATAATTCATTTTTCCACTACCAAAGAGAATACTGAACTCTGAAAGTGCATGATCTCCATATCACAGTGGGAGAAAGATTCACGTGCAAAGAAATAGAGGTTCAGATTCAATAGCTCTTCACATCTCTCTGGCTTGCAAAGACATCACAGTCCACCTGAGCTTTGCTCCCACCCTAATCTGCATATTCCTCCCCCCCCATCACTTTCTCCAAAATACTACCTACTTGCTTCCAACAACAGAGGGGCCATCTTGAACCTGGGAACCCACTCTGTTGAGCTCTCAAAGAGTTATACATGGAATAAAATTGATCCTAAAAAGACTGCAAATCAGCATTAATCAGTCATTTCATTATTACACCTCAGATTGTACAATAGATAAACACTCCACAAGGTTGATCTGAACACAAAAAACAGGTAGGAACATGCAAGAGACTAACTAATGAATTTGAACAGGGTCACTATGAAGTATTAAAGTGTGAAAGAAGGCACTTTACCTCTTCAAGAAAAGAGTTCAGAAATGTCCCCAAATCAAAGTACTTTAAGAAATATACATTTATCCTAAATAAAAAACTTTGCTCAGATGTCACTGAAGATCATCTCTGACATTACATTTCCAAGTAGTCACATCTTTTACTACATTATTTAACTGTGTTTTTCTAATCTGCCTTATCTTTTTTCCTCTTTTATAACATTTCCTTTATCAAAGCTGGCATTGAGCCAGACTCAAATATTTTGAGAGCAGAGATCCACCCTATATACCAAGAGCTTCCCAATTAATTTCAGTAAAGTTTGAGTGTTTCTCAAACACACAGCAAGTCCATCCATCGGACTTCCGATACACCCACAACACCCAACAAGCCCTCACAGCTCACTGCACTCCCGTGGGATTTGCCATCAGAGATGCCAGGATCCCACCAGAACATGCTGACGTGCCTTTACAGCCATGAGATACTGAATTCACCCTGCCTTGGGACTTGTCACACAAGTGGCAAACGTTTCAGAGGTTCTCAGAAATGTTGAGCTCAAGTTACATGGAAAGTCTTCCTTCACAACACTTGTAATTCACCTTCTGTACTTTGACAGCTTTGGGACTAAGCTATTACAAAGCTCTGTAGCTCTGTGTTCTTCCTGGGATACTCTAAGCAAACAAGCAACCAATTTTTCCCACCTCTATTTTACAAGACTCTGTATGTATCTGGCTATACAATAAAAATAAGTTTCCACCAGCAAGCTGAACAAAATCCAAGGTTTTAGCTAAATCCAATCCATTTAGGCCAATGCAAATACAGGAAATATAATACAGCTTAACAGTGTAAAAGCATATAAAACCTACAAAATGTTTCTAGAGGCAGCGATCCATGCCAGAATGCCAAGAATAACACATTCAATAATACACATACCTTTTTTTAATGTAGACAACATAACCCACAAGAGTCACATTTGTATATCTAAATTGGTATCACCAGCACTGCCTATTCCAGAGTACAAAGGAGATTAGTTAGACACTGTAACATCTGTATCCATCAATGGTGAACTACATCTGAGTACAGGGAGGTATTTGGCAAAAAGATATGCTTTAAGACAGCCAACTCCATAAAAATCATGGGCTCAGATAGCCAAGGTCCTGGATAATATCTTCAGTCTTACAACTTGATGAACGCACCAGTCACAATCAGACTGGTGCCTTTGTACAGAGACCAATTAAATGGAGGGCCAAGACCTCAAACACTTTTTCAAGCCCTCAGCAACAAGACCAGCTTACATAAATAGATGGCCCAATTATTTTAACATTTGGCTCACGCCCACCTTTGCCTCTTGCTTGCCTGCTGGCTAGTAAAGTGGGTGACTGTGACCGAAGAGACACAGCGATGCTCAGTGCTTGCATGTCACATGCCAAGTGTGCTCATAACTCCTGTAATCGGGGGTACACTCTTTCAGACATGCTCTATGGGGGAAGTTTAATGAAACCTCTGACATGAAACCTCTGAGATGGACTGAGCTGCACAAGCCAGGCAGTTGGGAGAGTTGTAACAGAGCCACGTGCTCAAACCCATATAGTACCTGTATGCAGAGCTGACAGCATACCATCATTCCTTGGTTAAATATTGAATTCCAGTAAAATTGCAGCCTAAAAAAAATTACCAAAAAAACATCCCAACCATAGACTTTTAAAACAAATAAGCAGTCAAAGTAGTTTTCTGACAGCAGTGTCTTAATTGCAGTTATCCCATCTAAACTGTTCCTGACTGCCAAAAAGCTGTTTGCAGAGACCGGAATGCACAAAAAAACATTAAATAAATCAAGAAGTGATAAAGTTCCCCTTTCCAGGCACCCTGTCATCTGGCAAGAAGCAACTCTGAGCATGCCCACAAAGGGAACACCTCAGGCATTGCTAGCTTAGCCTGGGCAAACTTTGGGAACAGGAAGAAAGCAAAACCAAATGTAGATGATCAGAGCTCCAAGGTGAAAGCTGCCAACACTTTCTTACCAGGGGGTAGAAAACCATACGAGTTTAAATACTTCATGTTCAGTGAGAGCTTTGCCTTTAAACTGTTGGCACGACTGGTCCTGCAGGTTGCTGAAGTTAAACTACACTGGCATTGCCAGAAAGCAGCAGCAGCCCGTGCCAACAAGCCAGTCCCCAAGTAGGCTGATGAAATGCGCCACGTGCAGGCAGCCACACCGGCAGGAACGAGGCTACTGAATGCATCCAGCACTACAAAGAACAGTAATAAGGGTAGAAAGGATGATTTCTCCTGTAATTTTAGGTAATCCTGGAACAGAAGAAATGACTGAGCATGCAGAATAAATGTATGTAATGCGATTGAACAGCATTACTGAGCTACAAAGCTTGCATACCAAAGGGATTTGAAATTTGCACCAGATTCTGGGCTGGTGCAAACCAGCATGACTCTGCAACCACAAATTCTACTGTGTGTTTGGCCCCTCACTTTTACATTTGAACTGTTACTACATTACCATCTGCTTTCTCTTACTCATATTAGAGACAAATATTTCCTAAAAAATATCTTAAAATGCAGCAAGAGTCTCATCTAAGGGCCAGAATTAAGCCTGCAAATATCTTCATGATTCTTCTGTTTAAGTCAATGCAAGCTGAAGAACACCACATACCAAAGGGATTGTCACCCTACATTCATGCTACTATTTATTTTCATGTTACATTCACCTTCAGTTACCTTTACAAGTACAACGTTAACCTTGATAAATGGAAGATTATCCAGTTTTAATTTGAAAGATTTTACACTTAAAAATCTGCTTCCAAAACAGTCCTGTATTTTGCTTCCAATGAAGAAGTTTTCCAACAGAGGAAATAAAAGCTATCAACATAGATCTCTTGAAGATCTGGATACACAGAGCTGATTTCTAACAAAACTGCATCATCTGCAAGCACAACCAAAAACATTTACCCATTCTGTAATAAGAGCTTGATCCTGGAGTAACCAAACACATTAACACTGAAGTAATGCTCCATGAACTTGGAAAGAAAAGTTGATTATGCAAATACTGGGGTTCATCAGAATAAAAACATACATAAAAAGAGACTGAGGAAACACAAACAGTTCTTATTTAAAGATTTAGATATTATAAAACAGAGAGTCTATAAATCCCTTTTAAACCAAGATTTAAAGAAGTTCTTTGTTCTGCCATAGTCTAAGTAATATTTTATTATCTTATCTAGGATGCAGTAAGGTCACCATGAGTATAGAGAGTATACCATGAAGTATCTTAGGCCTGGCTTTTAAGAGCAATCCTTAAACATACCGACTGGAGTCCCTCTGGGAGTCTTTTATTAGCCATGGCATAAAATTATTAAATCTACTCAGATATAGCCTAGAAATAGGCTAGAAAAAAAAAATCATAAAATAAAGTCCAATCCTTCATCACTGAGGCTTTTTTTTTGTGAGGAGGGGGTGCTTAAATTACACATAAAATGGTGCTGCTTTTTAGTTTCATTAGATACCCTACACAGCTTAGGGAAGGCAGTTTCAGGGTAAGCTACCAGGAATTTACCAGCCTATGAAGAGTCATTTTTTTCATGAATAAATGGTTTTCACATCAAATAAATCAAAGCATCATTATGAACACAAGCTGTAGATTGTACTTTTTGTACTAAATCACATTCTCCTTGACTGGAAAAAAGCTGCCCTCCCCAGGATCCTCCTGTCCCCTAAGTCTCTCTCAGTCTTCATCCCATTTTGGTGAGGGTTTTTTTTTTTTGTGTGTGTTTGGTTGGGTTTTGCTTGATTTGGGGTTTGTTTTTTTTTTTTTAGGTAAGTTTTCCTGCTTGTGCTTGAACATGAATGCCAAGGATGGTGCAACAACTGCACTTGCTTTTCCAAGGCCACAGTGCCAGGAACTAACAATATGTGAAATGTTCCATCCCTGCAGGTTTTCCTGCTCAAACATTTTCTAAATAAATAAATAATTAAAAACAATGGCACACGCCACATTCCAGCCCTGAATTCCCGGAGCAGCTCAGGTCCTTAAACTGAATAATTTGCCTCAGCTTGCGTATTGCAAAACCCATTCAGCAAAAGATTATGGGCCTTTAAGTGCCATCCAGGCCTGAAATATGACTCTAGGGCTTTAGGATGTCAGAATTGAGAATTGCTAGTGAATATTCTGCTCTAGCAGTACTAAAACTACCATTATTTAGCAACATGGGAGCAGGCAAACGGGGGCAGGGGAGAGAAATAATCTGACATAAGAGAAAGACTATAAGTTAGCAGAAACAGAGGTGCAGTTTTCATATGTGGCTGCATTAATTCTTTATGGAATAAAATGCATTTGTGAATCAAAAAGCGGATGCAGATTTATATTCCCACTTAAATCTGCCAAAAGCAAGTAAATGAATACTGAGAGCTCATTTTAGTTCAGGAAACAATTTATGAGGATACGTGGGTGGGTGCAGGTACTCTGCACGAACAGTCTCAAGGGGAATTAGCAGCTGCTTCTGCTCCTCATAACAAAGAATAGACGGACTAAACTGAAAATTAGCAGCACCTCATTAAATGTAAAACCATCCACATATAAAGCAGCNNTCCACATATAAAGCAGCAAGTACTCAATCCTTAAAAAATTCAAAAGATGCAGTGTAACAAGAAAACCAAAGGAGCTTTTGTCATTCCATCACAAATTATTTAGGTTTAGATTGTGGCATCAAGCCAAAGCTCAGAGACAGAGCAGTTGTGAGCCACTTTCCCTGGTGAAAGTTCCCTTCTGACCTCAGGTTTTTTAGCCCTTTCCAGCACTTCATAACCTTCATCACATACCACCCTCCCTCCTCCCCCACCTCCAA
>VXBZ01010297.1:2740-45202 GCA_013399135.1 Heliornis fulica | reverse complement strand
GAGACTCCACAACCTCTCTGGGCAGCCTGTTCCAGTGATCTGTCACCCTCACTGGGAAAAAAGTTTTTCCTTACATTCACATGGAACTTCCTCTGTTCCAGCTTGGCCCCACTGACCCTTGTCCTATCACTGGCCATCACTGAGAAGAGCCTGGCTCCATCCTCCTGACACACACCCTTAACATATTTACAGACATTAATGAGGTCACCCCTCAGTCTCCTCCAAGCTGAAGAGCCCCATCTCCCTCAGCCTGTCCTCAGAAGGAAGATGTTCCACTCCATCACCCTGGTGACCCTGTGCTGGGCTCTTTCAAGGAGTTGTATGTTCTTCTGGAACTGATGGGACCAGAACTGGACACAATATTACAGATGTGGTCTACCAGTGCAGAGCAGAGGGGGAGAAGGACCTCTCTTGACCTACTAGCCACCCCTCTTCTAATACACCCCAGGATGCCATTGGCCTTCCTGGACACGAGGGCACATTGCTGGCTCATGGTCATCCTGCTGTCTACCAGGACCCCCAGGTCCCTCTCACCTACACTGCTCTCCAACAGGCCAGTCCCCAACCTATACTGGTCCCTGGGGTTGTTCCTCCCCAGATGCAGGACCCTACACTTGCCCTTGTTAAATCTCATTCAGTTTCTCCCTGCCCAGCTCTCCAGCCTGTCTAAATCCTGTTGAATGTCAACACAACCTTCTGGGGTGTCACCACCCCTCCCAGCTTTGTGTCATCAGCAAACTTGCTGACTGTGCACTCTATTCCCTCATCCAGGTCATCAATGAATACATTGAACAGTACTGGTCCCAGTACCGACCCCTGAGGGACTCCACTAGTTCCAGGCCTCCAGCCAGACCCTGTCCCATTAATCACAACTCTCTGGCTTCTTCCCTTGAACCAGCTCTCAATCCACCTCACTATTCTGCCCTCCAGGACACACTGCCTCAGTTTATCCACCAGGATGCTGTGGGAGACAGTGTCAAATGCTTTACTGAGATCCAGAAAAAACACATCCACCATCATATCATCATCATTTCCTTAGAGAACCAGCATCCAATCACTCTGCTTAGCTTATGAGCTCAGATAGGAATTACAACAAAGTGATTCCTGAAATAATCACAATTAAGAGACATTCAGATGACAAGACAAATATGTACATCAAGAAAAGCTAAGAGACAGAATATATTGGGACTTACATCTGTTATTAATCTTCATAAGAGAACAACTAATTTTATATGCTTAGAAACAAAGTTAGCAAATTGGCTCATCAAAATAAACATTACAGAAAAGTTTATTACTATTGTTTTGAGTTTTCTTTCAAGTCCCTACAGTAGGCTTTTAAGATTCTTTTTTGACATGATTCATGCATCAAAGTAGTTAAACTAGAAGAGGCAACAAAGGGAAGGTGCATGAAATCATTTAGAATCACATAATCATTTAGGTTGTGTGAGACCTTTAAGATCAACTCCAACTGCATCTTAAAACTTTGTAGCCATTTGCAGCACAGGAGGTGTCAGAAGAAGCTGAAATCCTGGCAGCTCACTTATGGAGCAGACTCAAGGTAAGTCAAACATGCTCATCAGTCCAAGTTTCCCAGTTCTGTTGGGATAGGAGCAGCAGAGGATGAGATGTGAAAAACAAGCTACTATCCAAACCACTGCTCCCTTTAGTAGCTCTTGGAAGCTGTAGATACAATGGTTCAAGATGACAGTACAAATGTATCTAACAGACCATAAAACAAAGATGAGAGCCGACGATTCACCTTGTAGCAGAAGGAATGTATGTCTCTAGTCCAAGATATCTTCATTTCACACATCCATCCTGCATTAACAGCATGTGTCTAAACAGGCATAACACAAATTAAAGTTATTCATTTAAGTTATTCAACTTAAAACCATCTCTTACATAAAAGATTTTTTTAAAATCCTGTAACTTTGTATCTTAGTAGTAAATATTTCAGTTTAAGGAATTAGTGACAGATACTTGGGGGTTGAGTTTCCAACTCTTTAGAGACAGAACTTTAGTGATGTTAACCACAGGGCTCAGTAAAGTCACCTACTGTATGCTAATGAGCTCAGCTGCCTGAGCATTCGCAGGATGAGACCCTTTGCTCATTACACTCATAAATAGGAAGGCCAGCAGGGACCATTACAGTCTGGGCTGACCTCCTGCATAAAACAGGCCATCAAATTTCAAATGTAATATAATTAGGGTTCTCAGGTTTAACTGATAACAGCAGCAAATACCCCACGGAGACTTTAAAAATGTGTCAGGCAAATTTACACATAGAAGGTATGCTTTGATGTGTGTCACAGACACCACCAGCACTAAGCTCATTCATGCCCAGAAGTTCCTGGGTTTCTTTTTTATTATTATTTTTAAAGCTATTTCTGACAGTCTTCCTGCTTCAGGGAAAGCTGCAAGGACTGTTTATTGTTCTGTCTTCTTCCTTAATATTTTTAAGCCCCTCTCCAGGCAATGGCCTAAGATATTTTTCTCTTTTTGTTATTTACTTGCCTGAAATGACTGTGAATATGGTGCCTGAGGGTTCTGCAGGCTCTCCAAGGACAGAAACTGACACAGCATTTTTTATTTTTTAACCCTCACCAATACCAATAGACTCAATTATGTTGTTTTTTTCTCTCCTATTTAATTACTTTTAGCTAAGTGGACTTGAAGAAAAAGCCCTCCAATTATCCCTTGTTAAATATTTCAATTTTTATTAGTATTTAAACTATTGAATCACTTATGCCATCACCCAAATTGGCTGTGCTACATTTTTCTCCCTGGTGAGAAAAAAATTATTTCTCAATAATCATTAGTGTCATCAAATTACAATTCCATAGAGAACCAGATCAGATGAATATGCCACTGAACATATAAAAATAAGAGATGAATGACAAGCTGCCCTAGACTTGCTGAGGTTTGAGTTTCTTACCTATTTTGGTATATTTTCCTAGTTTGAAGCTTTTGATAATATTTTGTGGTTATTCAGAGAAAGGTTGGCTCTCTAAGGAGCCAACAATGTAAAAGAAAATTTCACTTTTCTGGTACAAGCTCACTCTTCCACAGCAATACTACTAGAGTAGTACTGGGAGTAACAAACATCTTCAGCCATGTGCTTTCAGGGGCCAAGCCACAGTTTGAGCTCAGCCTAACCCATATCCTGCATCAGTGAACAGATACCCAAAGATATTTTTCAGGGCAATCATTAAGTTTGTCTAATTCTGAGCAGGAAGTGGGATGTTTAGGTAAGCAATGTATGCGATAGCATCACGAGACACAAGATACGTGATATTTCCCCTGTGGAGGCACTGATGCTCTGGGCAAGATTTCGGAAGCGTACAGAGAGTTGAAAGCAGTAAACCCATGTGAATTATATTAGTTCCCATCTATTAAATATTCATGAACATGGGATGATATTCATGAGTTTGGCTCAGACCAAGCTACCCTGACTGACTGGCTTTGGACTTCTAACCAAACAATTCTTAGAGCTAAACACTTCCCTGAATGTGACATGCTTTATTTAGGAGATGTTTCAAAATGATCCAGCTACTGAGACTTTATGTATCACATTGCAGCTTTAAAAACTTGGTGCCCCCTCTTCTCCCCTCCAACTGTGCCCTAGTTATGAACTCTGGGAAGTGTCCTTTATGGTGGCACTGCTGAGACACAGCTTCAATTAGTCTATAGTGGTGCTGTCAGGTGCTGCAGCCAATTACCTAAAATGTAAATGTTTTAAGAAAGGCAGCACTTTTTTTGTCAGGGCCAAAATGATTTCCAACCTCCAGTTCATTGTTTCATAACCAGAAGCACATAACTCAGAAATGTTGAGCATACAGTAAAAACATCACGTGTTGATTTACACGTGTATATTGACTAATTCTATCAGTGGAGTATTTACCTTAATCAATATTAAAAGATGCCACTATGATTTACATGTCAAGTTGTCTCAATCCAGTCAATACATGTTGTCATTCAAAACCAGATGCTTATCTGTTTCCTCTGCCCCAGTGAGTTAACTTGGTTGGCACATTTCACTACCAACTATCTTCCTATCTCACTTTACATTCAAAATCCCAGTTCTCAAATTAATGTTGCAGTTATTTTATAATCTGTGCATACCAGTCACATGTGCAGGTGCTACACACAAAAACTGACTGGGAAACTATCCCTGTGGTAAAGACTCAGATCCTTGGTGCTAATGATGAAGAAACATACAACTTGTTGCAACATCTATCCAAGGAAAGTTCCTTTCCTGACCTGCAGTGATCGGGGATTTCTGTTACACCAATTCATCCCATCTCCCAAACCACTGCAGTAAGATGAAACTCCAAATTTGCAATAACTAATTTCAAACACGCCTTCTCCCACATGACAAACCCCCTGGAGCTCACCAGATCACTCTTATTTCTGTAATCTCGTTTTCCCTTCGTTATCATGTTACTTGAGCCATCAGGCATCATATTATTTGAAACACTTTGCATGAGAAGGAACAGATTTATGTTTACATAGGCTGTACCATCTAGTCCACAAAAATATTTTTAAACTCTAAATCTGAAAAGCACTTCACACATTGTCCCCTCCATGGCTGCTTGGGACTATGGATGTTATATACTGACAACTACCCTCCAATAATTTACCAGGCAAGTTACATTGCTGCTATTCGTTTTTGCACAAGCTCATGCGAGCTGGTCACGAATCGAACAGGCTGCTTCCCTCCACACAACTGTGCAGCTTCTTCCACTGGTAACACACAGGTATTAGCAATGTCATCTGCCTTATGCCTACTTTAAAAAGTATATTGAATCCTGATACTCCCACTGATATTCCTAAAAAAATATTTTAATTTGGTCTGTTTAGCAACAAAAAAACCCCAACCATGTTATAGCACATGCACTTCACAAGGTGTATCAGTAGGATCCAGCTCTCTTGAGGCATCAGTGGGGTGCTCCTACCCTCCTTGTTCACAGGCATCAGCGAGGTGGGTGCTCCTACCCCCCTTTCACATGCAGACAGGCACTCTGTTCATTGACCCTGTGTCATGGAGCCTCAGGCCATACCTTCAGGCTAAGGCTTTTTGGTGGAGATGCATGGCCTTGGGATGCCTCAAAACAATTAAGTTTCCTTCATCTTTTCTCCCAAACTTGCTGGTGATAATTACCAATAGCTTCATTTTTATCAGTTTCAGGCTCTCAATCTGAGCAGGAATGTTTTGCCAAGCACTACCGGGGAAACTGTTCCATTAGTATTGAAGAAAAGAAGCCACACACAAACCCAAGGAATACTTAATGCTCCAAAGTTATGCCCAAGATGCCATCTTGAAATTACAGCCCCTCCTGGAGCTCTATCCAAGCAGGGAGTCTCCAAAAGCATTTACTCCATGAACAAGTGTTTTGTGACAATACCAGCCAGGAAACAAAATAAAAACCATCAGGTACTGTAAGTTTTTTAAGAGGTAGGCATTTCATGCATCAAAATGACAACAGATCATATTTCTAACAAAATTATGCCACACTGCTATCCTTGCATCAGCTCACTTTGAAGTTGTGTGAACCACAAGACTTGAATACACATTTTGCTTAAAAGGTTGTTCTCATTTTTGTTGCTGCTGTTTCTGACTGGCAAGAAGCAGCTTTCATACCATATCAGTCTTAAACCACATAATTTGCCTATTCCTTAAACTACTACTTCTAAACTAAACTACTACCCCCCCAAAGAAAAAGATGCATTTTTATTTAATTTTTAACCTCAAAATTGGCTACTTTCCTCAGCCTCCCATCCCTTCTCTGGACTAGAGGACTGCCTCAGGTTCAGGAGAAGCTGCTCAATGCCAGGCTGGACGGTGCAGCACAAAGTTCTTCCAAGCTTCAGCTCATAAGCAGCAAGGACAGTGACAGGAGTGGTCTGTGCAACTGCTCCCTTCAACTTCATCTACATGAACAAATCTCTCTATTTGCCTTTAAGGGAGTGTTGCATACTGTAGTGTAACAATACATTAGCCTGCAAGGGTAGAGAAGATTGATAAATCACAAAAATGGATTACACAAGGGATAATTTACATGGACGGGGGAAGGACATTCCTCATATGTCCCAAGGAAGACACAAAGGAAATGCTTCATAAATCTTAAGAATGTTTATTAATTAGGTTCTAACTTTAGCTGATTTTACAGATGTAAAAAGAAAACTATTCCATGGAATTAGCTCTTGTAAAAGCAAGATTTACTTGTTCATAAATTAAATTATACTTTTACTTCACATCACATTACTTGCAAAGAAAAACAATTTCCTACTCAACTACTGTGCAACAAAAGTGCCCGAGAGATCAAGTATTTATTATAGACAAGTTGTGTGTCTTGAAACATTTGCAGTAACACAAATATAGGGGTCCCAATCTCAACAACTACCCTTAAGTTTTGGTAGGGTAAGTTTTATTTTTGCAGTTCTTAACAAGCAAACTTCAGTTGGGCCTCCTTGCCAGAGACTTGTCATTTGAGTGTCTTTATATCTTTTCTCACTTTTCAGCTAAAAGCAGGAAAATCATCCAGATTTAGAAGAGCACAAACCAAGAGAAACTAAATTACAATTTAATTGGGTGGCTATGCTAAATATTTGGCAACACATTGACAAATCTGAGTTCTGAATCTTCATCATCTATACACATCATGAAATCATTCTGCCAGCAGTATGGAGTGAAAAGTGGCTATAAAATGCTCCCATATCACAAAGGTAATAGCTCACAGCACAGCAGGTACTAAATCCAGTATTAACTTCTTGCACAGGGGGGAAATCAGCTAAAAATACCTTTTAAAGATGAACAGCAAGTTCCAACCCTTTACTGAGACTTGACTACAAGTCTGCTCACAATTATGATTCCAAAGACAGATGGAAAGGAAAGAGGAACTAAGCTTAAAGATTAACCCCAGAAATAATTTTGAGGAGTGAAACCAAAGGCAAATTTCCAGGTGATAGGGAACAGCACCTCTTCCCATTCAGCACAGAGACTTGACCTGCAGTGCAGGTAGAAGGATGTATCCTCACAAACCCCACCAGGCATTACTCCTATACACTGACTAGTGTGTGTCTACAGGAATACTCTCTCCTGTACTTGGAGCCTGGCCCCACACAGCCTCAGCCACATGCTTGCTGTTAGACACTGGAAACCATGCGCCCTGACCGCAGCGAAGCCATGCCACGTGTACATCTCGGGGCTGGGCTGGAATCTGCTCACTGGCTTGCTCGTTGTCGTTCCTGGAGATGCAGGAGTGGGAACCACAAGACTTGGAGAGAACAATTAAAACTCTCAGTAGTCAGGAGGTCCTCTGTTGTTTTCAGTTGCCATTATTACTGTGGAAACATCTTAGCTAAATAGTCAGATCCACAGCAAGTGGCTTTTGCATGCAAGGAGGTCGAGAAGCCTGTGGCATGTTCTGGAGCACCAAGCACAGTGTTGCTCGAGCACTGCTGAACCACAGGATGAGGCTGCAGCTGCACATTCCCTCACACTTCTGCCTTTAGTCAAATTAAGGTAAAACTTGCCCTAGGTATCAGGTAATATTTCAAATTAGAGGAAATTAATTTGTCCTCTAGACAGAGGACTCAATATGAAGATAATGTACATGCACACCTTTAAAACAAGTGTTTTATCTTCAACAGCTTTTCTGGCCAGTGGAAATTCTATAGCATCCTTTCTTCCTTGCCACCGTTATAATACTTTAAAATGTTGTTTTTCTTTCCCCATTAAAAGGAAAACATTTCTCAGAAGCAGTAGTGCACTGTTAGGGCTATAAAACAAGTTTGCCCAGACATGTAACACGCTGAGGCACAAGACACGACAGAGCGTGTTTTATGGGGCAGTTAATACCTGCCTCGGGAGCACCGTGAGCTATGAAGCACTGTCAAACACACCCCGGCACATCCCAATGCAACTGGGAAAGCCGCATTTTGCTTCTTGAAAAATAATTATGGAATTAGCTTGTCAATTTTTAACTTGTACCAGTATAACAGTACTATCTCATTGTGGAAGAGTGGCAAGAAGGAGTACTAAGTGTGGAAGAAACCTATTTCTAACTCAATAGTTATATTCACATTCCGTGGTCTTGATTTTTGAGTTAGCGTTGTGTTTTCTGGCACACCCTCATTTCTTTAACCTCCCCTGTTATGGATCTTATTTCACAGTTTGGTCTTGGCTTACAGGTATTTCTCAGAGCATTTCCCCACATTCATCCCAGTGCTGGCACTCACACAAGTGCAGGGCACAGGGGTGGCATGTTATCTGCAGGAGGTACAGCCCTGTTAAAATAGCTGGCCCGGGGTGCAGCTATTTTACAGCCCTTTGAACGGTGGCTTTAGCTGGTTCAGGGTTTGGAGCAGGCAGTTGCAGACTGGCAGGGGGTAAATCCTAGAGACCCTTCCCCTCTCCCTGGGAAAGGGAGCCAGGCTCTCAGATTAATAAACCACTGCAAGTCAGTGTGCACCTGCACTTTCCACAAGTACTTCAAGCTTCCAGCAGCAGCCTGACACCCACCATGCTGTGCAGCACCAGCTCTTCCTCCTGTGGTATTTCAGGAGAGCCCAGCAGGAGCACCACAGTCAGCATCACCTTCCCACTTGACTGTGCTGAGCAAGCAGCAGCTGCAGTTACAGGAACAGATTCATTACACTTCTGAATTGCCTACACAACTAACAAGTGGGAAACACACATATATAATGCTGTTTCTTTTAATTCTGCTTTGCATACAGCAAGTTTTATCTATATAATTTGCAAGCCCCGAGTCCCCCTTGGATGATACGTCTGTAACAGTCAGGCTAATGGGACGGTAAGTGCTCACTCCAGCAGGGACACGCCAGAGGGTCCCAGGGCACGACACTGGTAACTGCCCACTGCTGCACCCAGCCTTCTGGCCAAGAGCAGGGCACAGCTGGGACGAGAAGCTCAGTCACAAGCTGATGGCATGGCACACGAGCAAGCTGTCTCCCTGCGTACATACATGTAACCGGAGCTTACACACATCTCCAAGTACCATTTTCTGAGAGAACTGACAAGCTCCATGCAGCTCCACAGACAACTGCTGCCACTCAACCCATCTCCACCTCCCACCAGATTAGAGATAGTGTGCTGAAGATGGTACAGTAGGAAAACTGGAAGAAGGGAACGAGGACTTCATGATGAAGGGTGGGTAGGGTGATGGTGGACATATTCCTATACATAAATGCACTCTACAGTCACTTCAGCTCAGGGCAGTATCCAAATATAAAAGCTCAGATACAAAACCAAGGAGTAAGCCTCACACACACAAGGTCACTGAAGCTTTAACAGCACGACTAGGCAAAGCACAGGTTCCTTGTCACACGTCATGGGAGTGAGAAGGTATAAAAACTCCTAAGAGTCATGAGGGATATCACGTCTCTACAAGTAGTTCAGAACCAGGTCCCCACCTGCTATAAATCCATAATTGTATCAAAACCAAGGCCCTGGGCTTCATGCATTTATAATCCTCACATGCTAGTGTTTTGCAGATTAAACCTCAAGAGCTGTGAAAAATGCTGTTTTCTCCAGGATGTCACAGATTTGTTTGTTAGCCTCTGAGGTCTGATGCTTTTAAGAGAACTCTGTACTTAAATTTCTTTTCTAAAAAAAAGTATTAGAAATAAATATAGAAGAAATAGCCTTTGATATGACAAAACAAGCTACACTGTCTCAAACATTTCATTAACCATAAAACTCATTCATCTGTAAGATGATTTCATGGATCTAGAGGATAACACAAAAAAGGTCTCCTGGATTTTAAGTTTGAGCCCTGCACTAGTTGAGCATTTTAATAGAGCCTGTATATTTGAAGTCTGTGGTGTGGGTCTGTCACATGTTTTCCTCTTTAGTGGCTCTAATTTCTGCTCCTACAGCATTTATTATTGCAAATGTTCTTATATCAGAGGAAATACATAAACAGAGGTGCAAGGGGAAAGGATCCATATGTAAGAACACCCTGCTTTGTTTCCCCCTCAAAACAGAAATTTATCTTAGTACAACTAGACTTTGGCATGTTTACACATAGATTTTAATTATTCTCCAAATATACAAATATTTTAATGTCATATTATACACCAAAGGAGTGGGGAACAAATACTCTAGAGAAGGAACTGGAGAGTTAACACATTAAAACTGTTTTCTTGCAATGTGTTCCACTCCTCAGCAAACAGAAGACACCAATCCTACATCTGAAAGGAATGTTTGGGAAAAGTCATTAGTAAAACATCCTACTGAAAATAAAGTGGCCTTAATAGGGAGTACTGAATTTCTTTATAGCCACACTCACAACTCTGAAGTACCACATACATGTCAGCTCTTGGTACCACTAGTTCTTCACTGGCACATACTTCAGAAAAGTTTCCAAAGAGCTACTCACAGCTCTGACCTGCAACTCCATGTCTGCTTAATATATGGGAAAGCAAACAAAGTGAAAGCACAGTTTGTATTACTGTTGTGCTCCATAGAGTGAGTTGCTGTTTTACTCCCCCGAAGAGTGGGGATTTGGAGGCCTCAGCACCTTCCAGTTCCTACTGCAGCACTAATGGCCAGACTTCCCAGGGTGTTCTCTCACAAGTCTAGGCCATGATCTCAACAGTTAAATGCCAGGTAAGACTCCAACGTCTGGTCAATATTCCCTTATAACCCCCCCCCCCATAAAACTGGCAGAAGTTTCTGGGATATGTAGAAACACCACCAGAGATATTTAACCCACTCTGAATTGCTGGGACAGAACACTACTTACCAGTTAGGACATCCTGCATTGTAGATGCTAATTTCATCATGACTCCTTAAC
This sequence comes from Heliornis fulica, assembly GCA_013399135.1. Classification (NCBI taxonomy): domain Eukaryota; kingdom Metazoa; phylum Chordata; class Aves; order Gruiformes; family Heliornithidae; genus Heliornis; species Heliornis fulica. The sequence continues at coordinate 34,382 of VXBZ01010297.1, read as the reverse complement.
AGCTCTGAGCAGCAATCCCCACTCAGCTACCTCAAGCCCTCTCCTCAGTCACTGAACTGGGTGCAAGGTTTCAAGGAGGTAAAGAATTCAGCACTGACTTCACAGTTCAGTGGTGTTAATGCTTTTAAGCAAAGCCCAGGCAACGATCTCCACCTAGCCACAAAGACAAAACTTGACTGAGATGTTCAGAGAAAGACCAAACTCCTTCCAAATCTGTTTATGCCTTATTGATGTTTGAGGCACCTGTGTGCCTTCAGAAAACACACAGGAGCAGAGGCAGAACCTCAACCAAGACGGGGTCTGTTGTGCTAGGCTCTGCCAATATTCATGTTGTAATGGGATGCAGAGAATCCTATCATCCATCCAAGCTAATGGGACCTTTCAGGGCAGACTGGGGGCTGAAGCCAGGTCTGAAACACCAGGTACCTGCTTGAGATCCAAAGCCCTGCCTCAAGATAAAGGGCAGCACTTCTTGACAACAAGATATCAGATCCACTCCTGCCACAGGCACAGGACCACAACTCTGTGCTTTAACAAAACCAATTTTATTTGTGCTTTAACAAGACAGCCTTAGCATTGGTAGCAAAGAAGCCAGCTGCCATGCTGGCACAGCCTGGGACTGCTGGAGGTGTTTGCTTTTAGTCTCTTAAGTTTATTTAACCAGTCCCCATCTTTAGATTATCTGGGGCTTCCGCCTAGACAGGATCCCATATGCCGACCTCTACTGGTAACAGCAAGGTTAGGGAGATAGCACAGGCTTCCAGATAAAGGTATTTGTCTCCATTAATCTGCCACCACCACTCACTAATCACAGCCACATTAAATAGATGTCAAGGAATATCAATTTCTTTGATTTCTGAGGTACAATAAAAACTGAAATGTAGGCATAACAATTCCAGTACATTTTTTTTTTCTAACAAGTTCACATCCACATTCTTCCTGCATCCCATTAGACACTTTTACACATATTAGAGATGACACACTGTGTACTAAGGAGGTCAAAAACTTGAAAAAATCTGTCCAAGAGTCCAAGAATAGTGAAACCCCTGGTGGCATCTGACATAATTTATAGTGCTAAAGAGCTGGGGAACAGGAAAAGGTTGATGTAGTAATAACATTAGCAGGAACTATAGTCCATGCAAGCCAGTGCTAAATAAAGTGCCAATCAATAGCTCTTTTATTAGCAGGTACAATCAATGTACAGCAGGCAGGCCTGGCCAATTAAGCTTATCGACTGACCAAAGAGTAGCAGGAAACATTCTTTCCTCAGTTTTGTTTTCCTTTCTGTAAGTGAGAAATGAGCTCCAGTTTTATCACTGGATTCCCACCAAGGCATCTCCAGGAGTTCCTGTAGAGGGGAAACACTGACAAAAAGCAGGCTTGAGCTATCTCGGTATCCTTTAACCTAGGGTCAGCCACGAGAGCCAATATAGTCAAGGGTCACTTGCAAAGTAACTTTTTTCTTCTAGTGACTGTATAAAGTAAAAATGTTGTTCTTGTAGATGAAGGGGAGAGAACTGGTACAGGAAGAAAGCACAATGCATTTACAAGGCTTAACCATTAACAGTCCTGTGAGACCTTAGGAAATGAAGCCTATTTGTTTCTAATTCATGTATGCGCTGCACGATCTCTGTAAAGCACCCAGTGCTGAGCACCACGAGTATCTTTCTGGGAGGAAAGGAGCCAAAATTACAGCTCTGGTAAGACTTAAACAGAATTTAACTCTAAGCTTATAAAGGCTGCTGAACATACCAAGAGCTTTAATATTCAACTGTACAGATGCAGATAGGATATTTACCCATGATAACACCCTCCCTCCCTGCTCTGATCCCCCTTCCCCATTATCTCTTTCAAAAGGAAAAAGTTAGAAGACCAGATAAGATGGGTTCTGAGAGTGATCAAACAAACACAGTGTGGTGGTCACAAGGAAAGGAAACACACTGTAGGAATGAATAGTCAAGATTACACATTACAAATAATCACACAAACTTGGCAGCCCAGATGCCAGTTCCCCACTGATGCAAGTTAGATGGGATTTCTGCAGCCTGGCTTCTCTGTAGTCAGTACTGCACCCATCCTGGCAGTCAGACATCTGTCTGCTTCTTTCAGGGTCGGATCCTTCAACTTATTGAAGACCAGTGAATACAACACAGTTCACAGGGTTTATATCCCTGCAGGTCTGGCACTATCAGAGTTTCACAGGTATGACACCTCAAAAAATTGGGAGAAGGAAGATTCTCAGGTTTTCATTGCAACCATACAGACACTATGGGACAGGCCAGTTCAGTTTCCTATCAGACAGTTGCCCAGCTGTATTCAACTCAAAGTATTTTAACAACCTGCAGAAGTCACCTTAGGTGTTAGGAAATCTATAGCTACAAATGAGCATCTCGCTTCCTGTACTTACCATGTTTGCCATTTTCTTTTGCTTGCTTTTGATCACTTAAGCCATTACACTAAACAGCATAAATCAAACAACTTTGCAGCCGAAGTGTCACAGGGTTCAGTCTTCCCTGCTGCAACTCCCTGCTGAGCAGCTCTGCCCAGACTGCAGCTCCACTGGGTGTTGTGCCATCCTGCTTCCAGCATCACGGCCCCTGCTGGATTCAGCACAGGGCGTACGCACACACCTTGCTTTACCTCGCTAGAAGAGAGCCAGTCTCACACAGTAACCCATTTACTTGCAGTTCTGCTTACCTATGTTTGAGAGACATTAAGTACCGTAACTCCTGGCCTGCTAAGTTACAACAGCTTAAGCAAAACAAGCCAACAACAAATGGAGGACAAAAATATGGAGCAGATATTTCCATTGGTTTTTTACATAATAGTTTATAGGCATTTACAAAAGATGGCTTATTTAATTACAGGATTCTCATTCCCATTAGCTATTTGCCCAGAATCCCTTTCCTGAATCGGATCTGGCTACCAGCCTCAGAGAAAGTTCAGTCTCTTTTGGATAGAGGGTTTTGCTCTCACGCCCTTACACAGATGTCAAGTCAGGCTTAAACATTCTGCCCTGAAACATACAGGGAATTAATGACCCAGCTCACTGCTTTGCATCTAGGACAGGCCACTTCCAGGAGAAGTGGATAATAGCCCTGTTTAGCACATTATTCCACACACCTCAACACTGCACTGTGCACAACTAAGTGTCACAATATGAATCTACCCCAGGTGTACGCAAAAATCTTTGGACAACCAGAAGCATGTGGGACAGTCTAAAGCTTTACCCACCTTTCATAGTTGCTCAGCACCTCTCCCTGCACACAAGTCACCTCTCTTGTAGAAGATGGATAGCAAGGTCAGTTCACAGCTTGGTTTGTCACCACTGATCACTCCTGTCCCCAAAGGCAGGACTTGCTCCTCTGCAAGTGAATCTGTAATGCAAAAAACCAACATCCTCAGCTTGGGTTGACTGTCTAAACTGAGCTAAATCAAGTTAAAACAACAGGTCAAAAGCCTTTATCAATGTAAAGCTTCCACAGGCTGCATGGAGACTTACATCCTCAAGTTTTGGGAAGATCAAGCAGTCCTAGTGTACTGCTATTCTTTTGAGATTTAGAGGGAGAGATCTTTGACTGAAAGCACTAGGACATGCCCCTCTGGTGCTCCCCTGGAATTCTGAGGTCAGCCACATTTATGCCTTAGGGTGGGGTTTTTAAGGTTAAAAAGCTTGCAGTCTGACTGAAGGAGCTAACCTGATTACAGCCTGGGAGAAGTCAGTTAACAAGCACAAGCTTGCTCAGCAATATTAACAAGCCTTGAGATAAAAGTGCACTTCAAGCTCAGTGCTGATTTTTCTGAATTGCTGATAGGACCCTCAAATATACCCCATGCAAAGGCCAGAAATGTCTCCTGGACTTCGTTTAGAAATCTGCCCTCTTGTCAAGAGGCAAGATGTTCCGACTACAGGACTGCATCTTCACACTCAACACTCTCAACTACAGGCTGTAGAGATACAGCTGGACGTGCTACAAACACAGCTCCACCATTCCACAAAACCCATGTTGAAATTCCCTCTTTGTTAATCCATTTCAGTGTGAAAACCAGAGTCAGATCTTGGAGACAATAACTTCACATGGAGGCACCTCTGCGAGCAGGGAAGGTGGAGCCTGTGAGGGAGTTCACCACTCCTCCTTTCCGTGCTCTGGGCCTCTTCCACCGCTATGTTCCCTTCTGGGCTGCGCAACAGATGGGAGCAGTTGGTTGTTAAAGGTTTTTATTTTCTGGTTTCAATTTTTCATGTGTCATTTGAATCTGGCACAATACCATTCTCTAGTGAAGAGGAGACATTGTGTTAAGCTTAATTATCAAAGGCTGAAACCTAGCAAGCAATCAATCATTTAGTGACACGCTCATGCTCTCACTGATTTGAAAAAATATTTTTTTGTGGCTATTGGAAAAAGAAAAACTGTCAGAGACAAAAACAGAATCGCTCACTTTGCAGCATATCAAAATATCAAGACTGTGGGGAGATGAGTGAAGAATGTTCATTTGTTTTTTCTGAAACTAAATCCAACTCTTTTTGGCACATGAGCCCGGAAGTCACGTAAGATGTCTTTTAGTGTAAACACGATCTTGCTGCTGAGCTTTGCCTCATAACTAAGGCTGATCCAAACAGTCACAAAACAGCTTTCCTAGAGACTCAATGTTGTTGCTTTCTTTAATTTTTTTTTTTTAGTTTTTCTCCACACACCCCTTTTTTTTTTACTGCCAGATAAGTGCTCCGGCAGCTGCATTCCTGGGGAACACTGACATCCAGTGGAGAGCCGGGGGCATCCCCAGAGCCAACGCCATGGCCCCCAAGTCAGCATCTCCCGAGAGGAATGCCCCACAAGTGTAAGGGCTGTATGAGACACCTTGGATTACAGACAAACCCTGAGCCTGGCCTCACCGACAGTGCCTTCTTCACTAACAGCCTGAGCAACCTGCAGCTGGAATAGTTATTGTGCCTTCTAAATCCTCATTGAGATGATTGCATTTCTACCCATGTTGTTTCCAGTGGTTTGCTGGTGAAGCTTAGACACGGGGTTTTCAGTTGAGGAAGTGTTGAAAGAAAAACCACTTGTATCCTCTGCCCAGCAAACACACCATACCTGCTTCTGTTCTTCCAGTGATACAGTATGACACGTCCCATTAGATAGCACTGGGTTTGAAATGATAGCATACAGTCAACAATTAGAGTCTCTGCAAGGCCACTCTGGTGTTGTCACCTATAAAGGGTACCTGATATCTCTAGCCTGACTCCAGCCACCGCACTGATGTATCGGCTGTGCAATTGTCTTCTTGCACCTTTGCAACGGCACTGTAGATCAACTCCTGGGAGTTCTCGTTTCAGTACGCCGTGTTGCTGAGGAATGCCATAGACAGTGCACCAGCAGATGACTGCAGGAATTACAACGCTGGTAACACCACCTCAAGACCAGGGTATACCAAGTTCGAAGAAAAAGCAGTTGTAACAAGCAGGCTACGGATGAGAGCCCCATTTCACAATGACATATTTGAAATTTAAGCTGATTTTCTCTCTGCATTGCATTCCAGTACAAAGCTTCAAAGCATTTCATCCTGCCACCCCCAAACACAACACGTTCACCCCATTATAAGCACAAGGCCAAAACCACAAGCCTGAATCTTGAGAGAGTAGAATATTCTGAATCTTACAGAGGGAACCTGAACCTGGGACTCCCATGCCTCTTCCAGCTATGAACAACCCCATCGCGCTCCCTCTTCGACCCAAGACAATCTCTGTCAGATCCACTGTCACCAGAACTGTTCCACTGCATCAGCATTCCAAAGAAAATCCAAAGTCACACCGTACCCTGTTTCACAATACATTACTCTAAACCCCAGAGTTACACCAGTAAGAACAAGGTCAAGTGGTGACGCTGTTTCTTACAGTGCAGTTACATCCTCTGCATCCCACCCAAAGAAAGTATGTTCTGAACTGCATCCTTCAGTGCTTCCCCATCAAACGTGGTATTTCAGGACAGTGTAAACTGCCATTGGCATTTGCTACAGACAGACTTGAGCACATAGTTAAAAACAGCAGCAGGGAGCAGAGATGCTTTGGAATGATGTACCAAGAACAATGTTAAGCCAAGCCTACACTCAAGCACTTCTTCCAATGAGGATCAGAGAATACGCCAAATAATCAAACTTTACCTTCCAAAGGGTCCCTGCTCCGAAGGTGATTAAGAGACACCTGCTCGCTCCTGAAGGTATGACAATAAGATTACAAGCTTGTACTATTTTAGCTTATTTTTCAAAGGAATACATAAGTATTTTAGTGCTGTAGCAAAGTGTTACTTTCTCCCTGGAGCAAGGCAAGCTAGTTCTGTCTTTCAAGGAAAGCTATCTTCTCACTGTCTGATTTTTGATACACGGGTTAAGTAACAAAGAAAGTTTTTTAAAAGGTTCTTGGTGCATCTTTCCAAAGGAAATAATAGGGGATGGCTCCTGTTTTTACAGCTACCAAACTATGTGGTTTCTTTTATGAGCTAAATGAAAGGAACATACAAAATAATCATTATGGATTTGTATGAAATTACCGGGTATGGAATGCAGTAAATCCCCAAACAAGCTTAAACTATAGCTTGTAAGATATAATAATCAGGTAAAACTGCAGACTATCCTTTTGTAAGATGCAGTAGAAACCTAATATTTTATCGGAAACCTTGATTTATGTTTAATAGCTCTGCTACCTACTAAAAAAGATCTTGTATTAGCAAATGGGTACAGATCCAGTCCATTAGCTTAGGACAACTGAAAAACTCAAGGGTTTTGTGAACTAAAGCAATAAAATATCATTAAACACTGTAGCATGACAAGACAGACAGAAGGTTTGAGTTGAAAGTCAGGAGAAGTGTTTGAAATGAAGTAAAATGTACAATAGATATGTTTAGGTACATCTGGCTTACATTTGCAGTAGGTCGTCAGAGGACCTTAGTGTCTGTGATGTAAATGAATAACAGAGCCCTCAACAATTTAACTGTCATCAGTATAAATGCTTTAACTGGCACAGTAAAGCAAAGCTCTGGGCCTCTTTCTAAATCTCCATAAGCTCCTGGTCTGAATTATGAACTGGGTCTGCATTACCTGAAGATGAAAGCAGCCAGGTCAATTCACTTAAAACCAGAGAATTACCACTGCAAAGCTGTGATGAGCAGCTAAAGAGCACGTGTGTGTGTGTATGCATGTGCATAGTGGCACTTTTAACATACAACTTCATAGAGACAAGAGGAACCACCCTGCCATTCAACATCCAGATTCACAGGTCTGGTGGCAAGGAAGGTAACCCTTTGATTTTCAACTAGCCAAAGTTCCCAGGCACTAAGGCTACAGATAAACCACCAGAACTAAACAACTGCAAGGGAACAGTTGCTTCTGTACAGCTTGCTCCAAGCCCACTGGTTGCACTTCCCTATCGGGCAGGGCCATTGCGTACACAGGCCAGGATAAAGCAGCCTGGCTACACAAGCTCTGCCACTGACTTAGATGGCTTTAATCACTCTCTCTCCTTATGCACATTTCTCCCCTCATCTGTCAGCCTTCAGATGACCAGATTTGGGGACCAGGAATTCGCCCCCCTCCAGGGGCACAACACTGCTGCAGCTCCCAACTCAAAGCATGCCATATAATCAACAGCAGCCAAGTATAACTCCCCATCACACACCTTGTGTGTGGCGTTTCAAAGCCACCAATCCCACACAACTGTCCAATATCCAAGAGGTTGAAAAATTATTCTAAAACAGACACAACCCAAACAGATTCTGCCTCTTTGAAATTCTGAGTTGGTTTTACCAGAGCTGGTTGGGTAAGTAAAGGCAACTAAGCTCAGAAAGACATGCAGTCAGATCACATTCACTGTGATGTGGCCAAGTTACCATATCGTCACCGTAACCTTCTGGGCTCAAGATGAAACTGTTTCACTGCCCTTCAACAAATGCATAGGATGTTCACTTTTATAATAAATTCCAAACAAATTAATGGATTCCAACATGCATCATCAAATTTATATTTCCTCCTCCACAGAGTCCTACCCCTGTAAGTAATCCTTAAAATTCGTCATGAAGCTTTCAAAACAATTTATGCAAACAAACATCAAGCAGAGCTATTTGTATTGGCAGCACATTTCACTTAACAACCTACAACAAGGAACAGATGGTCTGAGCTCTGGAAACAGCTACAAAGAAAACAGTAGGAGCAAGTCCATCAGAAGCACTTTTTTCCCCCAATTTCGTGAAGATTACAGACTTGTTCTTGTTTATTTCTTTGATTAGGCTGTTATTTTATGTACTCATGAATCCTTCCCTTGCATTTCATGGAACAAATCCACCAGAAGCACATTCCCCAACTGTGTATAGCTTACAGAAGCGCTGCTTTATGAACTGAGCTATCTGTTCCTCACTGATCCAGCACTCTCTAAAGCGGCAGGGAAGGGAGGGAAACAACATGCAGATGTTGTACAAAGGACTGACAAATATAAGGCAAGTTCTGAACAACCCATAGCACTCTATATCCCTTCACCCATCCCTTGGTCTCCATTATTAAAACAAGCAAAACCAGTTGATTCACAGAGTCACATCCATTACACATCGCTTAGTGCCATTACTGGTCTTGTAATCCATCTTCAGAGGAGGAAGTGGGACACCAGTACATCGTGCAAGAGGCTCAGCCCCAGTAGGATGACGGCATGAACAAAGGCTGATCCATACGTAGGATGATCCATACACGCAACACAACAGGCAGGTCCACACAGTCAGTAAGAAGCCCACTTAAACATTTTATGTCCATGTCATGGCCAGAGGGTTCTTGGAGGAGCCACCACTGTGGAGAGAGACAGTCACCACAGTGTGGGAAGCAATCTAACAAGCAAACATCAGTAATAGTGTTTAAGCAAATCAGAGAGGAATAACACGGAAGCAAAGCAAAAATTACCACAATTACACTCTTTAATAGAAATGTCTTCCCTGTATCTGAAGTAATTTTTTTTTCCAAAAAGCAGAACACAATACTCAACTGTATGGACCTTTTAAAGAAAGAAGTCTATCTCAGGTCACCAGTCCTCATGCATTTTTGTTAATGCCACCATCATTTACCCACTGCCAGGTCTGTTAGTAGCCGTGCTCTCCTCACAAAGATTCCTATGAATTCATCTGCACAAACACTTGCATCCAGCCCTGTATTTAATTTGAATAACATTAGGGACAGCTAACATGCTGCACAGCTATCAGCCCACCAGCCACAAATACACTTCCCCTCTCTATTGCCAGAGCTCGGAAGCAAGTTAGCTCCTTAGAGTTAGAGATGAATATGGACCATGATGTTAAAAAAAGAAAAGATAATAAACAAGGAATGAAGGACTTCAAACAATCATGACATCTTGAAGTAACAAAAATCTTTCTGAAGGGCATTAACCTGGGTGGAGAGGTCAGTTTGGAAGGGTTTGGCTTTGAGAACAGAAACCATGTTAGATTTTGGTGGAGCAGAGTCAAGGACAAAGCAGACCAAACTGACAGCTTAATAGGACCTTTGAGCATCACAGTTGAATAAACTTTGAACAAAACACAACACTAATTTCCATTTTCATACTCTTGTTGGTGAAGCAGCTTCACTACCAGGATGGCTACCAGGCTGTTTGCACCGGTTGCCTCGACAAGCAGTGACTGCCAGCCCTCACATACCGTACACTTCTGTTGGACCACTTCACAGAGCAAGACTAATAAAAGACTACTGAGGAACAAACACCAAACACACTAGAACTGCTTTCTGCCTTACAGCATCAGAGATCCAAACTCTTTTTTGGGGGCGAGTGAAACATGCAGCAGCAAAAGCCCAGGCAGCAAACACCTACCCTTTCAGTGCAGCTTTTCCCATCACTCATCTGGCTGCAGGAAGAGGAAAGCAAACTCAAGCAGACAATAAAGCTAAACTAACAGTTGGGTCGAGCAAAAGGCATCTCGGGGAAAACCGTGGGAGAAGAGTATCTGGACAAGCTTTGTCATGTTATTACTGCTCCTAGGTTTTACTTGTAAATAAAAAGTAAAGAAAAGGTGAGAGTTGATTTTTCAGAACTTGAACTGTCTGACTGCAGTTTAAACCAATTTGAGAGTAGGTACAACACCGAGTTCATGATCTGACCCTGTAACACGATACCGGGACTGAGCAAACAGTTTGAAGTTCACTTCAGATTTCTTCATTTGGAGGATTACAGTGAAGCATTTCCTGAGATGTCACGCTTTAAACAGCTAATGGCATGTGACAACCAAGTGCTTTTACATTTTACATTCTAAAGTTGCAAACACTTGGCCTCTCCCCCAAGCAGAGAAATGTGTAACAGCCCTAAGAGCTTGACATTTGGGGCCCCATCAGATTCTCCTTTTACTCTAGCAAGCACTGGATGCAACCAGGAGACTGCTCACTGCAAGGAAGAGACTTGTCTGCAAGTGTGTCTCAGTGAGGGGCTGCAGCAGGACCACGGCAATGGAGGAGGTGAGAGCCACTGGCTGGCAGTAGCACTGTTACATATCAAGCCTGTGTCACCCCAGCCTCCCTGTAACCCTTTTCATAATGTGCATGTGGAGCAATATGAAAACCCAAGACACAAGACAAGGAAAATTTTCTAAGGCATAAGTGGAATTAAATGTCCCGTCCCTCTGTTGAGCTTCAGTTCTTCAGGCTTTTGATGCCATTTTCGATCAACTCCATCAGAGACACAGGTGCAGTTTCACACAGTATCTGCCAGGCTTCCCTACCACCTCTGCAGCCTGGAACTCAAGGGAGTCACTGTGTTCTATAGAGGATAAGACTTCATGGGTCAGAGTGCTTTCCAGGGAAGGCTGCAAGTTAGGACATGTGTATATAGTTTGTATATATATATATATATAAATACACATGTGTGTAGATATTATAAAATAAAGCTTCACTGGCAACCAGTGAAGTTTTTCTGTTTATCTCTTAGCTTGGAAACCTGGCTTTGTACTTTGTTTCAGATCAGCAGTGCAATTTCTGAATTACTCTAACCCACAGAATCACCCTTAATTATTATACTAAACCAAAGGCATCACAAGAGGTATAATGACCAGGACACAGCTGCTGAGCACCAGCACTGACCAGCCCTGACACCTCTTCTGGGTTTTGCTCCAAATACCAGAGCACAGAAAAATCAGGATTCTCAGTGTTAAGCTTCAAGTTTCCTTCTACTGGAGAACCGCTGTTTCAGCTGAATTTGGTGGAATTACAGGAGCTGATTAGGTTAACCACTGACTATTTCCTGGAGGGCATCTGAGACTATGCCCTGACCCAAATTATTTAATCTTGATCCAGATTTGAACCATTTCATTTTAAGCTCCACATCTCTAGGAAACTAAAGAGGTAATACAAAACCAGAGCAGCTTTTCAGTTTGCGAGGTAGCAAAGGGCAGAGTGCAAACATGACTGCTCCCAGGGCAGCAACACCCAAAGCCTCGATGCTCCTGCTCCAAGCAGAAAACTCAGCCAGGAGGCCTCCTTTGTGGAGGAAGGGCTGGTGTCAGATGGGCACAACCTGGATGCTCTACAGAACACTGCAGTGTCAGTCAACCCTTCAGCTTCAGGGTCAGAGAGAAGATTCTGGCCAAGAGGAAAGAGGGGCAAACAAGCCCAAGCCAGCAACAGAACCACCCCGGGCACACTACACCTCTGTGCTCACAGCCTGGCTGCCCCCAGGGCAGGGACTGCACCGAAGGACTCTGCCCCATCCCATGCTATTTATACCTAGTGGAGGTTAAACATCCTTTCTGCAGCTTCAAATATAATTTCCAGCCTGGCCCTGAGATATTTCCCAATGAAAGTATCATTTAAAAATCCCAATTACTTTTTTGGGTGTTATCTGTCAGACTGAAGGAAGCCAGCCACACCATGTCAATAACAACAAACATATCAGCCTGGAAAAGATAAAATACTCATTTTGCTCACACCTTTCAACAGTTTGCTCAGTAACAGCAAAAGCCAGAACTTTTGCATGGAAGGGAGTTTTAAACACCACATGAAGCATGCAAGTGTATTCCTAAACTGCACATTGCAGCACTGTACCTTCTGAGACATCCAGCAAGATACTAGAAGCTCCATCACCACGTTAGCAGGACACCCTGCACAGCTAATTAGCTGAGGGTAGTAGCTATTTATTAATTCAGGGCAAATGGCCCCATACTTGGGCTGCAAGCACAGGAATGTATTCACAGCAATTTCAGGTATCTTAACTGGGCAGGATACTGCCACGTACCTTAGAAGTTACACCATGGATTTTATCTCAGGACTGGGATCAGCATAAGACCCTTTAGCCCAGGTGTTTTCCTGCCAGCCACACATGACTAAAGCTCAGCTCAAGTGTAACACTGAGGACAGCATAAGCTTACCAGCAACACAGAAAAAAAGGACTTGCAATAGGATGCTACAGCACCTCTCCAACAAGCTTCAGACATCTCTTCTCTGCTCCCACACAGAGGGTAACTTGCACGGCCTCTGCTGCAGGCAACGAACAGTGAGGGGGTTCAGCAGGGCAGCACCTCCCATCACAGCTCCTCTCCCCAGCAGGATGGCTCCGCACCCCAAGACCAAGAACCCATGCACAGCTCCACTCCAGTGTGATTACAGCCCGATTTAATTACACCCAGGGCAACACAGCACAGACCCTGAGCACACTGGATCCAGTACAGGACAGTACCTTCCAGTCTTTCCTCCACAGTCTACAGCCTCAGCTGAGCAATTCAGAAAAAGCCATGTTCTAGTGAAACTGCCAAGCCCTCTCCCACACACTCCTGACCTACAGATATGCTTAATATGTTAATTTTTGTTTTGCTTTCAGAACAAAACCTGCCTTTTAAAGAAAATTTTAACAGATTCTAAACCAGAAACACTGCACTCCCCTGAGGCATTAAAAAATGCAAACTGAAGACTTCCCATGTGTCGGGGTTATTACTTATTTCCTTCTAAAAACAGAAGAAGTGTTGCAACAGTTGTAATGCTCCAGCTCACTAGGCCAAGATGATGTTTTCTTTCTGCACACTCATTAACCATAGCGTGGAACTCAATAACTGTTCTAATTTCCTACCTTAAATGTTTTTCTTCCCCCCAGTTTTCATTTTATGCTTTACATTTACATAGGACTACACTCCACCACTTACCTTGAGAGCCTAGTTGCTGTCAAACACAATAAAAAGAAAGGAAAAGTATCTGGAATCACAGAAGCTTTAGTGTTGAAAATTGTAATTTAATTTCTAGAAATGAATTTAAGCACTCAAAGCTTTCTTTGTCAGCAACAGATGAGAAATTGATAGGCTTTGAAGGCAAGCAAATATTTTTTTAGTTGAAGCTCTCAAGTAAATATTTATGTTAGATATAATAAGAGATGTTATTTCACACCACAAATTAAATACCAGCTGGTTATTAAATCTGGTGCAACGCTATGGAGCTCTCAGGTACTGTTGCCCACAATAGGTGCACTGTAATTAGGGTGGCTGAGCTCCAGGAGGGTTCCTGAGCCTCACCTCCAAACCCAGGGCATCAGTCATGCTGCTGCCCTGGCCTTAGGAGTCCTCAGCACCGAGCCTGGCTCAAGGGCAGATTTGCTCTGTTATAAAGGGAAAAGTCACCTAACCATGCCAGGTGTCTGCTGTGTTTGTAAAATGCTTCTGTCTTCAGGAGCAAACCACTTTCTTCTCCAGTTTGCAATGACACAGGGTCTGAAGGGAGAAGAGGGCCCAGCCTGAGAAACAGAGTGGTCAGGACCCTCCAAGCTCTGGGTGACCCAGCAGCCTCCTGAGCTGGGAAACGCCAGATTACACATACAGTCATCCTATAGAGGAGGTATCTGCCCAGAAGCACAGACCCCAACCCATTCTTCCAAGTCTTACAGGTGCAAAAGACATGTCACATTGACTGTGACATAAATATGCCAGTATTTACACACCTGAAAGAAAATAAATGCACTGTGCACAACCATCCTGACCCCAACCCAGACAAGTCACACCAGCACTGCAGATACAGCAGCCAAAGCTTCCCAGAGCAAGTGGTCTGGGGACCAGGCTGCTCAGTGGGGAACTCTACCAAAGGAGTCACCCCCCCAAAGCTCCACTGCAGGGCCTGGCAGGCTGGAGCTGTTCTGCCCCATGGCCCCACTCAGCTGTGGCACAGGCACAGCACCAGCTCCACCTGCACACTGACACCCTGCAGGAGGTGGCAGAGCAGAAGCAGATGTAAATGTCTTTTTCTCCCCTTTAGGTTTCTTATTTAGCTAATTGCACAATCACAAGAAGGCTTCAAAGCATACCAGAGAGGGATAACAACACTGCATGGCTGAAAAGGCCTTTCATTTCTCCTTTTCCTCTAATAACCACTGATGATGGACCATTATCCCACTGTGTTGCCCTGCCTTGTTGTGTCTTCATGCATATATATAACATTCTATGATTCTAAGATTACTTATGCACAGTGAATGTCTAATATGGCAAGATCATTCATTTTGACAGTCTCACTTTATCTCTTATTACTGTGATATTTTTGCCCACTGCCTTGCAGAGCACGAGGGCTGTAAGTCAGCAGGGCTGGGCAGTGCAATTCCTTCACTCCTCTTGGAGCTACTTCACCGAGTTACAATACCCCAGTTCTGACATGTTGTAAAGGCTGGTTTGGATAGGCCACTCATAAGGCATTCCAGAAGTGTCAGAAAAAGGGAAAGGTTTGGCTGTAATAGCTGAGGGGAAAGGAATAAAGAACATCCAGTGATCATGCATAACCCTAGCACAGTGTAAATACCCAGGCTGGTGAATAGAACTGGAGTACATCTAACTGGTGTGGTGATTCCCAGATGGCCAGTGAGCCTGGAGACCCACAGATGTCAACAGCAATCAGTCAGCACACACCAACCCCTTGGCCCAAGCTTGCAGTTTGGTGTCCGTGAGCAACCCTGCTCAACTCAAATGTTGATGTGCTCCAAATCAGGACAGCAGCTTTCAAACACAAGTTTAGTAAGACAGCACGACTACATCTGTCCTTTCTGACCAGGGAGGCAAGAAGCACCACTGCCACTGATCCTGCTGGGAAGGACAGCATTCCACCAGCAAGCAGCACTGTGGTGTGCAGTCACCCAAACAAATCATTTAAGTGAGACAGGCTCACACAATCTCCTCTCTCTCCTGAGGTGTCATCAAGTTGGGAGAACTTCTTAGAAAGATGATACAATTCCCAAATAACATTAGATTACAGAAACACCCAGGTGCAAAATAAGTCATGTTCTTCACACTGGCTGACCATCACAATGTTTTCATCTGTTCATCAGGATAATAAAACAGAGGATAAAGCTCTGCAAACACAAAATTAAGCTAGGATTCTAGCAAAGAGAGGCTATGAGTAGCACTGCATTTAACTATCTACCACTGAAGAACACAAGCATGCACTTTTGAAAGAAAGAACACATCTGTAGTGTGCCAAATACAATAAGTATTAATTAAATCACTATTAGCAATCAAAATCTAATTTCTTTCTGTCACTTCCTGATATCTTAACTAAAGGCATATTTGCAATACTATTATAACGAGTTACAGTTCGAGCAATAGAGCTGCTTGCAATAATTCAGAAACATGTACACTTTCATATGAATATATCTTGCCTAACTAATGAGATTGCTCATTTCATAACTTCAGTTCCATTTTTATTATTTCATAAAACTGGAAGTCCTTATCCATTTTATGAAAAACACCAAACCTTTGTGAAATTCATTAAATAAGCATAAAAAATTCATTAAACAAGTGAATTGCATTCATGGCTGCTTTGATGCAAATGCCCTTTAAGCAATGTAAAACTCCATATTGATTTAACCTTTCATGTTCTGATATTTCCATGTGGAGATATATATATATAAAAAAATCTTTATTCAAGGAATGAAATTAAGTGCTGATCCCTTGATCTCCAGCCAGGGTGAGGTAGATTGGTCAATTTAAATACTCACTGCTGATCAGCAAACAGCTGAGTCTGTATTAAAACAGAGCACAAGTATTTCTGTACATCTTTCCTGGCAAATAAATACACATATAATATCTTGGGCCAAATCAATATGATGCCTGAAGTTTCCTCTGCAACAGAAAGTCAACCAAGTATTAGTGAAGTCCTGTGGCACTAGTTGGTCAAGCAGAAGGCAGAAGAGCTTTTCCTGAGTACCTGGTGAGGTTTAGCTACTCATTCCCATTGCCCCCATTCCCACAGAAAGCTGCTGCAAACAGCACAGCCAATAAACCAGGATCTGCGTGAACCCACCACCAAGTACCACTTGCACCAGGGAGCTGCCAAATTGAAGCATCAACTCAATTTTCTTTGGGTTATTCTGCTGGAGGGACTGTTTACAAGGGCATGCAGCGATAGGAAACGGGAACGGCCTTGAACTGAAGGAAGGCAGACTTAGATTGGGTATTAGGAAGAGATTCTTCACTGTGAAAGTGGTGAGGCACTGCATCAGGTCACCCAAACTGGTTCTGGAAGCATTCAAGGCCAGGTTGGATGGGGCTTTGGGTAACCTGGTCTACTGTTGGGAGTGTCCCTGCCCATGGCAAGGGGGTGGAATTAGAAGTTTTTAGGTTTTTGAAGTCCCTTCCAACCCAAACCTTTCTGTGATCCCCTCAGTGGTGTCAATATTCACTTGTCTCACTTCCTAAGTTTAAACTCCACTGAAATCACAGTCCTTTCCCAGTATTTGCAGCAGCATGAAGAGTTAAAGAAATCACTAGGCCCTAGTCCAGGAGAGTCATCCTCTTTGTGTTTCCAACACATTGTACTACAGAGATAAGTGGAAGATGCACATGGAACAAGCAGGTGTGCCTCCTACCCAAGATGTACATCTGATCAGACCTGGAGCTGTCATGAATTAAAGCATTTCTAACAAAAATGCCTGTTGATAGGAAGCAGTCATTTCCTCCAAGGCTTAAAATAGTCTGACCACAGCAAGCTAAGACAGAAGACATCAACTGCATCCTAAGGTAACCCTGCCTGAAGCTGGGGTTCATGCTCATGTCAGTAACACAAGGCACCAGCAACTCACACCACCACAAATACAACTCCTCAGGTACCAGTTTGGAGGTACTACACAAACCTGTCACACTGAATTTATAAACAGTCCCAGGAGGCCAACAATGAAAATGGGCTTCCAAGATCCTCATCCCTCAACCAGGCCTGAGGCACAACAACACAAGATGGTCAGACTGTAGTGCTGTCTCTTGGTTTACTCCTACACTGTACTGCTTCTGCTGTGCTTCATATCCAGCAGTTTTAATTAAGATGATTTAATCAAACAGCAGATACATAAAGGAGAGGGATGTATCAGCCTCACAGCTTCCCAAGGTCCACATTTTAATAATGCCATTCCCAAACCATCTCCTCAACAGCCCTTCCACGCCTCATTTTCCTTCCCAGGCGCCTCTTCCAGATACTTCCTTCAGCACATCTGGCTCCAAACAGACAGAAACAGCTCTTTCCATTTCCAGTCATTTAAATTATAAAAAATAAATTTACACACCAAAACAGGTCTTTAACCCTCCTATTTCCCTCCCAAAAACACCCAGAAATCCTTACTCTCAATAAGCCCAGCCATACAAAACAAATCCCGTTTATTTGCAGGAGTTAAAAATAAACCCCAAAGTATTAAAATAAATTTCAAAAAGAGAAATCAGTCAACTTCTTTAAAATATAATTTTTTAAACTCTCTCCAATTTCTACTCAATGCCCCAGAAGATACTGCCCTGAATGGAAGATATTAGGACTTTTTTCCCAGAGAAAGAGAAGGAAGCACACAAACTAAGCTTTGTGTCAATTGAGCTTCAGCCTTAATCACAGAACTGTGACAGCGTAGCACAAGGGTGCTCCCAGTTCTGTCATCACAGCAGTGAGTAAAAAGACAGATGACATCACTGTCACTTCTCAGCATTGTGCCTCCAGACCCCCTGGCTAAACACTGAACTCCATCATAAGGGCACCTGTGATTGAACAAGCCCAAAGTAGTACTTGAAGCCATTTAACTTCACTATGTTTTTAGCTTACACCTCCCTTGACACCCTTGGCCAACAATAAGGCCCCCAGGTACCCTGGGGATCCCTGAGCACTGACAGTCTTCAGAGGGCATCTTTCCACCTACAGCAAGGCTTAAAAATGGATTTGTAATAAAAAAAAAGTGAATAAAAACCTTGTGAGCCCTTTTCACAATTACTAATTTAACAGACAAACTATGTTTTATTGATAGCTCCAATAGCAAATCTGCCTTCTCTACATACTGCTGCTGATGCTCAAAAGATGTGCAAGAAGAGATAATCTTATGCCTAAGGTTTTTTTAGGATAATATGCAATGCAAGCTTGCAACACAGTTCAACCAAGAGATGCTTGATAAATCAGGGCTCTGCAAGGGCTGCTCCTTGCTTTTGGGGTCAGAAGAGGTGCTCAGCATTTCCATGTCTATGCTACTATCTATCAGCCTCCCCTGTTCAGGCAGGTGCAAACTCACACAGGTATCAGTTCTGCAGGTTTATTCAGAAATTAGATTTTAATTAAGGAAATCCTTGGTGTGACAGCACTGCAGCTTTTAAAGTTTAACTGTCTACATGCTATTGGAAATGGCAGTATAGATTCCAGAGAGCTTGCAGCACAGAACTCATTCATCTGGAGCAATATTACCCATCAGGGATATAAAATTATATCAGGTGGGGTTTTTTTTTTGGTTGGGTTCCCCCCCCCCCAAGAGTATTATCATAAAGCTTTGCAGGTGAATGAACAGATCTGGAGAGCCTCAGGGTCAGTGGGATGATTCCAGCTGAAGTCTGAGCTGGGATCTTCCAAGACCCATGACATGTGCCATGGCCACGCTGAGCCATCGCACCGCAGGCAAACAGGGACATTTCCATGGGTGTCAGGAACTCTACCTCATCACACTGAGAACTGGGCCAGCACCCACCTTCCCACAGCACTCACTCCCAGCTCAGCTGTCACAGGGAAGTTATTGCAGCTGCAATAACCAGGGCGCTGTTAATCTGCAAACAGGGCTCTCTGCAGCCTTTTCCTTGCATTTAAATCAGTTTCATTTGAGGAAAGAAATAACCCCACACCATTTGTTTTAGCTAGGCTAACTAGACAGAGATGTGTTTGGCTAGAAACCTGTTATGTTTTGCTACTTTATCACATTGCTATTTTCATGTTCAAAGGCTAGTTAAATTATTTAAGCCACACTTCATATATTGTGTACAACACTTGCCTTGACACAAACAGCAGCAACTGCAAAGCCAGTTTCCTGGAGCCAGAGCTTCAGAGTAACACTGAGCGCTGTGACTTGCAAGGAATGACCCATTCTAAGCCTCGGGTCTCATCCCTTCCCCAAAATATTAAGAGCCACACAGACTGGAATTGGCTTCAAAGTTTCAAATAGCAACGTTGATGTCATTCTGGAGGATATTACAAAATACAGAGTATAAAAGGAATAAGCTGAGCATTAGCTCAGTGCAAGAGCCCAGCTACATCTAAAATTCACTGTGAATGATAAATTGCTTTCAACCAATAACATCCAGCACTATTTTAAAATGTATATTATAGAACATGTACTCCAAGAAGGTCTGTGAATATTTTATTATACCATCCCAATCATTTACACTGTGTGATATAAGTCTCATTGTGGTTGCACTCCCTTTTAAGGTACAGTTTGATTTTCTCCCTGTCTTTTTATTTATTTAATCACAACTCCATTGAATTACCATTTCTTTGCTCATCAGCAACCAAACTGTACATAAGAGTCAAGCAGCCCTTAAAGCTCTGGAAGTCCTAGTGCAGCCAGAACCGCAGCCCTCCAGTAAGATATGCCAGGTATCNAAAAAATCAATCACAGCACCCCTCACTCCAAGAAGCACACATAGCTCCCAACTCACTGTTCAGTATTACCCAGCAGCATTTAAAGAAGACACATGACTTTTAATATGAGAGGGCAGTGTTGCAGCAAGACAGCTCTCCAACCGCTCCGCTGCTGCAGAAGCTACCTCCCCCCTCCCCCTCCCTATGGTTCCAGGACCCACTCCGGACTGTCCAGTACACAGCAAGCCCTTATGCTGCTTTTCCCTGGGCAAACAGCATAACCACACCACAAACTGGAGGATGTTTTCTCTGGTGTCACCGCATTTCCCACTGCATTCCAGTTGGCACTGGCATTCCCCCGGTGACGCAGGCCCACACACAGCAGCACAGGGCACAAACTCAGCATGAACTCCAAGACAAGCCCAAGCAACAGCCACCTGGGCAGAGCTGATGGTGCCTCCCTGGGATGCCAGCAGAGACCAGCACGGTGCTGTACAGACACACACTCCAACACAGTTGTTGCCTAAGGACTTCCCAGCTTCATTTCCCTTCTCTGGGTTCTAGTATATGGAAAACTAACTTGTACATAAAGCAGAATGGGGGTCAAAGGCTGGGGAAGGAGATTATAAACAAAATCTTTTAGTGTAAAATATTACTACACTTTCCATATTGATCAGTAAGCCCAGGTGCTGCTGGGTGCCTTACTGTATATTATTAAAATTCAGTTAAGAGACATTTTACTGAATCAGGTCAGGGCCTGAGCGTTCCCTCCAGTTCAAGCCTTGATATTGGACAGGTCTTGTGAAGAGTCATAGATATCAAGAAACATTACAAGTCAAATCAATATTTTACAGGCTTTGCACAGATTGTAGTCTGAAACTATTGGCACAGGGCTCTGAACAGAAGGATTTGCAGGAGCTAAAATAATTTACACTAATAAGGCACTGACCCACACAGTCCTTAATGGCAATTTAGCTTTGGCAATACCTTTTACCACTATTGAGCTGCTTAGAGTTACAGGTTTCCCCAGCTGAAAACTACTACATCAAATTAAGGACATAAGCAGTAACCTAACCACAAGGCTCAGTTCTCTTCCTTGTAAATTCATTCCAATTATATAAACTGCTAAATTAAGAAATGAGATATTTAAAACAAAGGGGTTATAACAGAGCCACAAGTACACAAACAAACATCACAGAAACTCTTAATTCCATTTCTTGCCTTGTTTGCTCATTGAAGTGCCATATGTTGCTGCAAGTGCTAGGAAAATATCCTAAGATCGTAATTATAAGGTTTGTTGAATTATAGAGTAAAAGAAGCCACTTATTTACATTTAAATATGAACAGTGGTAATTGAAATGTCACATGCTTCTCTGTTCTTGACTCCAGAAAAATATTTATCTACCAACAGCTTGATGTGCTTTCAACAATGGCCTGGATTCATGAAAGGGACTGTTACTCACATCACACTCGGCTTTTATTTCTCCCTTCTGATTCACAAACTTAAGCAGGGGCTCCTGAAGTGCTCAGGCAATGGCATAGGGATGAAAACACCGAGATGCTAACAGGATTGTTACCAAGTTGATGTTCAATAATTGTCTAACCTGCTGATATAGGAAGTCCTGAAATAGCTCTAAGAAAACAATTTTCAATTGACCTCATTGAACTGATGCAAAACCCAACTGCAGGTGCATTTAAACTGATTATTACTTGCTCAAGTCCAAGAGCAAACCAATCAAAACTAGGCTGATGTTGAGTACTCACAGAGAGGGCTTACAAGAGTTTAAAGTTAAATTTGTATTAAATTAGGAACTCTTTAGGGGTTCAAATCACCTGGAGACAGCCCCAGATTCTGCTGTGCCAAACTCACTAATGATACTTGAAGCTTGACCCCCCCTTTATGTACTACCATCTGTCCTAAGAAAGGCTCTCTAGAAAAGTCTCTAAACCAGCAACACTTGAGCTTGAGCCTTCTCCAAGGAAGTTCAGCATCTCATTGCAGGGAAACATTCCTGTGCCATGCCCCGAATCCAATGTGTGTGGCTATCACAGAGGGTAGGGAGAAGCTTGCAGAACTGATAGGGGCTACCAATAAAAAGAGCTCCCAGATTTGTTTTCTTCATGTAAAAGGGTTAAAAAATATTTTTTTTGTAAAAAATAAAACCCATAACCTGTTTTGCATAACCTCAAAAAAAAAATTTGCAAGTGATTTTTTTGCTGTCAAGCACTTTCCTTTTTTGTTTCCTTTGTTAGAGAGGACTGAAGTTCAGGCCTTCATTTTGTTGGTCTGGCTCTACCAGGGCTTTTCACTATGCTGCAGGAACACCCAGGGGGATTTTTTCCCAGCTCTGTTTAATACATACCCCATCACTGAGTTAATGGTAAAGCTTTCAATTACTAGCAGCAGTCTTAGGCTAATGCTAAGCCAATGAAGCTCAGTCACCTGCTCTGCTTCTCTCTACCTTTCCAATACACTCCTCCTTTCCTGGTTTAATAATTAAATGCACCAAGGTTTGGGGTTTGGGTGGTTTTTTGTGTGGGGGGACCAAAAAGCAGCTAGGCTAACTGGAGGTTAGAGAGAACAGAGAGCATTTGCAGGGAAAGACTCAGGAGAGAAGAAAGAAAATGTTTTGGGGCAGTCACAACTCACACTGGACACTGACAGAACCCTTCAAAGTCATCCCATCAAACACCAGCTGAGATGGGTCTCTGCTGGGCTGTGTCACTCTGCTTGTGGGAGAAGGCACTCACCGCAGTGGCAGGAATGGACAATACCCAAGAGCAAGAACAGCATCAATGGGTCAGTAAACAGCATAATGAAATGTGACAGTAACTTCATTTGTAAAATATATGCTAAAGCTAGCAAGGGCAAAAGTGCTAATAGCAAGGGCAACATTTGCATAATTACACTGTCTTTAAGGCTCTGGTTTTTAATTGACCTAACACCACCTCTCATTGACGTGAACTGCAGTCAGCTCTGCTGTTATGAGGCAACATGCTGCCCTGGGCCATGGCTACTCACTGTGCTGGAGCACACAGCCCTCAACTGCAGAGATTTCCACTACTGAGGCTCCAGGGACACCCTAGTGTGTCACTGCATTAGTGACCAGATCTAGCTTAGGAAGGACAATGGGGTTTGTATTTGCTGCATTTCTTTAATGTCAAAGATCTGCCAAATACCCCTCACCATTACCCCTCGGCCTCAAAGCTCTGCTTCATCGCTGTACCACCCAGGTTAGGCTGGAAGAAGGAGTGAGGGACAAGTTAATAGCACAAAAGGAGTACAAGAACCATCTAAAACGGTGCTATCTTTAAAAATCCACCATCTTTTGGTACAACAGGGTCACTCACACCACACCAGTCTGAAACATTTTTCCGAGAGGTTCACTCATTTGTCTTCAAACAATGTTTTTTACCAGCTGTGGACAGTGCTCATACTGACAACATAACCATTAAGACCCGAGAGGCTGACTGCATGCAGGCTGCATGTGGCCTTTGTTATTAAATTCTCTTATTAATGTCTAAATAAAACAATATTCATAACGCGTACATGTTCAGATCAGCTTGCTACTGTACTACCCAGGGCTTATTTGTCACAGACAGCAAAGCCAAAGGCATAGGGGTGAGAAGGGACAACCACTGCAGTCATGGTGACACCCAGCCCTGAACTGGGGAGTCCTCAGACCAATGACTGTCCTCGAGGTGACACACACTGCACACAAGTTTCCTGTGAGCAGGACCCACCTGGCCAGGTCTGAGAGGCTTGTTTAGTGAGCCTGTTTCCCACTTGTGCCCACAGTTATGATGCTCAGGGACCCTCAAAGGCCAGTGTGAAGCCGTGCCTGTTCAGTCCCTCCCTAGCACAACATGTAGAAGAAGCAATTCATTTTTGTACTACAGTGACACCCCATAACAGTCAGGCTACAAGCAATGAGAGAAGGTTGAATAAGCATTTAGGCTCCAGAGAAGAGTATGGGTAAAAAAAAATAAATCTAAGACAACATTTTTACTGAGTAATTTTAGACAGCAACACCACACAGCAAGTGACGAGGAGCACAAGCAAGCTGAG
Organism: Heliornis fulica; assembly: GCA_013399135.1. NCBI lineage: Eukaryota > Metazoa > Chordata > Aves > Gruiformes > Heliornithidae > Heliornis > Heliornis fulica. Next base: position 10,462 of record VXBZ01010297.1, on the reverse strand, counting down.
CAAGGAGCACACGGCAAGGCTGTTCCAGCACTGCCCAGGCTTATTCTACCTCTGCAAAGAGACGCTGCAACTGGATTCGCAAAAAGGGGACTAGCACAGAAACAAGTCCTCATCCACCTTTTAGGGTTCAGCCTTATGAGAGACTGTACTGTTATGTGCAACAAACTTCAGAGAAGCAGCACCACCCAGGGTCACCCCACAACCCCCAGCAAGGCACCCCACAGCATTCACTACACCAGCAGTTGGTACAAGTAACTCATCCTTTGCTATCAACCACAACCAGTGAAATACATACAACTGTCCCCTCTACCACCAGCACAGATCACAGGTGCTAAACCCATCCATCCAAAAACCAGTATGTATTTTACTAATAGAAGACCGAATAATTTGCAATCAGCCATGATAGTCATAGCATTTCCCTGGTAGATATCAAAACATCCAACAATAACATCTTCATACTAATCCCTTCCTTGAAAATAATAAGTACTGCAAATGCCTATTCCATCTTTGCTACATTTTAGTATTCTTTGCTTCATCATCCATTTACAAGTCATGAAGAATTCATAGATGAATAATCAACTTAGACTAAAGAGCATGCATATATATAAAAATATAAAACCCAGCACAAGCTCAAAAAAGAATAAACTTTTCCTAGACACAATAAGTTAGCAATTAAAATAATAAAGCTACAATTTAAAAAACTCAAACTGATGTTGTTAAGTGTCTAAAATGTTGCCCACTGGTTCTGATAGGCAGTCATTAGTCTGTTCCACAATAAAACATGTAACCTCATTATCCACAGAGCCTCCTCATAATACATAAATGAGTTGTTTTCTAAAGGTTTCCCCATCATCTCTAGAGACTTTGCAACAAGTTAAATTTAGCTCCTGCACCTCCTCCAAGAGGACACAAAACTGCAACTCTATGTTGCAGTATATCATAGTTGGAAAAGGCAGTAACTCTTACCCCTGCTGCTGAACCATTCTGCACCTCCTCTACTTTGCAGCTCACTTTCCCACCCATGTCTCCAGCACCCAGGAAGACCCTCAGAAGCACTACCACTCCCAAAGCCAGCAAAAACACATCTGGAAAACACAAGCAAAATAGAGACACCTCTATAACTCTTACTCACCTCCACAATCCTACAACCACAAAAGCCACACTTTTCCTTCTTGCCACATTTTATCCTAAACCACAGTCATGCTTCCCCCCTCCTAGTCCAGGTGTAACAAATTCACTTAACAGAGGCCCTAGGAGCTCTCTTCCCTGCCCTTAATTAGGGCTGAATTGCTCTCACCAGTGGGCAATCGCCAATGCACCTGGCTAGGAACAGAGCCAACTCCTAAATCCACCTGACAATCACCCACCTCATGGTTGTGCTTTAATACTGTTAATAAAATCCACGTTATATATAAACTGTGATAAATCCTACAAGGTATACGTCTGATGTTTCTACTCAATCCCACTTGGGAGACCAGTTACTAATCATCCTCCTCCTCCAGTCCTCTGCTTTGTCTTTTCTTATCAGTGTGTTCAAAGAGGATCTCCACCTGAGAGGTGTGTGCTGCTGAGGAACCCAAAGCTCACCTTCAGAGTATAGTAGGCTCCTGACATGCAAATTCAATGGACGTGCAGCAAACCTCACGCCCTTACATCACCCATGGATAGGAGCTATCTCCACAACAGACTTAGTGGAAAACCTCACCCCCAGGGTTTTTGTAGAAAGACTTCACAGCTGGTTGTTACTTCCTAGTACAAATAATGGGGCCTTCTCATTTGGAAAGTTCATCAGTGAAAACATACGCCCTTTTTAGAGTTAAATTGTTTGGAGTAACCTTTAAACAATTACTCGACTCCTCAGAAATTTCTTTCATGGGATTGAAGGTTTTTTCTGTATCAAATTATCTGGATTTCTCATGGATTATGCATTTCTGAAAAACTCCCTGTTTGCAGATTAAAGACAGAAAGGAAACTTAGAACGGACACAATAGAAAAAGATCAGTAAAGAAAAATATTTTAAATATTAATGACCAAGGGGGAAATGGAAACACATTAAAGGCAAATGTGAGAGCTTTTAAATATGTTATTAAAATTGATTTATAAATGAGACTCTTTTTTAACCAAGTGCTTTAGCCTTCACTACTTATTTCCTTCTGCTGTCTCTCCAAGCATTGGTGTCACCACCCAAAGCCTATGGCATTAAGGAAAGATCCGGAAAATAATTAGGCTGGCAATGACTATGGGCTGTTCAAACAGGAAAGCATTGTGATATTAAGAATCTCAGAGAACAAGATGAGAAGTCACCTATTCTCAGCCACTGCAAAGCCTCAGGCACTTGCCAGGCATCTGTCCCAGGTAGGGCTGGAGGTCTCGCTGGCTGGGACACAGCCAGGGGCTGCTCTGCCCACCAGACTGTGGCCCAGAGACTCCCACAGGCCCTGGCAGGAACTGAGCAAGGCTGTGGGCAGGCAGAGTCAGGAGGAAGGAGGGACCAGTCAAGTCCACAGGAATTACTTACAAAGGCAGAAAAAGCCATTGTCCATATCTGTGCTCCTGCTCCCCCTCCATCTGCACGGAAACCATGCTGACGGCAGCGTGGCTGCTCACCAGCCCCAGCCGGACTCTGAGAGCTGATCCACACGCAGGGGCAGCCAAGCCAGGGCAGCCTTCCTGCTGCAGAATGCCTGCTGGCTGATGGTGAAGGACTGGAGATGCCCATCCTGTGAAGACTGGCATACAATGTGCTGCAATTTCCTTCTGTCCTTCCGCACCCGATCATGCACAGATAAGTTACCCCAGGATCATGCATTTTTGGGACATATCCTCTAGAGTTCCTCAGCTTTGAAAGCATTTCCAGTGATGCACCATCCAAGCAGGACTGCAGACCACACGTGGCTGCTGCTGGCATGTCAGAGCACAAGCTGCTGCAGCTTCCCAAGCAGCGTGCGGCAGAGGGTGTATCTCAAAGCCCACAATGAGCAGTATGTGAAGCTGTATGACTCCTAGGTCACATTTTATTAAAGGACTCGGAGCAGATGTGTGTTGCACAAACCACCCAATTAGCATTGTGGAAATCACCTTTGAAAGGAACAAATTTTGTGTGTGAATTTATGTAAATGGACAAAAAGTGCTAGCGTATGATTAACAAATTAGTCTGTATTTATTTTAGCTTAGATGTAGAAAAGTTTCATTTTAGAGCTACTATCCATCATAAACCACAATAACTTTATGGGGGAAAACTCCAAACAGAACCATAAAACATCACTGAGAACTATAGATCTCATACATTGGATTCTGTGGTAAGAACAGTCCACAAAACTCACTCTGACTGTCCTCATAAGATCCTTTTTACAGCAGGTTATGAATCATCACATGATATCTTTAAATGGATGATCAATACTATATTTTCCCATAAAACGTTTGGTTTGAAATCCGATTTTAAGTGCATTAGAGTTTTTGTGCACTGAATGAGTGAGTGTCATAATAAATTGTCATCAAATATGAAAGAAATATAGCTTAGATTAATTGCCATATTTATTTATGAGTCCATAAAATACATTGTGAAAGTCCTGGCACATTTTTGGGATACCAGCTTGAACTTTCAAGAAAGTTAAAAGCATTAAACGAGACTGAAAGTAGATTTATTATTGGAATGTTTTTAATTGCAGTTTCAACCAGACACAGGTATTAGAATGGCTGTGCCCTTAATGGCCATGTCTCATGTGTTTTTTCTTTAAAATAATATACTTTCCATATTTTTATTGATTTTGTAAGATTTATTGTAGATTAGTGCTGCTTGTGTGTGAAATCACAAGTGGTCCCAGCTTCCCCAGAGTAGTGGGCTGCAGATGGCCCATCACTGCCGTGCTCCTCCCTGATGCCCCCCCAGCATTGCCTGAAATACTAGTGGAAGGAAAGACCAGACAAGAAACTGAGTTACCTGAAGGAGACCAGCAGAAGGGTCCTCAGTAAACTACCCAGTGGTCCTGTTCTGCACTCACTTGTACAAATGCAAAACAAAATTAATTCAGATGGAATTTGGAGGGCTGAGCCCCTTCTTTATTTAGACATTAACTAATGAAGAAGCTCAAGGCCAACTGATTTGATGTGTTGGGACTAACTGTCTTGGATTATGTTCTGGTTTTGGAGTAAGTTATAAGCTCCCCGTGTTTCTAATGTACAGCAAACACAATTGGGTTTTTGTAAATTACAGATGAAAGAACATAAGGAAGCAGTTCTGATATCTGTGTTTAATAGCACACACAAGTTGGTGACAACTCTGAGAAAATAAAGAAGCACTGCTGAATGTAACCTGCTCTCTAATTTAAAAATAGAGCCTGGCAATTACATCAAGCAGAGGAGGTAATGGTAATGCCACAGAACACAAATGACCAACTATACCTGCAGTGACACTAAATTAAAAACTTTCAGCTTGGCAGCAAGTGACTCCTTCACACAAACGGTACGTCAGCTGACACAAAGACCACAAAAGTGCAGGCACAGCTGGGTGGTGAGTGACACCCAGTGAGCCCAATATCCTGCTCAAGCTGTGTCGGAACAGCAACCACTTTGTCAAAAAAGATAATCATCCAAAGTTATTTCTATTGATTTTACTGGAAACAGAATCCACAAAGGAGTCAGACTGAATGGCACTGCCCTGATTCTCCTGCTGTAACTTAGCCCTTATCTCAGTGGAGCACAAACAAGTCCTCAGAGGTGAAGTTCTCATGTGTAGATAGATGTGTCTTCACTGGATCAACTCATGCTTTACAGAACAACCTAGAGAAAACACTAAGCTGCTACAGAAGTGTCAGGTTGCCCTTACTCAGGGTGCTCTTGCATAGGCAGTATTTCCCCATTGGCCAAATACGGTGTTATGAGCTGGGTTTAGCACTGGCTCCAGATCCATGGGAACATCCCACCCAGGAGCATGGGGAAGATCCATGTCCAATTTCTACTCACTTGGTCACCTCCAGGCACAGAATGGTCTAGATTAAAGCCCCAGGTCCAACCACACTCCAACTCCAGGAATACTCAAGCCCAACTCTTCTTTTTAAAACCATATCCTGAAACTTAATCACAGCACATATGGTGACAATCCGAAATTTGGCAAACCCATCAGTCATTGTACAAGTAATGGCAGGAGCCAAGCAGAACTGCGAGTCCTCAGGCAAGGGGCTGGACAGCAAGGTGGCAGGGTTAAGCCACTACAGAGGGCTGTTGGGAAGAAGCAGCTCACTGTCACATGGAAGAGGCCATGCAGAAGTGGTGCTTAGGAAAACCTGTGAATACTCAGGTATTCACAGGTTTTCATGAGGTACTCATCCTCATCTGTCTCAAGTAAAATTCCAGATGAAATTTTAAATGTCTCTCATTTAGCCATCCATCTGAACAAGAGGGTCTGGAGAAGCAAAGTAAAATAAAAGCCCACCCACGCACTTCTCTCACCGTGCATATACCAAAACCAGTGCAAAATGATGCAGCTTCTTAGATTAACTAGCATAACTCTGGAAATCCACTGACATCTTTTAGAACATCTCCTCTCAGAAGACGTGTCCAAAGGCAATCAAACATTCCTGATGATAAAAAAAAAAATAAACCAAAACAAAACAACTCTCCTTTCAGTTTAGCGTTCAGCTGACAAGGCACCACACTTTTTCTCTGCAATTATACCTTGCCCCCTAAATCAGGGTTTGTCTGACACTTCACTGTGCCAATTCTCCCCTCCATCCTGAAGACAGTTCTATTTTCTGCCTGCATGTTAAGCAATTAAAATGCTTTATCTTCAACAAGATATTAATCTTAATATTGTCCTAATTTGTTTTCCTCTTTTTCTGCTTCTCATGCAGAAATCAGTCTTGACAATAGCCACTGAGATAAGGACAGTAACCAGCAAGCTTCACAATAACCCATCATATACACTATTTTAGTTTGTCAAAACAATTAGTGTTCATTTTGGCTTTATTCAGTTAAATCTGCAGTGACTGATCAGTATAAATTATGTATTAGGCTGCCCAGCTGTACTTGTTTATTCATGCATGGACTTGAAGAATTTTCATTTTCTGAGTACAAAAAAAAAGCAGCAGCCAAAAAATCCCCCAATATTCTAAAATATAAAGAGACTTTCTTCTCTGCCACATTTCTGCTACATGTTTTTGGAACAATATTCTTAGAACAATATTCTTCCTTTCCAGAAACTATGCTCCAACACTTATTTCAATTAACCTATTATTTCATTTGCAGTTATCAACAGCTGCATTTGCATCAGTGGGAAGCACGTACTGTTACTTTTACCCCTTGCAATTACCTCCCAAGCAAAGCAGTATCAGAGCTAAACCAAATGATGTTGAATTTAAAAGCATCAAAAATCGTATTGTCAGCTGCGTTTGAACTCCTGCCTTGCTTCAAGAGGAACTGCTCACAGAAATGTTTACAGTTAAGCCTCACGCTCCTCTCTTTTAAGAACAAAAGTTTGTGAATCAAGAGAGATCATTTTCCAGTTTTGCTCGTGTTTACAGTCACACAGTCCTCGCTGGGACGACTGGGAGAAGGCAATGTGTGCCATGGGGGTGGGACAATGCGCCTGTGTGCTGGGGGAAGGATGACACAGATTTCCATAAAGGCAAGAAAAATCTGCAGTGACCACGGATGGCGTCAGTTACACTTCTCTGAGATGCAATATCTGAGCAGACTGGAAATCTGGCTCTTGAAGCTGTTTCCCTGCAATGTGATAAAAAGAGTGGTGAAGTGCATGCCCCTTCCCCAAAGCTGCCCTCCACTGAGCTGAGTTCAAGGGCCAGTTAACAAAGGTTTATGCCAATATTTACGAAATGCAGCAAGATGTTGCAGCGGCTTTGATGGGGTGAATCCAGTCGCTCAGGGAGAGACTGACAGGTGAATGATGGCAGTGTTCAAAAGAACATAGAGCCAGAGTTTGTGTCCTCCCAAAGAGCTGGGGAGCAAGATGGCGCTTGTATTTGTTAATGGGATCCCCTTTGAATATACCAGGTTGTAAGGGCAATTAAAAAGGTCCTCTGGCTGGCTCTTGGGCATCTATAGAAACAAGTATGCCACAGATATTACATCTCAGTAGAGCAGAGTGCTGTAAGTGGAGAGAGAGCTGGGTTGCAAAAGGCCACCCCTCAAACCTGTGCTCAGCTACCACATACCTGACAGGTAACAGATTTGCTTTCACATTGATTGCACACGATAAAGACTGGCAAACACAGTGTTTGCATTGATCTGCACTGTGGCTGTTATAAAAGTGCTTTTGCACAGTGAATTCTGCCCCGGTTTCGGTAGCCGCTGTGCTCGTCACATTGGCAAGGAGAGAGAAAGCCTGCCAGCACACACACAGTGCCAGCCACAGCTCCCACGGGCAGGATGAGCACACAGCTACTCTTGTTGCTTCTTTCATCAAATAACATAAGAAATGTTCTGGTGAAAAGACTAAATTTTGCTGAATTAAGTGCTTTAGAACAAGTGGTTTTATTACTTCATAATTAGCATAATTTCCCCCATAGGGATTCTTGCAATTAAATAATTACCAGTAATGTTACCCAAAGGTGTTCTTTTAATGAATTTTCTTAAGTTATTGCCCCCATTAACGACAAGTGAAACGGCTGGGGTTTAGCTCCTTCTCGCGGGGCTACGGACGATGTCAGATGTTCGCCACAGCTGACCCCCAGCTCCGGCCCGGTCCACTCACTCCGCCGGGGCGGG
>VXBZ01010296.1:537-23236 GCA_013399135.1 Heliornis fulica | reverse complement strand
GGCGCGGTTGTGAGTCTGTGGTGGTCGTGATAAGGGCAGTCGTACCTGTACACTGCAGCGGTGCGTTTCTCCATTGCACCCCGGAAACCTGCAAGTGGAGTATTCGATTTGCACATGGATTTAGAAATTGTTGTTCTTCTTTCTTTCTTCTTCCTTTCTTTCTTCTTCCTTTCTTTCTTCTTCCTTTCTTTCTTCTTCCTTTCTTTCTTCTTCCTTTCTTTNTAACTGTCCTTAGAGCAATAGATAGGTACTAAACGTAAGGATGGCCTAGCTCTGAGCTCCACAAACAGCTCTCGGTGATGCCCGGCGCACCAGGCGACTCACGGCGGGTGGGGGTCGGTTGTAAGGGCGGCTCAGCCTTGGGTGGCCCTGAGGCGCCATCTATCCCTGTAGACACCTCCTGGGAAGCTGTGGAGATGGCCCAGCCCTGAGGTGCTCTGGAAGCTGGGGCTGAACCAGCGCTGCCTCACTCAGAGGGCCGGGAACCCGCGTCAGGCCTTGAATTGCTTCAACCACCAACATGCCCCGAGGAGCCCCATCAAACCGCTATTCAGCTGCCTGAAAAGGACAATGCGGAGCCATTGGGCCACCAGTTGGTGTCAACGGGCCCAGACAGCGTGGGGCCATGCGGGAGATGGGACATAAGACCCGGGGACAGCGCTGATCCCGGCCCGGGCCTGCCCACTGCCACGCAGGACAGAGACACGAACCACATGAACCCCTCGGATTCGGGACTCGGGAGCCGCTTCTCCAGCTCTATGAGGAGCCCCGTCCCTTCCCTTGCCCGTGGCCGGGCTGCGGCTGAGGGAGCGGCCTGAGCGCCCTGCCCTGGAGAGGGGTGAGTGACCGTTCCGTGTGCTCCGAGCGTGTGGCCGCGGGTGACTGCCCGACACGCGGGTGCTGTTCAGGGCGGTCGTGAGCTGGGACGGCGTGTCCGTGGACCTGCGGGTCCGTGGACCTGCGGCCGTTGTGAGGGTGACTCGTGTGAGGTGCCTGCGGGCGGGAACGGGGAGCGTGGGGCAGCTGCGGGTGGTGACACGGCGGTGTCGGCAGTGGCGCGGTTGTGAGTCTGTGGTGGTCGTGGTAAGGGCAGTCAATCTGCACGTGGATTTAGAATATTTTATTTTANTTATTATTATTATTATTATCCTGTGTCTTTCTGTCACATTTAAGTGGCGTAGTCGGCAGGATACCATGGAGGAGCTATTGCAGAGACATGGTTGTAAACCTACTCCTCTGGGTAAGGCAAAGGCCAGGGTGTTGTGGAGAAGTAAGGAGCCCGTTTTGGAATGGGCAGAGCAGTGTAGGAAGGAACAAAGGAAAATGAAAAATGGAAAAGTTAAAGGTATCCTGTGTGCTGTTCTGAGCACATCTCACCTGAGCACAGGTGGAGGTGCCCAGGTCCGAGACAGCGAAGGCAGCTCCTCTCTCTGAAGGTACAAAGCCCAAATTCATTAGGAACTGGATTTGGGATTCCCAAAATTTGGGATTTAGAAGCAGAATGAAAAATAAACGACACCTTGTGTGTTCCTAATGGAAAATTGGAAGTTGAAAGTACAGTTTTGAAGGATGACTTAGATTCTGAAAGGGAGAAAATTACAAGATTGCAAGAAAAGAAATGAATTTGTGTTATCAAATGCACCGAATCCCTCTCCTGCCCAGGCCAGGGATTGACCCTGATATTTGGGACAGGAATATCTGGGGTGACCCAGGTGATAAACCCGATGCATCAAGTGATGTTGCGGTTCGACTCCTCATGAAAACAGAGGTGCAGTCGAATGGTAGGAACAGTTGAAAATTAACAATGACACAAATCACCCTGTGGTCAGGGCTGAGCTTGCACAGATGCAAGAGACACTCTCACCCATGCCAGGAGTGAAATGGAGCATTCATGGTGTGTGGCACTGGGTGGAGGAGATACCTCCCTCCTCACTCAACCAGACTCTAGGGGATATTGGGGTCCTGGTGTATTCCTGGAACCAAGCTTTGATGCTCAGAGTTGCCTGTTGGGCAGAGAGACTGGATCCTAGAGAGCAAGGTGACCCTTTGTTAAAACTGCTGGAGGATCTGGGCTGGCTGTATACAAGCAGTTTGTGAGTGTGGGGGGGGCAGGGAGCTCCCCTTGCTGCTCCAGTCGATTCTGTCTGCCTTAAACCATTGATTTGGGGTCTCCTGGATGCCTTTAAACTCCATGTGCCTATATATGTGTCTATAAACATAAAGGAAAAGATTGTGTGAACAGTTCATCATAACACTCCCAACCCCAACCAGCACCACCAGCCTGTTGTAACACGGGGGGAACTGTTACAAGAACATGTGGTTTATGGCAGAGATGGGCTGGTTAGAGGAGGGTTCAAGTTCACATCACCAGGTCTGCCATGCACAGAGGAATAATCCCCACCCCCCTCAACAAATGGATCCACCTCAGTGCAATGAACTGTGTAAAATTGGGGATACCCCACTCAGTACTAAATGGACAATCCACAGAGACCATTCATACACTGATACACTTGGTGGAGTAAGACTGTGGAACTTCCAGATACCACCAAAATGCAGGAGAGGAGAATCTTCTGTGCCTGCCAGCCCTTACTCAGACTTGGGGAAGGATCTGATGAATTCAAACAACCAGGAAACCTGTGTGTGGGTGGAATTTCAGGCTGACCCACTCGTGTAATACCCAACTTGGAATGTTCTAACCAGAATATTAACCCACATATTGTTTTAACTGTTGGCCACAGGCACATATCTGTAAATTTCTGGATATTTTTCCAGTAAATACTACTAACATGTGGATAAGTACTTTGATAGGTCACCATATTGTCCTGATTTTCAGCACATTTGACAGACTTTGCAGTCTGTTCTCTGAGGAGGTGTTGCTGCTCTGATAGTGACTCCAGTGCTTTTGCTAGAATTATACCCAAGGTTAGATGTCCAAGCTCTCACAGCATGTTTGCTGCAGGGCTAGATGAAACTAAAATCCCAGATGCTGCAGAACTGAACTCCTAGATAACATAAACATACAGCCACGCTCACATCTTTACATTTCAGGCTTAATTCATCTATCACACAACTTATTTTCTGGCAGTGAAAGAAGAAGAGGGTTTGGGTTTTGTCTTCTGTTGCTGTGTAACAAAATCCACAGCACAGAAGTTACACAAAATGCATATCTGGTTATTGAAACACAAGTGGTTTATTGGTTTAGGAATTGCTTGTTCATGTTTTTGCAATAGGCATTTTGGTTTTTTTTACACTTTTAATGGAGAGAAACATGCATCTAATTTCAGTGAACCTTTATGCTGCCTGAAGAAGAAGTTATAAGTATGCAAATACTTCAAGGCTTCTTATTGTGTTTAAACCATCTGTTCCTGTAAGGAGAAGTTGAATAAGCATATAGCAAAATATGAGTGTGTGCACAGCAGTGTTAGCAATGTGTTCAGTAATGGATGTGCTTTAGTGAACCTGAGGTTTTATTACTGTCAGTAATGCTCTGGCTTTATATTTTTTTTGTAATTAGTTAATTAAAATTTTTAATAAAACAAATTGAGTTTATAGTATGACCAAATATGCAAAATTATAGGCAGTTACTCTTCCATATGGTTGGAATGGTCTTTCAAGGGTGACTTCTGAAGTTGGTGTTCCAGGGGCTTCATCCACCAGTAGCTGCACCCCATAAACTAGAGCTGCAGAATGATGTGGAATGTGGCTGCAAGGGAAGGGAAAATAGACCTACTCTGTTCTTCTGTGCCTTCTGTGAGTCTAAACTCTGGAAATTACTGGACTGTGGTGGTGCAGTAAAACCTTTTGTGTAGGAATGAAGAGCAGGAATGGAATAGTAGGGTTTGACTTTATCAGATTGTAAGAGATTTCAAAGAAAATACCCAAAACAGTGTAAAGCTGTTTACATTTTGACACTGGTTGGCTGTTAATTTAGTGAAAGGTCCTGTGTTGTTTGTCCTAGGTCCATAAATGCATTTATTACAGAATTTCCTAAAGTGTGTATGTAGATGAATACTGTTCAATTTTCAGGCTGTCTTGGTCTGCCTTTTTATACTTACAGCACCTGATGTCCTGGATATCTTAGTGATTAGTGAATCATTAATTCACAATACACTTGAAATGCATGCCCTCTCTTAAATAAGTCCAAATTTACCAGATAAAAATATTCTTTGTTCTTTACTGGGTAGAAAATATTCTGGTTTTATTCTCCAGGTATTTCTTTCTTCTTTTTTTAAATCTTCTGTTAGAAAACATTTCCAGCCTGCAACACAGCAATTATAAGCACCAAAATTTTAATGTAAAGAAAATTTTAATTAGTGTAGATCAGTAATCTCCAGCAGTTATCTAGTGAAACCCATCTCCATACATCATTTGCCCATCAAAATCTATTTGTGTTTTATAACCTTAGCTTCACAATACCTGCAAGAAGGCCAGAGGTGACTTTATATCATTAATATCACATAGTATGGCTAATTGAAGTGCAAGTTGAAGTGCACAGAATCCATTTGAGTCCTGATGAAGAGGAGGGTGGAAGGTGGGCAGCTCTGTGCAGGTGGGTGCAGGGGGATTGTCTTCAGGCTGAGGTGCCTGGGACTGCAAAACCCAACAACCCCAGACCATGCATGGCCCATGAAGCTGCTGTCTGCTCACATTGAAGCCTGAAATGCTTTTAAAGATAATGCCTGTTCCAGACTGGCTTCCCCAGTGCCTCCTGGTCCCCTTGTCCTAAGGATGAGTCTCTTGTGGCCAGCCTGTCCTTCATCTCCTCCCCAGCCTGTCACCAGCTCCTCATCCTTCTGAAAGCAAAGGCTGATTTTCCTTCAGTATCAAGAACCCTGACATTAACAGCTACTGGAAATCTATTTCCTAATACTCTATTTTTTTTAAGGAAAACCAACCTACCTTCTATTCAGATCACAACATTATTTCATGTAAAACTTTAAAGCTACAGTTGGGAGATAATGAAATTTTAATTGATTAACTAATGAACTTTAGTCTTCACTGGTCAAGATGCTTCAGCTACAGACCTGTCCCTTCCTGCTTCCAGGTCTTGCACAAATTAAAACATTGTCAATTGGAAAATTGGGAAAACTTCAGCTTTAGGATTCCAACTGTACTAATTGTAAAGATTTAAGCAGTTTTCAAAGTCAGGTTTAATGCTCAGGAGCGCTGATGTAAGCAAGACACTGGGAAACACAGTTTAGTCTGTGGATAGAGTTGTAATTTTATGATAGGAAAAACAAGCTGAAGGGAGTGACTCAGAATTATGGAATAGAAAATAGAATAGAAGAGAATAGAATAGAATAGAATAGAATAGAATAGAATAGAATAGAATAGAATAGAAAAAATAATTTGGAGTGCAGAGCCCTTTAAGACCATCGAGTCCCTCCCCAGCCTGACCCTGCCTAGTCCACCTAACATAGTAATAAAACATTAAACATAAATTAAAGTAATTAAACATTAGTAACACTAAATATAGTAATAAAAAGAGCCAAGTAGTTCATGCCCCAAAACTCAAACTTGGCATGGAAGAGGAGTGGCAATATGCTGTGTGTCATGATTTGTTGGTCATTTAAATTTATTATGATTAATTAGCAAAGCAGGAAGTTCAATATGATTGTTTGATGTTAGCAACAGGTAAAAGGAGCTTTATTATGGCAATACAAGATCCTCAAACTTCTGGAAACTGGAAGAATTATATGGCTTAAATTCTCAGTGCCTGCAGCTTTTCTCTCACTCCAAACAGCAGAAATGCTGAAAATAATTGAATGTTTTGTGGCCAATGTGAATTAAGATGATGATGAATTAATTATATTTGACTTTTTTTTTTTTTTTAAATAATCCTGAGTTTTATTCTTGGTCCCAGTATTGCTGACAACCTTAAGATTCAATGAAGAACTTGCTTTCTTGACAGGACCAAGGTGATCTCTGGTTCAAATCACCATGGTGCAGTCTGGTGGGTTTTGTCCTCTGCTTTTTATCTGCACTTAAGTGTGGTAGTGAGTAATATGGGAATAGCACCTGGTTGGTAAATACCCAAAGGTAGCTTCAAACTCCCCAAACTTGTCTAGATATCATCTGGTTAAGGAATTCCCAGGACATTTTCAAAATTATTGGGATGAGAAATCTGGACTTACACAGAGTTTAATGGGGTGAGGACCAAAAAAACCCCCCAAAATCTTTTGGGAAAGCAATATATTTTTAATTATTAATTTGAAAATAATTATTTCAGGGTTTTATATTTGTGAATCTTTAAATGTAAGAAATTTGTGAGCACAATATAACAATAATACTACATTAACCCAAATGTCCTTCTAGGCATTGGTGTGGATCTCATGGTTTTATAACTTTCCTTAGGAAGATGATAAAAACAGGGAAACCATAAGACATATTGTGACACTTATAAAAATCAGCCTTCCAGTTTATGGCCCTGTGACTTCAAGAGTTTCACGTGGTGCTTCGTGGTCAGTCCCTGGTAGATTTTTCCCTTGAAAAAATATTTAGTATTTATGGAAATTTTTTAGAATGCTGCAGTTTAATTCAGCATTGTGTGAAATTCCCTCTCTTTGGTTTTTGAGCTTGTTTCCTGGTAACTTCATTTGATGTTTCCTATTTTTTTAATTGGGGTAAATGGGAAGCAATTGCTTCTTGCTCTCCTTCCTCGTGTCATTCAGTGTTTTATGAGCTGCTGTCACAGTCTGTCTCAGACTGTGACAAACAAAGAACTTTTTCCTCATCTCCAATCTAAATCTCCCTCCCTCTATTTTAAACCCTTTATCACCCCTTGTCCTGTCACAACAGGCCCTACTGAACAGCCTCTCCCCATCTTTCTTGTAGGCCCCCTTGAGGTCCTGGCAGAGCGCTAGAAGGTCTCCCTGGAGCCTCCTCTTCTCCAGGCTCAACAGCCCCAACTCTCTCAGCCTGTCCTCGTAGGAAAGGTGCTCCAGCCCCTTTAGCATCTTTGTGGCCTCCTCTGGCCCCTCTCCAACTGCTCCATGTCCTTCTCATGTTGGGGGTTCCAGCACTGGCCCCAGTACTCCAGGTGAGGTCTCCCGAGGGCAAAGTAGAGGGGGAGAATCCCCTCCCCCACCTGCTGGCCACGCTCCTCTGGATGCAGCCCAGGATGGGGTTGGCTGCTGGACCACAAGAGCACATTGGTTTAATTGGTTTAATTGGTTTAATTGGTTTACCAGCTACAGATTCCCCTGAAGCTCTGGAAAGGTTGATGGAATTACTTCCATCCAGGAGTCTGATGCCAAAGCAGCTTTAGAGCAGAAGTTGAATGTTCTTGTTTTAACCATTTCATCCTGGAATTCCCTCATCTGGAGGCAGTTACAATTAACATTTTATTCTCTATTTTACCTTTCAGCTGATTCTTCAGCTTAAGTCAGACCCTCTGCTGAATCCTCTAGGTAGTATTTCACCAACAGAAACAACACAGCCAAATCAGTCATCAATCATCAGTCAACTCTGTGAGCTTTCTGCACAAATTTGCTGTTGGAATGATAACAATGATTTGAACCTTATTAACATGTTAACGTTTTTCTAACATCCCTCAGACCAGAGGGATGAAAAGTAGAAGCAGTGACTCTTTCTGGATATGCTGTAATGGTGGCAGCATGTCTCAGCCCAAGATTCTCTGAATTATTTAAATGTGTGCCCACAGGCTCTGGCAGTGCAGTTCTTTCTGGTAGAATAATACTGCTACAAATCCTGACCTGGAGCACTGTGACATGAAAACATATGCTCTTGTTATTTTCCCTGTACATGGCCAGATGCAAAACGTGCAGATTTAGAACTTGTTTACAAATCCTGACTGAATACCAAGTAGATCAACATCCAGCACTTTAAACTGTGCCTGTTCAGAGCATGGGGCCTGCAGAACTTGTAGTGCATTGGAATAACTCCCTTCTTCAGGCAAAACGAAATTGTGACAAATCAAATACTTGAGTAAATCCCACACTTGGAGTTGGCATGATGGGAATGGGCTGAAAATCCTGTGGTCATGGTGGTGGCCAACTGTGCTGTTCTCTTTCAGAATTCAATTTTTGTTTGGCTTTAATTTGTCTCAGGTCACCTGAGCTTGACAGTTGTGACTTTTACATGTGGATGAAGAGTTTCTCTGTTTCTGTCTGGCAATATTTAGCTTTTTTTTTCCTAAATCTACTTTTGGTAAAACACAGAAGCATTCTGTTCCACCTTAGAACCATTTCCCCTTGTCCTGTCCCTGGCCACCCCTGACAAGAGCCTGGCTCCATCCTCCTGACACTCCCCCTTTGCATCTTGACAGACATGACTGAGGTGACCCCTCAGGCTCCTCTTCTCCCAGCTCCAGAGCCCCAGCTCCCTCAGCCTGGCCTCAGCAGGAAGGGGTCCCACTCCCTTCCCTATCTTGGTGGCCCTGCCCTGGGCTCTTCCAAGAGGTTTGTTGGCCACACTTACTCAGGAACACAGACTGAGCACCTGGACTTTGTTGTATCTGAGGATATAAAACATTCTGATCTCCAAACCACATGTGATGCAGATGTCTGACACAGCACAAGGCTGCCAAGCCCTGCAGCAAACACTGAAGGTCTCCTTGTTGCAGGAACACTGCTCCAGGTATGGTGTGAGCAGGTTCCTCCTAACAGCCTGGTGCCAAGAGCAGCTTCTGAGGTTGTGGTGCTCACAGCCTGCAATCCCTGCAGCCAGAGGGTTCTGTGTCTGAGGATTGGTGGCCCTAAACTGCCAGGAGGGGATGTCAGGAAGGGACACATCCTACAATCACACTTAAACAAGGAAAACTCACCTGGAATTCAGTGAGAAAGGCATAAGAATCCCAGGGGGTAAAGCGAAATAAATTAAATCATGGGGAATTAATAATGTAATAATTAAGGTAATAAGGCATCAACAATGTGGCTTTTCTAACTCTCTAATTACTATTCATGTTTCACCAGGCAATACTACTGCTTTACTATAACCAAGGAGGTAAAAATCCTTCCAAGTTGATCACTGCTCAAGCCCAGGGGAGAGCTGCAAAGCAGCATCAGCCAGCCAGAACATTCCAACTGAAACCAACTGGGTCACTGGGTCAGCAGCAGCTCTGAGGCCAAAAATGCAATTTTAGCTTCTGGAGGCTTTTTCTCCAGATGTCTTTGGCTGGTCAGTGCTTTTTTTTCTCTGCCTTATGCCAGTGCCCCTGTGCAAATACACATGGAGAGATACCAGGCATGAGCTGTCACTGCCAGGCATAGTGTATATCAGTCATATTATCCATACTATACCTTAAATATATCATATATATTTTCTCTAGGACTAGAAGAGTTCTCTTTGGAGTTCTAACAGAGCACAGTGTGATCTAACTGCACAATACAAGTTGCAGTTGTGGTTTTTGCAACCTGCTTTTGTAGGATTAACACAGGATTTGAACTTCTGGATAAAAGACAGGTCAGTTTATGGACACTCAAGGGGAAAATGATATTAAATGACTTTAGGAAATACACAAATCCAACTCAAAAGTAACCACTCACCTCACTCAGTGGGGTTTTCTTCATAGATCTGAGTAATTTTGGTGGGTTTTGAGATAATTTTGGCTGGTTTTGCTGGTTGAAGGGAAGAAGGCAGAGAGTTGTGATCAGTCTGGCTGGAGGCCTGGAACCAGTGGAGTCCCTCAGGGCCGGTACTGGGACCAGCACTGGTCAATGGAGTCATTGATCACCTGGCTGAGGGAACAGAGTGCAGAGTCAGTAGTTTGCTGAGGACACCCAGCTGGGAGGGGGGTGACACCCCAGGAGGGGGGGTGACACCCCAGGAGGTTGTGCTGCCATTGCACAAGACTGAGCCAGGCTGGAGAGCTGGGCAGGAGAGATGGGATGAGATGGGACAAGGGCAAGGGCAGGGGCTGGGGGCTNAGCTGGGCTGTTGTGTCCAGTTGTGGCCCCTCAGTTCCAGAAGGAGCCAGAACTCCTTGGAAGAGCCCAGTTTGGGGCCACCAAGATGGGGAAGGGAGTGGGACACCTTCCTGCTGAGGCCAGGCTGAGGGAGCTGGGGCTCTGGAGCTGGGAGAAGAGGAGACTGAGAGGGGATCTCCTCCATGATTATCAATATCTGAAGGGTGGCAGACAAAGGGAGATGGCCCCAACCTCTTCCTAGTGACCTGTGGGGACAGGACAAGGGACAATGGCCACAAGTTGGACCACAGGAGGTTCCACACGGATGTGAGGAAGAACTTCTTCATGGTGAGGGTGATGGAGCCCTGGGCCAGGCTGCCCAGAGAGGTGCTGGAGTCTCCTTCTCTGGGGACATTCCAGACCCATCTGGACACGTCCCTGTGTGCTTGAATCGAGGTGACCCTGCTCAGGCAGGTGTTGGACTGCGGGATCTCTGGAGGCCCCTTCCACCTCCTGACATTCTGTCATTCTTGATGTAGAGAGCATCACCTCCACCTTTCTTCCTCACCTGTCCCTCCTTAACAGCCTGTAGGCATTGACAGCCACACTCCAGTCATGGGATTGGTCCCTCCAAGTATGTGGATAAAAATTTGGCTGCTATTTAAATGCAATTTTTGTGAATATTCTTCAGTGAGATGGTGGAATCTCATGGAGGTATCCTAGGAGTGCTGCAGGAGTAGCTGCAGGCAGGAAGAATTCCCTCTGTCTGGCAGGAGACACTGCAGCTGCCTTCAGCTCAATTAGCATTTAGCATGTTTGTGCTTCAAGCCCTCAGCCAGGAGCTGCTTCCAGTGCAGACTCCTGACTTTACAAATATTGTTGCTTGAATCTTGCTTTACTTAATGTCAGTTCAACAGATTGTAGCTCCTAATGTAGATCATGGCTTGTACAGTGTCATAGGTAGACTACTTTTATAAAAGGGGAGCAATTACACTGTAAAAACATATATTTAGATGTGATTAATGCCAACTCCAGAGTGCACCAAGGCAGCTTATTTTTGCCCAGGAGCCAGAGCTGGGATAACCCTGTGAATCCCCTCCATGAGAGCCCAGGGTTCTCCAGCTCAGTCCTGGCTGAGCTCTGCTCTGGGCAGGGTGTCACCCATCTCTGTGCCTCCTGGGAGCATCTCTGTGATGGAGGCAGCCCTGGCTCCATGGTTATCTCTGGTTTTCTCTCTGGCCCTGGCCCTTGATGGACCTCAGACTGGTGTTACAGGCAGACTTTTATCTCCTGTCCTGTTCCCTGCTGCTTCTAACTCTAAATTTGACCCTGGATCTGCCTCACCACCTCTCCTTGACATTATCAGTGGGACCAGCTAATGTAGTCAAATAGGATTTCTTCAATATGTCCTGATATACTGACCTGAAATACAGTTCACTCCCACCAAGTTTCCACAAAAAAACCCCAAAGCAACCAAACCCCTCACCCAAACCCACATTATTTTCAATCTTAGAGCATCTCCTTCCAAGTGGATTCTTTGGAAATCAGGAGCAGTTCACAGAGTTCTGGAGGGACCAGCATTCATGTGTCTCCATCCAGTAAGTGAGCAATCAATGGCAAAAGTTAAAGGTTATTTTATTTGCCTGCAAAGTCAGAGGAGGAATGAAACTACCATAAAAGTATCCAGAGTTGAGAGCTCAGGTCTTTATTAACACTGAAGGAACGATTGAGCTGATTACAAGGCTTCCAATAGGATCTGAGGTCGCTCTTTCCAATAAAATGCAATCAATATAATCCATCAGACCAGCCCTCAGTTTATTAGATTCTTAGGAGGTCTTTGCAGACTTCAATTTGTCTTACTGGTTTGTGGTGAGATACAAAGAGCAGCATCTTCTAGAGGTGCCTATAAAGTGTGATTACTGTTCTTCCACCTCAAAGGAGTAATTCCTATAAAATAAATTGATGGTATTAAGTTACTTTTATCTCAGACTTCCACAATCTGGACTGAACTTCTAAAACCAGCATCAATTTTGGCCAATCTCTGTTTATAATACTGCAGGTTAATTTGTACTTGGTAACACAGCACTGGGGTGACAATAGACAATGACAAACACTGTTTATCTGGGTTTGTCTTTTTCCCACAGAGTTTCCTGGGCACTTTCAGGATGTCATAAAACACAGTTCCATTAACACTGCAACCACAGGGTTTCTAATAAAGTATACCAATTATGTAAATATATATGCTCTAATTATGTGATTAGGCTGGCAGTAATTATGTATCTGCACAGCCAATTTTGAGTTAAAATTACATTAAAAAAAAAAAAGTCACTCAATGCAAAGAACAAAAGGAAAATTAGATATGTGGAAATGGAAATTATGGAAACAGATGTCAGAGGTGGCTGCACACCATCAGTCCTGTAAACCAGCATTGCTCCACCCCATCACAGCATCATTCTCTTCTCCACCTCTCCCTTGGGTTACTTCTGTTGTAGCCTTTTCTTACCTGTCCAAAGATGCTGACAGTGCAGTGATAAAAAGGGAGACAACACAGCTCTGTGCTTCCCAAAAAATCCCAGTTATTTACAGATTCCTCCTTAAAGAGAACCAAAACCCCTTCCTTTTATTTTTAATTTTTTCTCCTTGCAGTGTGATTTTAAAATACTCTGTGGGACTGGGAGTGCTCTGGAGGCCAAAGCTGTCTCAGGAACTGGAGCTGGGGGAGCTGGTTTTACTGGCTACCACTGAGCAGAGATAATCCCAGTGGTTGTGTTGTTGCCATCAGCTCTGGATGTGGCTTCAACACGTTGTTTCACCTGGTCACAAACTGGACTTGCTGCTTATTGAAAAATTTCTGTGATATCAAATGTTTTTCAAACAGAATACACAGGAATTACACTTTTGTGCATTACCCAAGACCTGCTTGTTCTAAGTGCTTGAACTTATGGATTTGGATTGTAAAGAATTCTATATGTCTTGTCATGAGACAGCTCCTGATTTGTCTGGAGAAGAGGAGGCTCCGTGGAGACCTTCTAGCGCTCTGCCAGGACCTCAAGGGGGCCTACAAGAAAGATGGGGAGAGGCTGTTCAGTAGGGCCTGTTGTGACAGGACAAGGGGTGATAAAGGGTTTAAAATAGAGGGAGGGAGATTTAGATTGGAGATGAGGAAAAAGTTCTTTGCTGTGAGAGTGGTGGAGCACTGGAACAGGTTGCCCAGGGAGGTGGTGGATGCCCCTGGATCCCTGGAGACGTTCAAGGCCAGGTTGGATGAGGCCCTGAGCAAGCTGATCTAGTTGGAGGTGTCCCTGCTTCTTGCAGGGGGATGGACTGGATGACCTCTGGGAGTCCCTTCCAACTCTAATCATTCTATGAGTCTATGATTTGTAGAGACACCTTATTTAACTAAATGAGGTTGTGTTATTTATTTTTGATCTATAATCACACCAAAAATCTTTGAAGAACTCTATCTTGCTCTTCAAGGAGTCCTGTCATCTAGACAGAGGTGGCTCAAGCTGTCCATTGAGGTTCAGGAGCTGTAATTTCTGGAGTGCAGTGTGCCTGGAGAAATCACCTTGATGCACCTAATGCACTGAACATCATCCTCTCCCTTTCTGGCTGCTTTTAACTAAGGGCATATACAGCAGTAACTCATAGCTCCAGGTTTACAATATTTGGGAGCAGGAGCAAGTTTTGCATCTGTAATTTGTCACTTTCAGGTGAAGGGATGAACTAGCACATTCCCAGAGGATTTTCCTGTTGAAGGCACATCACACTGAGGAAGTTTATTCTCTGCATGAACTTGATCCTGCTCTACAGAGCTGTAATGACAGGCTGTAGGTGAAGAAATATTACCTGCATCTAAAAAGCCTTTTTGTACAGTTTATCAAGGCTGATAATAAAGCATTATTTTAATTTTCTGTAAGCAATCAAGTGCATTCTTTTTCCCCTAATGTAATTCAGTATGTTTTGTTCTGCCTAACCCCTCTGTAACAGATCTGATGGTAGGAGAGCCTTATTTCAGTGTGGAAACTGTGGGTCTATAACCCAGTTTATTAGTTTAGATCTTCTTCCCTGCTGGGTGTGATGATGATGATGATGCAGAGAGCTGCAGAAGTGAGTGTACATTTGGCAGGACAGTGGTCAGGCAGAGGAGAGCTACACACCACACACACAGCACTAGAATATTTGTTGCCTGTGATGCAGAGGGATGGAATAATTACATGGGGTGGAAAGAAGTTTGCTGTTAGCTAGTGGGTTTTAGAGGATGAAATTCTGGATCACAGAATCATAGAGTCACAGAATTGTGTAGAGTTGGAAGGGACTCCCAGAGGTCATCTAGTCCAACCCCCTGCAAGAAGCAGGGACACCCCCAACTAGATCAGCTTGCTCAGGGCCTCATCCAACCTGGCCTTGAACGTCTCCAGGGATCCAGGGGCATCCACCACCTCCCTGGGCAACCTGTTCCAGTGCTCCACCACTCTCCCAGCAAAGAACTTTTTCCTCATCTCCAATCTAAATCTCCCTCCCTCTATTTTAAACCCTTTATCAGCCCTTGTCCTGTCACAACAGGCCCTACTGAACAGCCTCTCCCCATCTTTCTTGGTTGCTGTGGGTGCTTTGACCTTGCCCTTCTCAGTGTCCAGCCAAACCCTCAAGGCTGTAGCACTGACATCTCTATAACCACAAATCCCCAGCTTGGTTCTACTTGGTGCCCCATGATGTCTTTTTAAGAGCTGAGAAAGACACAAAGAGGCATGAGGTACAGTTAAAGACAAAATTCATGGCAGAAGAAACTCAGTCTGAGAGCAAAGCCCCACATATCACTGTTACTGTCATACCTAGTGAGCAGTTTTCTCTCAGGTAACATTGTGAGGGCTGTGAAATATGGACACATAAGGTTTACTTTGGAAGGGAAATACCTTTATCATGGAGAAAGTATCATAATACCTTTGAAAGTCTTTCATGGCTGTAATGGAATCGAGAATGTAATTTGAGTAACCAATGACAAGAAATTCAGCAATTAAAATGCAGCTTCAACAAATGGAATGGTACAATGCTAACAAGATTAGGAAGCCTGAGCCAATTTTCATATGCAGAAACATGTGGAAAATAATTTCTAATCCTCAAAATGCTTGAAGGCTGTATTTATAGAAAAATGAGGCATGATGTGTGTATATTTACAAATACATATCTAATCTCTTACAGCCCAGACTCTGCAGTCTTGCTAGCAGCCCTTTGATCCTGAAAATGAAGAGTCTTTCTTCATATTAATTATAGGAAAGACATGTGCATACATAAAAATAAACATATATATACATAACAGATGTAAAGCAACTCATCAACATCCCATTTTCGATACTGTGGTCAACATTCATTTCATAGAATCATAGAATTTTTAAGGCTGGAAATGACCCCTAAGATCATCCAGTCCAACCATTAACCCACCGCCACCAAGTCTACCCTTAGACCATGTCCTCAAGCACCGCATCTCCCCGTCTGTTAAACCCCTCCAGGGATGGGGACTCAACCCCCTCCCTGGGCAGCTGTTCCAGTGCTTGAGGACTCTCTCAGGACACAAGTTCTTCCTAAGATCCAACCTAAATTTTCCTCGAGTTCTGTCACCTGTTCCTGGGGAGAAGAGACCAACCCCCCCCTCACTGCAACCTCCTTTCAGGGAGTTGTAGAGAGCAATAAGGTCTCCCCTCAGTCTCCTCTTCTCCAAACTAAACCCCCCCAGCTCCCTCAGCCTCCTCGTAGGGCCTGTTCTCCAGACCCTTCACCATCCTCGTTGTCCTTCTCTGGACACGCTCCAGCACCTCAACGTCCTTCTTGAAGTGAGGGGCCCAAAACTGGACCCAGGACTCGAGGTGAGGCCTCACCAGTGCAGAATCCAGGGGGATTATCACCTCCCTGCTCCTGCTGGCCACACCGTTCCTGATCCAAGCCAGGATGCCATTGGCCCTCTTGGCCACCTGGGCACACTGCTGGCTCATGTTTAGGTGCTGTCAACCAACACCCCAGGTCCCTTTCGGCCAGGGGGCTCTCCAGGGGGGCCTGCCCAAGCCTGTGACGTTGCCTGGGGTTGTTGTGACCATTTGATTCCTCTGGTTTGGGTTTCCACTCTTTGTGGTTGAAATGCCACATTCATTCACAAGCAAATCAGCACAGAGCTTCTGGTTTTCTCTAGAGTTGCATCAAGGGGCAGAATTTTTAAGTGTGAAAGGGATTTTACTGAATTCTTGTAAGAAAGTGGTGGCAGAAGAAGTCAATATTGAGAGGTTTTTAGAAAGCAGATGCCCATTGCACTAATGTCAGGGTCAGCAGAGCTCACAGTGGGGGAAGCCCTCCATGCTCTTTCCCTGGGAACTGAAGTTGAGAGGAAAAAATCAAGATATTATCTAAGAGTAAGAAAAAGGGGAGGAGGGAACAGAATTTTTAAAGGTCCATCTGGTATTACTTGTGATATTGAAATTATAGAGCAAACACCATCTTATCCTGGTATTGCCCCATGCCTCCAGTAAGGAAAGCATAGCAAGAAAAATTAATCACATGTGTTGATGAGGGCTTGTTGACATAAAAACTATATCCCTGTCCTGTGTGTGTGCTGCATGTACATGAGCACTAAGCTTCTTTCAAACAGGACATTGGAAACAGTCCCTTCTGCTTCAATAGGTTACACGACTGAAGTTTGCTTTGCCTAGAAAATATTTCTTCTGGGTGAGCTCTTGTGAATAGTCCTTCCCTGGGGTCTGCTTGAATTATTTCAAAACAGTAAATAAAAAAAAAAATCATCAGGTTGTTGATTTCCAGTTTCCCATGGCAAAGGAAGTTCATCATTTTCATGGTATTTTTGCTGAAATTAATAAATCAGATATCCCCAAATCACAGAATCACCAGGTTGGAGAAGACCTTGGAGATCCTGGAGTCCAACCACCCCTGTCCTCTCCTGCCCCATCTCCCTGAGCACCTCATCTCCCAGCTGGTCAATACACCCAGGGGTGGGGACTCCCCCCCTCCCTGGGCAGCCTGTCCCACACCCCCACAGCTCTTTGGGGGAAGAATTTCTGGTGACATCTCATCTGAACCTGCCCTGGTGCAGCTTGAGGCCGTTCCCCTTGGCCTGGGCCTGGCCCTGGGCACCAGAGACCATCACCCACCTCTCTGCACCCTCCTCTCAGCTCATTCCAGGCAGGGAGAAGGTCTCCCCTCAGCCTCCTCTGCTCCACACTCAACCCCCCCAGCTCCCTCAGCTGCTCCTCAGCAGGTTTCTTCTCCAGAGCCTTCCCCAGCTCCATCACCCTCCTCTGGAGCCGCTCCAGGACCTCCATGTCCTTCTTGGAGTCAGGGGCCCAGAGCTGAGCGCAGCACTCGAGGGGTGCCCTCACCAGTGCCCAGTCCAGGGGCACAATCCCCTCCCCAGCCCTGCTGGCCACGCTGGTCTGACCCAAGCCAGGATGCCCTTGGCCTTCTTGGCCCCCTGGGCACTCTGCTGGCTCCTGGTCAGTCCCCATCACCCAACCCCCCAGGTCCTTCTCCGCTTGGTCATTGTCATAAATGATGACAGTTGATTATAGCTCCATCTTCACACAGTCTGTGTGAAAGGCAGATCAGTACAAGTGTCTCACAGCAGAACTGAGTATTAAAGGACACACAACTGTCATTTAAATAAGGACATATAATCTATAAATGCTTTATCTTTGACCTTCCTGACTTTAAGAACCAGTCCAATATCTCCCAGTTTACTACCTAATAATAAACTACCAGTTTATTAACTGAAGTTAATAAAAAGTCCATAGCTGTTTCTTCACTTCCTTCAGTTCGGTTTTGTCCCACTTCAAATTTCTCTCCTGTTTGGACATAACTAGACCTCATACCCTGTCAGATTCTCACTCCTGGTTGGTGGATGTCCAGATTACACAGGAGGTTCATAGAATCATGGAATGATCAGAGTTGGAAGGAACTCCCAGAGGTCATCTAGTCCAACCCCTTGCAAGAAGCAGGGACACCCCCAACTAGATCAGCTTGCTCAGGGCCTCATCCAACCTGGCCTTGAACTTCTCCAGGGATCCAGGGGCATCCACCACCTCCCTGGGCAACCTGTTCCAGTGCTCCACCACTCTCACAGCAAAGAACTTTTTCCTCATCTCCAATCTAAATCTCCCTCCCTCTATTTTAAACCCTTTATCAGCCCTTGTCCTGTCACAACAGGCCCTACTGAACAGCCTCTCCCCATCTTTCTTGGAGGCCCCCTTGAGGTCCTGGCAGAGCGCTAGAAGGTCTCCCCGGAGCCTCCTCTTCTCCAGGCTCAACAGCCCCAACTCTCTCAGCCTGTCCTCGTAGGAAAGGTGCTCCAGCCCCTTTAGCATCTTTGTGGCCTCCTCTGGCCCCTCTCCAACTGCTCCATGTCCTTCTTCTGTTGGGGGTTCCAGAGCTATGTTGGAGGTTCACCATGGCTTCCTTCCAGTGTTTGGTGCCTATGGGAATCTGTGCCAGAGCATCAGGGTGTGTGGGTGCTGCTGTGGATTTCAGAGTTTGTCCTGTTTCTGTCCAGGAAAGAGCCATCAGACACCCTGGGCTTCAGGATCAGCCACAGCATTCTACTAGTTTAACTCTCCTCACATATGCAGATCCTAAGACTGCTGTTTGTTTTGGGTTTATGATTAAAAATCTCCCTTTTCTCATTAGTGTTTGGTAAGTTTTACCCCCTCTCACCTCCACCTGGAGATGTTTTATGGTTAGTACAAGGCAAAGGTTTCCCAGCTGTTATGACCATAGACCTTTTCTTAGTTATTAAACAACATCTGTTCTGGCAGTATTACTGTACTACCAACATGAATTTATTTTCTTCACTCTCACTGGGCACCACTGTACATATTTATTGAATTATGGGCAAAATAAAACTAAACATGTTTAAAAAAAACCCCATAAAACCAACCAGGATCAAAGATTTTAAATATTGAAATAGAGTGCATTCAATGAATTAGAAAATTAAAAGGAGCTTATGCTCCAAAGGGCACAAGAAGCATTTTATGGCTCTAATCCAGCAAATATTTGTGCACACATGTAACTTTTCTCATGTGAATAAGATTAATAACATATCTAATTAGGATTTGTGGTTCAGGAATGTCTGGGACTGAATTCTTAGGAGAGAAGCAAGACCTAGCTGGCAGTTGTGTTGTCTGGGAGATGGAGCCCTTTTGTTGTTTGTATTTATTCTCCCCTAACCAGGTATGCTGGTTATATTTTGCTTAAAACTTTGCTTTTTGCCTTGCCAAAAGATGATTTTGGCTCAATAATACCCCTTTTTTTTATCCTTATCCTTCCCATTTCCAAATCTGTCTTTTCCATTTCACCACAGGGAGCATGAATTGTAGGATCTGTGCAAAAGACATGGTTTAATTATATGTACACTTTTCACTGCATTTGGTAGCTCCACAAAATGCAAACACTTGAAGCATTGCATAAGAAAACATATTGGAAATTATGTTGTCAGAGTTAAATCTTATATTTGCATAAATAACCAACTTCACCCCTTCCCCAACCCCTTCCTGTGCAAACTGAAATCATTATGTTCAATACTAGAATTACTGGACAGAATTAAATCTTTATGTTATGTGAAAGGGATAGATGACTGAACATTTTTATTCATTCATGAATTTATTCTTTTTATTTCTTCATGAAACATTTGTATTTTTGTCTGAGTTGGTCAAGGCTCATGAGGTGAATCACAGCCACTGGTGTTCCTGTCCTGGTAAGACATCTCAGCACAGTCAGAAGGAATATTTTTTGACTGGTTCTGTAAGATGTACCATATAGTGCATTGGATGAGCTATTTTTCAGTTATCTTCATATCATCCAATTAGTTTAAAATGCAGCTAATTTGCTTCAGAGGTTTTTCAGCTGATGTTCTAAAGGCATTGCAGCTCAAAGATCCCAGCTGAAGTTTTCTCTCCAAAGTATGTGTGAAACTCCTCCATAATGGATAGTTGAAGTAAAGGAGTTACTCCAAGCAGTAACAGTTTGTAGACAGGACCACTACAGGTACAGATGATTCCTTCTTGGCAAGCAGAAAGGGTTTGTTCATGTGCAGATGAAGACTGCTTTCTGGGAAAATTTAGGATACTCTGCAAGGAACTCAAAATTCTAAATATAGGACCGTGAATAAGCAAAATACAATCTCAGGGGAAAAAAAAATGAGAATACAAAGTGTATGATGTTTCTAAAATCACACCCTTAAAATTGCAATTTGTTATGCAAATCAGCTAACAGAAATCACTGATCATCTAGTCCAAGCCTCCTGCAGGGCCACCTACAGCAGGCTGGACAGCACAGCTTCCAGGAGTGTTTTGGACATCTCCAGAGAAGGAGACTCCACATCTCTCTGGATGTCCCTGGATCCCTGGAGACGTTCAAGGCCAGGTTGGATGAGGCCCTGAGCAAGCTGATCTAGTTGGGGGTGTCCCTGCTTCTTGCAGGGGGTTGGACTAGATGACCTCTGGGAGTCCCTTCCAACTCTAATCATTCTGTGATTCTAAAGCCACAAGAAGAGCAAATCCCAAGACATCACATGTCTTACCTCACACATGAGAATTTCAGCTGGAATATTCACTTGTGCTGGTCAGATATTTTATTCTAACAAGTGACAGCACCACTGAGCAGACAGGTGATATCAAAACCCATCTTTTTCAGTTTATAGTTTGCATTATGGTACCATTGTGTAGTGTAAGTCAGTTTGATTTTGGTTGGCTTTAAGATGTGTCATGATTCAGAGAAGCATAAAGAAGTGTCCTAGTATCACACTATTACCAGTTTATCACATGAACAACAGCATCTTCCCTCTCCCTTTTATTTATTTATTTATTGAATAATACTGAGCTGTCAGGAGTTGATTCAGTTATGTGATGCTTTATGAAATAAAAGATAATTTCTGTAAAACCAGTGTGTACCAACCACTACTGAATTTACATGAGGGAGGATGCTAAAACCAACCAACCAAACCATGAAACTCTAGATTATACTTTTATTACTCATTATTCTCTACTATTCCTTAATTCTCATGTGGAAAAAAATGCAAATGAAGTTATAAATCTATTAGTAGTCTATACCTTATTGACTACTAATAATCAATCCCCTGATTTGATATTGAATAATCTCTCTCCTTACAGCCTCCATACCCACAGAATTATGCAGCATAAAATTCACATTATAGGATTTTGTTGGGAGAAAACAGCTGTAGTGCCAAAATCAAGAAACAGATATAAGATTCCTTTATTGGAGATGCTGTGGGGAAAAAAAAAGTTTGATCATGAAATTTTAAGCAACTACAATCATGATCTTATAGTTAAACATGTCAAATCTACAGCAAGTCTTCTGTTATCTCAACACTGGTTTACAAAACCATCCTCTGTGGAGAGTATAATGTAGTTACAATTGTGATATTTCATAATTTTACATTTATTTAAAATAACTGAGAAGAAAAGTGAAGAGAATAAGTGATGCTGCTCAGGCAGGGGGTTGGATTAGATGATCTTTTGAGTTCCCTTCCAGCTCTTGACACTGTAATTCTGCTAATACCTCTTGGGAATAACAAGATATCTCAATATATCTCATTTTATTGAACAAAATGCTAATAATTTTTGGCAGAATGGCTTTCTGTTTTTTTTTTTGTTTGTTTGTGTTTTATTAAATGTATTCCACATACTAGTTTGCATACTTAAAATATCAAAATGATTTTTTTTCCATTTCACCACGTCTCATTGTTTTATCCCATCACTTCATAGGGAGTTCATTTTCAAACAGAACTGGAATATTGAGGGTTTCTTTAACTTTGGAGCAAAGGAATCACTCACACAATGATGTCTTGTTTGCTTTGAAAAAATGGTTTTGTGTAAATATATGTGGTGATAAAAGTGATAAGATGTCCATTATTAGGTGTAAGAAGCCAAACTCTCTTTCATTTAGTGTTGTTGTACCAGAAGTAGATGCACAGGCTTCAGGAAGGTGTCCTCATATTTACAAAAATTCCATATAAAAGTAATTTTTTCTGAAAATCTTCTGAAGCTGGCAAGAAATTTTAACAGCAGCTGGATTTTGTGAATTTTGCAAGAGAATAAATTTTGCCAGAGAGCAATTTTGCAATTCAGACACTTTTAATGAATGAGGAAAACAAAATAATAGATGAAAATAAATATGAGGGTTTGTGTTTTGGGAGGAAGAACTAAAAAAGAGATCTGGTGCATTCTGTGGATAAGAGAGCAGTTGGGCAGACATGTCACACCGAGTTCTACGTGACCACTTCAGTCTTAGCATCTTGGTATAATTAGTGCACTAGAAATAATTGCATGTGGTTATCTTTGCCCCTCATTGTGCCTCAGTGCTGTAGTAGTGCCATCTAATGCTCTAATTAATCTGTGATGTCTTCCAAGTCAGACTTTCAACAGCCAACAGCCCTCCCCTTCCCTTGAGGAACGATGAACTTGACCCTTCTCCAGCTGATACTGAAGCTGCCACTCAACCCATCCCTTGGCCTTTCATAGAATTGTTAAGGCTGGAAATGACCCCTAAGATCATCCCGTCCAACCATTAACCCACCACCACCAAGTCCACCCTTAGACCATGTCCTCAAGCACCGCATCTCCCCGTCTGTTAAACCCCTCCAGGGATGGGGACTCAACCCCCTCCCTGGGCAGCCTGTCCCAATGCTTGAGGACTCTCTCAGGACACAAGTTCTTCCTAAGATCCAACCTAAATTTTCCCTTTCGCAGCTTGAGGCCATTTCCTCGAGTTCTGTCACCTGTTACTGGGGAGAAGAGACCAACCCCCACCTCACTGCAACC
>VXBZ01010294.1:205720-294712 GCA_013399135.1 Heliornis fulica | reverse complement strand
TGGTCCCGCCCGCCCCCCCGCTCCTTCAGCAGCGACTCCTTGCGCTGAGTGATGCCCAGCTCCAGGTACTTGAGTTTGGCGTCGATCTCCTTCTCCTCCTCGTCCAGCTCCGCCTGCTTCTTCCGCAGCTTGGTGGCCTCGTGCTCCACCAGCTTCAGGTCACGGTCCAGCTCCTTCAGCAGGCTGGCCTTGGTGACGGGCGCGGTGGCCTTGGCGGCCAGGCTGCTCAGGTAGAGCTGGGGGGTGGCTGGGCTGGCCAGCGGGACGTGGGGCTCCTCAGGCGGCGGGCTGGGCAGCGTCCGCTTCACCTTGCGTGCCAAGGGGCTCCCCTGAAGCCCCCCGACCTGCAGAACCAAGGGACACCAGGTCAGAGGTGCGGGTGGGTGTCCCTCCTCCCACTCCGAGCACCGCGGAACTCCTCCTGCCCACCCTCCCCGGGGCTGCGGTGGGGTGGACGGCGGTGCACGTGTCCCCCTCACGCACCGAGGCAGCGGCGTTTATGTAAAAGCGCAATAAATAGGATGGAAGTAACAGGCAGGGCGCTTTCCGTGAGTAATTACTGGGGTGGCAGCCGGCCAAGCGCCGAGCTGGCCGCGGGCAGCTTCTGGTCCTCGGGCGCTTGGCAAGTGGGGCTCGGGGGAGCGGCTGGGCGCTGCTGCTGCCCTGGGGCCTGCCCTGGGGCTCGCTGCAGGGCTCTTGGCAGCCCACAGCACCCTCAGCACATGGCGGGAGCGAGAGCTGCCCCAGCCCAAAACTGAGCCACCTGTGGCGGCACCGAGGGGCACATGGATGGGCTGAGGGGCAGCAGGGGACAGCCCTTGTCCTGCCACCCAGCTGCCACGGCTCTCACCCCTGAAGGGGCTTGCACATCCCCCCATGCAGCTCTGGGGCATCGGCTGCTGCGAAAAGCCAGCCTTTTAAATTATTAATTACCACAGCACTAATGAAACCGAAACGTCCCGAGGAGCCTCCCGGGGCCGTTCCCCCAGGGAAGGTGGTACCTGGGTGCCGGGGAGCAGCGGGTGCTGGTAGAGGGAGAACCTGTCCTTGCCGGCCTCATCGGCGGTGGGGCTGATGGGCTTGGGGTCGGAGAGGGAGCGCTGCATGGTCTTGATGGGCCGCGGCAGCGTCTGCTGGCGCTGGGCCGTGTCAGCGGTGAAGTGCTTCTGCGGAGGGACGTGAGCCTTGTTCAGCCGCTCGCTGGTGGCGAAGGAGGACTCCAGGAGGCGGTGGGGGGAGAGGGGGGACACGGGTGAGTAGAGGACCTGGGGAGAGCGGGGTGGCTGGCGGGTCACCAGCTGGGAGAGGGACTCAGCCGGCAGGTGGGATTGGTAGCCGATTTCCAGGGGATCCGGCTTCTTCTTCTCAAACTTGCCCAGAGTCTGCTGCCGGACAGCGTGGGGGTCCAGGGGGCCTGTGCTCACCATCTGGATGTTGGTGGAGTAGGGTGGGATGGTGGTGGGCACGGTCAGCTGAGGGACCACAACACCGGGCTGGGGAGCCAGCTCGGGCTCCGTCTGGCAGGCCAGGCTCTCACCGCGCTGCGTCTTCTCCGGGGCCGAGATGTACTTGACGATCTCCACGCGGGGATCATGGGTGGTGATGTGGATGGAGGGGGAGACGCGGAGGAGCTGGTCGGGCTCCGTCTGCACCGAGCAGTCACTGATGGTCTGGATGCCCACGCTGGCCGTGCCACGCGCTGTCCCTTCCGACTTGCCCTCAGTGCCGGCGTCAGTGTGCCGCGAGGGCCGGGAGCGCCGGCGGCGTACAGGCTGTTCCCACTCCCCACTGTCCTCCTCGTCTGTCTGCACGCTGCAGTCAGCGCTGCGCCTCACCCGCCGCCGCCGCGACAGCAGGTACCGCTCCTCACCATCCTCCTCGTCCGTCTGCACGCTGCTGTCCGCTGTCTTCCTCGCCGCGAAGGCCTCCCGCACCGTCTCCTTCTCGTAGGCGTCCCGCAGCCGCGGCATTGAGTTCCTCTTCTTGATGCCGCGGACGGGCTCCCAGGACTCCTCGGCTTGCAGCGACATGTCCGAAGCGGAGCTGCTGAGTGGGCGCTGCGGCGTGGGGTAGCGGGATCCGACGGGCCCCTCCGGTGGTGCAGGGCCTGGCGGGGGCCATGCCTGCCCGTTGTGCGGTGGGCCCCGCGGCACCTCAGCGGATCCCTCGGGCAAGCGGGTGACAGGCTCGGCGGGCGCGGGGAAGGTGGTTTTCTGCCGCTTCTGCTCCTCCAACTGTTGCTGCAGCTGGTGCTGGAGCTGGTGGATGTGCTCGAGCTGGAGGCGCTGCTGGGCAAGCTGCTCCCGCTGCAGTGCCAGCTGTGCGTGCCGCTCCTCCTGCTGCTGCTGCAGCACCTGCTGCTTGATGCACTGCAGCTCCTGCAGCTCCCGCTGCACCAGCAGCTGCTCCTTCTCCCGGTGCCGCTGCAGCTCAGCGCGCTCCCGCTCCAGCTCCTCCTGCAGCCGCAGCTGCCGCAGCTTCTCCAGCTCCACGCGCTCCCGCTCCAGCTGCAGGACGTGCTCCTGCTGCTTGCGCTGCCGCTCCTCCTCCCGCTCCCGCTCTTCCCTTTGAGCCCCATCCGCTGGCGGCTTGGGCGCTGTGGCCACCTGACTGCTCTCCTTGCCGGACGTGGGTGCTGTCGGGCCCTCGGCACGGGGAGCGGGCACCGCCGGCTCCGCTCGCTGCAAACTGCTGGCAGGGCCGGCGGGGGCTTTGGAAGCGGGGCCGGTGCCTGCCGCGGCTGGCGCTGTGCTGACAGGTTTGCCCAGGTAGACGGGTGTCTCCATCAGTGAGGCGGCTGGGGCCGGACGGCCAGGTGCTGGGTAGCGGTAGAGGCCCTGCGCTGCCAGCGGGACACGCGGGGTGACGACTGGCAACCTGGCAAGGCTGGCCAGTGGGACTGCGGCCACCCCGCCCGGGCCGTAGGGCCTGTACAGCCCGCGCAGCATGGGCCGCAGCACCGAGGCTGGCTGGGTGGTGATGGGCAGCGTGGAGGCAATGGGTGTGTTGATGGTGGAGTAGATCATGCCGTCGGCAGCACGCACGGTGGCAGTGGAAGGGAACATCTGTCGGACAGCACCCAGGCGGACGCCAGGGACGTTGTACTGGGCGAGGCTGCCGAATCCCTGCCGCCCCTCGGGGAAGGTGGGGTTGTACATCCCTCCAGGTTTGGGGGGCGCAGGACCCTGTTGCTGAGCCGCCAGGCTCGCTGTGCCGCCCGGCCCAGTGCCGGGGCCGTAGGGCAGCACGTCGGGGCCATTGGCGTGCCGGCCCCCATACTGATCCATGGAGTTGAGGGCAGCGCACATGCGGCTGATCTCACGTGCCGTGGTGGCGCTGTAGTGGGCAAGGCTGGACTCCTGGAAGCTGGCCAGGTCCCCCCGGGGCGAGTAGCGGTAATCGGAGTAGATGTTGGAGGCCGAGCTGTACCTCCGCATGGGGAGCGGGTGGCCCAGCAGCTCTGCCGGCTGGCGGAGGTCGGAGAAGGAGCCGTACTGCAGCCCGTGGCCCAGGTAACCCCCCTCGGCAAAGCCCACGCTGTAGGAGTGCTTCATGGTGCTGAGGTCCACAGCGGCGTCGCCCGCTGGGGAGGGGAAGGGCTGGTCCCCCTTCGTGGGGTAGTAGCCCATCCCGATCTCCGAGAGGTTTGTGTCCGACATGGAGGAGTAGAGGCGGCCAAAGGCACCGGCGGGATAAAACTTCGGCTCCTCATAGAGAGCGGGCGCCGGGGCTGGCTGCTCCCGGTAGGGGAAGGTCTCCGGCAGCTCCGGCTCCCTGCTCCCATAGAGGGGCCCGCTGGTTTTCCGGCTGGGTGCTGGCACTTCCCCAGCTTTCTTCTCCGGCATCTTGGAGGTGGGATTGAAAGCACCGGTGCAGCTGCCGCCAAAGGGGAACTTGTAGACCACGTCACAACAGGCCACCTGGCTCTCCGGCTTCACACCCGTAAGGTCCAGCACGTTGGCTGGCGGCTCCTCCTTCAGCACTTTGGTCACCGGGCCGGCTGCCGCCTCCTCCATCTGTACCATCATCACCTGGGACTTCTTGCCGCCCAGCGTGAGGAGAGGGCTCTGGCTCTTCAGCTCCACTGGCACTGCACGGTACAGCTCCGAGCCCGGCTCCGATGGGAAGGGCTGCGGGAGGCCGCCGATGCTCTGCGCCCCTGCACTCTGCGTGGCGAGCGCGTCCTTCTTCACCATCTGGCCTGGCATGCCATACCTCGCAAACCTGGTCTGGGGGGGAGCAGTGGGCTCGGGCTTGCCGCCAGGCGCCCCACTGGCTCTGACAGCAGCTGTCTGGACACCCTGCTCCACCTGCTTCACCTGTGCCAAGCACACTGGGCTCCCGGTTCCCTGCCCAAAGTCCACCCGGCTCTGGAAAGGGTCTCCGTAGACCACGGGCTGTTTGGGCTGCGAGAGGAGCACGGGTGAGGCGATGGCCAGGCCAGCCGTGCTGGCTGCTGCGATGATGGCGTGGGGCTGCTCCTGGGCGTTGAGGTTGATGATCAAGGGCTGGATGGCCGTGGACTGCCGGCTCGGGATGTGGTCCAAGGTCAGACAGTACTTCCTGGCCTCGGTGGCCAAGGAGGTGAGATCCATGCCTTGGTCTGTTATGATGATGGGGGCAGACTTAAGCGCAGTTCTCAAGTCCACAGCGTTAGTGCTCGGCGCCTTGGGCCCTGGCTCCACGCGGGATGTGCCGGGGATGGAGGAGATGTGGCACAGGGAGATATTTTCCGCAGGGAGTGCTCCCCAGCCATACAGTCCCGCGATGCCATCAGCAGCTGAAGTCACGGGGGTCTTCTGGGCATGTTCCTTCACCGGCTGCGCCCTGATGTAGGCGCCTGGCACCTGCTCCGTCTCCGGCACCTGGCTGTAGCCGTGCATCGGCAGCTGCCGGCTCGGCCTGGTGGGAGATGAGGTGGGAGACGTCACGGAGCCAGAGCTGACCGGTTTGGTTTGGCTGGCTGCGTCGGCTGCCAGCGTGATCACCATGAAGGGGGAGTCCTGTGAGGAGGGCTGTCGGGTCAGGCGTGGAGAGCCTGCCCGGTGTGGAGTCTGCGTCCCCTGCGCCACCATGGGGGAAGAGGTGGCAGGGCTGACAGCTCCGTTGGCAGCAGGACCCTCGTAGGTGAGGAGGGGGCTCTGGGTCTGTGTGGAAAACTCTGCCGTGGCCTTCGGTGCGCGGGTGGGACTGTGCGTGGGGGAGGTCGGGGAGAGCGGAGGGCTGGAGCTCTTGAAGAAGGGGTACATCTTGGGCGCCGGGGGCTTGCTGTCGCTTGTGGCCAGGGGCTTCTCTCTGGCTGTCTGCACGCTGATCTCCACGGCCACCTTGCTTCTGCTGGTGTCCTCTGTCTGTGAGCCATAGCTGACGGTGCTCTTCACCACACTGTAGCTCCTGCTGGCTACCGACGGGGCCTCTGATGCTGAGGAGCTGTAGCTCCGTGGCGTGCTCCCAGGGCCACCTGTCGCTGACGTAGTCACCACGCTGGTGCCTTTGCCGTAGGCATAAGGGGTGGTGGCAGCCTTGGATGCTGGGCTGGGCGCTGCCGGTGTGCCCTGGAGCTTGGCTAGGTCTTGCCCCTCTTTCGCAAAGTGCTGTGTGACCCGGACGTCGGGAATGGCCTTGGTTGTGCTGCTGTCGGAGGTGGCAAAGGAGACGGGAGCAGAGAGCTGCGTGGGGCTGGTGCCGGGCGTGAGCGGACCACCATTCTGCTTCAGCAGGTCAGCGTAGGCGCTCTCAGCGTTGAGGAAGTGCTTCTCCTGGAATGTCTCCTCCTGCCCCTTTGCCTTGTCCCCCTGCTCGAGGGCCAGGTCGAAGGAGGACTGGTGCATCCTGGAGATGCTCTGGGAGGTCTGCAGGATCTCCTCGTACACCGTGCCCGCCTTTGGCAGGGAGCTCGGGTAGCCGGGCTGGGAGGGACGTGCGGGGCCGCCGTCGTACCGGTACTCCTCGGTGTACTGGTACTCGAAGCCGTTCTGGCTTTCGGTGCTGTGGTAGCCGACCTGCTGGTAGGCGCTGCCGTAGGAAACAGATGGCTGGGGCTGCTGAACCTGCTGCTTCTGCATCATCTCTGCCTTCCTCATCATCTCCTCGTAGGCTTCCTCGGCGCTCTTGAGGGGCTTGCTGGCTGGCTGACTGGGGCCGCTCTCCCCTTTCTCTGTTGGGGAGTACAGCGACATGAAGGTGGGCAGGTTGTACTCGCTGCCCGACTTGTAGAGCTTGGAGGTCACGGCTTCAAAGCTCTCGGCCTCCGAGTCGATGGATGGTGAGTACTCGGAGCAGGAGGAGCGGTGCAGCTCCTCCATCTCCGCCGCCTGCCTTAGCTCCTCGGTGGGGGAGGCATCCTCGATGGGGGAGAGGTTGCTGGGAGGGGTTTTGGAGCGCTCCCTCCTCCTCTGGGCCCTCAGCTCCTCCTTGTCACGCTTGGTCTTGCGTGCGGTGCTCCGGATGCGCTGCTGCTCCACCTCCCGCATCTTCTCCTGCTCCCTCAGCAGCTCCTCTTCCTCCCGCAGCTCCTCCTCCTCAGATGAGTCCTCAATGGTGGGCAGCAAGGGGCCGTGTGAGCGGTGGCGAGCTTTCCTCTGCTGCTTCACCTCCTCCAGCCGCTGCCGGCGGCTGGGGCTGCTGTCGCTGTCCTCCTCCAGGGAGGAGATGGAGGTGGGCGAGGTGCCCGAGGTGTAGCTGGGCGTCGTGGCCGGCAGGGTGGAGGAGTACTCTCCCCGGGAGCGCTCCTCAGGGGAGCCTGTCAGGCTCTCCATCTCCAGCTCGGGCTCCCGGTCCAGGCTGGTGTCCGGCTCCTGGCCCATCTCCATCTCCCGGCCGTAGCCAGTCGTGCTGTTCAGCTCAATGGTCTTGAAGCGCCGCAGCCCACCCTGTGCTGTGCTCAAGTCGTCGCCCTCGGCCGTCTCCAGCTCCTTCCTCTCCTCCTTGTAGAGGCTGCTGGCGCCGTGCGGCAGGCGCCGCTTGGCCAACGCTGCCTCCTTGCCCTTCTCCACCTCGGCCTTCTGCCCTGCTTTGGTGATGCTGTACTTGGGGCGCCCGTAGCCCTCCTCTTCCTCCTCCTCGAGGTTGTCCTCCTCTGCACTCATCTCCAGGATCTGCCTCCGCATGAACTCCTCATCACTCATGTCTGCCTCTCGGCCCTTGGGCCGGGGGGGCACCGGGGAGAAGCCCCCCTCACTGCTGTCCTCCACGTAGTCGTGCCGCAGCTTGCTGCCGAACTCATCCGAGGACTCCGCGCTCTCCCGCCGTTCCCGCTGGTTCTCCCACTCCAGCGAGTCCTCGTCCTCCTCCAGGATGTCCTCCAGCTCCTCGTCCGAGTCAAAGGCTTCCGGTGTGATGGAGAGGTACCGTGGCCGCTGCCGCTGCCGCTGCTCCTCCCGCGCTTCGCCCTTGCTGCGCTCGGCAGGCTCCGGAGGGGCACCCCGACCTTCTAGGAGGGGTCGCATGCTGCTCTCCAGCTTGGTGAGTTCGGAGGGGCTGGGGGGGCTCTGCCCGGCCAGCCCGGTGCCGCTCAGCTTCTCCTCCTCCTGCTGCACCAGGCCGGTGATCTCGCTCTGCGAGCTGGAGATGCCGTCGGAGGAGTAGCCGGTATCGCTCAGGCTCTGGGGGCTGCGGGACAGGTCCGGGGGGTAAGGCTTGCTCACGTCCTGTGGGCAAAGCAGAGCAGAGCATCAGACCCACGCAGCTCTGGAGCTGCTCCCCCCACTGTCCCCCAGATCCTACCCTGTGAAGCGGGCAGAAGGCCTGGGCAGCGCTGGGGGCCAGCCCGGCATGAAGCCTGGGGTCCGCCCCGCGCCCTCCCGCAGTGACTCGGCAGCAACTTGTCCACACACTAATGAAGCAGGTGACGAAGTGAGCTACAAGCAGGAGATGGCACAGCCATTGCCCCCGCGGGTACAGCCACTGCGTCCTCAAATCCACTGAACGGCCCAGGTGCCATCAGTGCCACCCCCTGCCCAACTCGAGCAGGGTGTCTGATGGCAGCGTGGAGTTTCACTGCCCACCACCCCGGACAGAAGCCTTGGGGTGCACTGGAGAAAAGGGGTGCCAGGTCTTCAGGCAGCTGCCTGCTCAGGGGTGCGGGAACACTGATAATGAGGGAGGGGGGCTGGGAAAGTGCAGTTGTGCCCTGGTGCTACTGGCACAGCCCACCACCCTGCCAGCACGGAGGCACCATGAAGTTGATTTGATTTCTGGGGGTACGAGGAGCCTCTTCCCTGGGGGCTGCATGGCAGCGTGTGGGACAGTGGTCCACTCCTGGCTGGTGAGGCCTCTTCCACCATGTCCCCTCCCCATGGGGCACTGTGCCAGCTGCTGCTGGGATGGTTGCTTGTGGGGGAAAAACCACCCCAATGCAAGCAAACACATCCCCAAACTATTCTGAATTGAAGAACAGGGAGGACAAGGAGCTTGACAAACACCCACTGCAGCAACGGGCAGTACCGTGTAACGAGCAGCAAACTCACCTTCCCTCCCAAAGGACCCTGAAGGCCAGAGGTGACCCGAGCTGTTGCCTCAGGCCCAAATGGGTATAACCCTAAGGAAAGGGTGGCAAATGCCAGCCCGCCACCAGCGAGCCTCTGGAGCCCCAAAGCCCTTGGGAAAGGTCGAGCCAGCAGTTTGGAGCTCACCCTTTCCCAAAGGTCATTGCCTGAGACAAACGGCCTCGATGTCATGGTTTCTGACCCGACTCGGAGCAACCCACCCCATTTCAGAGCATTGCTGCCAGCAGAGACGCGGCTCAGTGCCTGGCTAGCACAGGGTGGGATGCGGGGCTCAGGGATGCCCGTAGCCAGATGCATCCCGAGAGCTCACCTCTTGCTCCTTCGCCCGCGGCACCTCGGCGGGTGCCCGGCTCTCCTTGCTGTCTGCATCCGGCTTGGGGGTCGTGACCTTCCCCTTCAGCGTGATGCCCTCTGGAGCTCTGGACGGCTCTGGGGCAGCTTTGGGCAGTGGCTTTTCCTCTGCTGGCACCGGGGGCTTCTTCTCTGCCGGGGCAGGGCTGGGGGTCCTGCTCTGCTCAGCGGCCCGCAGGCTCTTTGTGGGTGAGGGCTGTCGCTCAGTGGGTGCTGCCGGTTCGGTGGGCGCTGGCGCGGGCACTCTCTGCTGCTGGCCGGCGGCCAGTGGCTGGTGCCGCGGGGAGCCGGTGGGTGGCTGCTTTGGGGCAGGCAGTGGCATTGGGGCAGGGTCGCCGAGGCTGCCTTCGAGTAGCCGCTGAGTTTGGCAGTTCAAGCACAGCCATTCGTTTTTCTGCAAAAGAGAGAAAGGAAAAGTCCAGTTCAAGCTTTGGGAGCCTCCTCGGAGCAGGGACCTCACAGAGATGGTCAGCTGATGGGACACGAGGTGATGGGCCAGAGGGCTCAGCCCACCCGAACCAAAGAGCCGGCTCCGGAGAGGCCGGGCGAGCGCTGAAATGCCAGCGCAGGCTGCGGAGGGGGATGCGGCGTCGCAGCCGTCCCCTACAAACCATCTAGAAGGAGACCAACCCTCCTGCTGCACCCCTGCACGGACCTCAGGGAGGTGCTGGTGGGGGGCCCACAGCTACGACACGTCAACACGTCGGGGATTTCACTCTTCCCCCACGGCACCTCAGCACCACCGGCAGCCTCACACCTCTCGAGCTCCGTACAGCCATTCTCTCCCGCTCCGATTTGTTTTCCTCGATACAATAAAGGCTTAATAACATAATCATCATACTTAAGGATCTTTTTTTTTCCCTCTAGGTTATCAGAAAATGCTGATTTACATTAGGGCACACAGAGGTATGCCAGAAGTTTCTGGAGATATTACCCAAAGAACACGCTGTGCGGGGAAAGAACAAGACAATCTCGTCTAGTGAAATTCTCAGCAAGACCCGTTGCTTTATGGCCTGGAAAAAGCAGCTCGCAAGCGGGGCTGCGCGCGGCAGGGAGCCCGCGGGGCTACGGCGGAGGCTCTGCATTAAGAGATCAGAAGCACTTTCCCCCCGCCCCCCCAGGCCAGCCAAGGGCTATTTTTACCCACCCAGGAATGTCCAGGAATAGGGGTCTGACATTTCCTTCCCTCTTGATGTTTCTCCATCTTAAATCCTTGCAGTTCTGCTGCTGACAGCCCGATAGGCTCCAAGCTCCTTGCTCACAAAGGTCGGGGTGGCCGATCTCAGGGGGCAGCTGGCCACAGAGGGGCCAGCATGCTGTTAGAGAGGTGGTCTGGGTCTTCAGCTGGACCCACTGGGGTCGCAAGGCAGCCCTGTCTCTTGGGGCCACAGAGGTCCTGGTCTCTGCATAGGAGGTGAGGTTCATCAAAACGGACTCGAAACGGCCCCAAGTTGCACCCAGGGAGGTTTAGGTGGGTTTTCTTCCACAAAAGGGTTGTCAAGCACTGGAACAGGCTGCCCAGGTAGGTGGTGGAGTCACCATCCCTGGAGGTACTTGAAAGAAGCACAGACACGGTGCTCAGGGTCACGGTTTAGCGGTGGACTTGGCAGTGCTGGGTTAACAGTGGGACTCGATGATCTTAAAGGTCTTTTTCCCCCCTAAATGATCAAGGATGCAGCTCCACAAACCATTCCTAAGAGACAGCGGCAGCACAACGGGCTTGGCCCCTGCACCCAACACCCAGGAGCCCTCCCGTTTCCACGAGATGCTGGAGATGCTCTGCAGCTGGTGGTGGCCAGAGGCTGGGGGCGTCCCCATGGACACACCTCTGCTCACACAGCCACCCGAGGCAGGGGCACCCATCCCACCCAGGCTCTGCAGGGAGCAGCGGGGCTTCTGTGCGGGGACAGGCAGGCACACAACATCCCCCTCCCGCCTCCACCACCCCGCTCTTCACACAGACATCTGAAGAATACGGTCGGGCTTCAGAGGGCCATAAAAAAAAAGTCCCTTTCGGCACGGTGATATTTAATTACTGCTTAATCAAAGAGAAAGTCTAATTAAGGGGCAAGTGCAGCCTATTGTATCTTAATGATTGCATTTGTCTTCTTTTATTTCAGAACTCGCTCTCATCCCCGTGCCTCTGAATCAGATCTCCGCGCCCCGCGCCGCTGTGTGATTATTTCAGGCTGCAGAAGGAAATGTGATTGCGTGACACAAATTGAATCTCTGCCTCATGGAAACGCACGGCCTTTCATTTTTCTTCCAGGAATCCCATTTTCCTTCACCGGAGCTCCCGCCCCGGTGCTGGCAGTGAGGGGGAGGTGTGATGTGAAGGGACAGGCTGGCTACGGTGGGGCAGAGCTCAGCTCCTGCCCATCCCAGCCACATCGTCGTGCCAGCTCCCAGCTTTGTCCTGCAGGCACCAGAGAAGATCATCCCACCTTGAACACAGTCTCCACCAAGTCTGGCCACCAAGTACCAGCCACACATGCCAAGTACCAGTCAGGTCTTGACTTGAGGAGGTGGGTCTTGCACCCATGAAGATGTGGGGGTCACACATGCTCTGGCCAGTGTCCTGGTGGGACAGATGCGATGGCAGGTCACCCATCAGCACGTCCTTTTGCCCAGGGACAGATGTGCATGTGTTGCAAGAGCTGAGGTTCAGGGCAGATATTAAGAAAAGCTCCTGTGCTGTGGCAGCAGTACAGCCTGGGACAGTCGCCATGGGGGTCTCCATCGTTGGAGAGGGTTCAGGACTCCACTAGACAAAGCCTCTCGTGTTGGCAGTTGCCCTGATCTGCCTAGGAGGCTGGGATGGAGACCCCACACTCCTCCATGGGCAACTCTCTGAGTTCCTGCAGGCAAGGGACAGCACCAGAGTGCATGGCAGGCATCACCAGGGATGCTCTGCTGTGTCATCTCATCAGGAGGAGGCTCAGGGTGCCTCCAGGACCACATCTCATTAGGAGGAGACTCAGGGTGCCTCCAGCACCACATCTCATCAGGAGGAGGCTCAGGGTGCCTCCAGGATCATATCTCATCAGGAGGAGGCTCAGGGTGCCTCCAGGACCACATCTCATCAGGAGGAGGCTCAGGGTGCCTCCAGGTTCACATCTCATCAGGAGGGGGCTCAGGGTGCCTCCAGGACCACATCTCATCAGGAGGGGGCTCAAGGTGCCTCCATGACCAGGTGAGCACAGGACTGACCCGTAGCATAGGAAATGGTGGTTCTGCAGATGGGCCTGAGCATCCTCCCTCAGGTCCCCCTGCTGCAGCCCCGCAGCCATTCCTCTTGGCAGCTGCCCCAGTTTGAGCAGCTCTCCCTGCCATGCTGCTCTCACGGATGTGACAGCTCGCTTCGTGGGACCGCACCGGGAAGGGGACACGGGAACAATCTCCGGTAAAAATAGCTCTGCCAAAAAGATTGTGGAGCTCTACTCTGAGATGGCCCTTGCCTTTCACAGCACGGCAGGCAGGCAGGCTGGGGTACAGGGTGGAGCTTATAGGCACAGCAAGCCCTTAGCCAGCCATGAGAGGTGCCAGCCAAGCCCTGGGAGATGCCAGGCTGGCATATACTGAGCTTGCATCTTCTCTTCTGGGCTTTTCTCTCAGTGCCCCGGGGGTCTCCCGTACTGTGGAGACCCTGCAGCCAGTACAGTGCCCTGTGCTTCCCCCGAGTCCCCATGGAAGGTCATTATGTGATCACAGCCTTGGACACCAGAAGGGATAGCTGAATTTTCCCACGCGGAGGGAGAACCCCAGCCCCATCGGCAGCCGTCACCGTGCAGAGCCGTGTGCACACTGTGAGCGCAGACGGTGCCTCCATGTGCATGGGGAGAGGGTGGGGGTGGGGGTGAGATCCTGCCTGTGGCAGCTGAGGGAGATGGAGGCAAGCAAAGCTGCCTGTGCCTTGGAGGAACATCCCTGGTGAACCTCTCCAAGCTCTCGGTCCCGACATTACGAGACCCCTCAGCCCCACCGACACCCATCAGGGAGACCGAGGGGCTGTGTCAGCAGCGTCTCAGCACCCGACGCTGCTGGTGACAGGTCACCTGTCCCTCTCCCACAGAGCTGGGGTGTTATCAGCTCGGTGTTTGGTTATCCCACAGCACCATCCGGCTGATTTGCCAACACCTTGTGAATCCCCATCCTGATTAACCAGATAATGATAATAATAATTAGGCTGTATGTAGTGCTTGGCCTCTCCCACCCGCTGGATGCCCGGGAAGACAGGGTGCCCCTCGCCGGGGCGGTACGCGGGTAAGCAGCTTACAGAGAAGGCACATGGCACCTGTCTGAGTGTCGGTGCTTAACGATGCTGGAAATGGTGGCCCTGGGACAGAGGGTTAACGATGCTGAGCTTTGCTGCCGAGGGTGTGCCACGGTGGTGGGCACGGTGCGGGGTTTAAGGTGTGGAGTGTGGGTGATGGGGAGCTGGGGCATGGGCAAGGCGGCCCAGAGGCAGAGTGGGCTCCAGGCAAAGGGAAACATCAATAATTACAGCGAGGGATGAAACCAAAGTGCGCCTGAGGTGACATCTGAAGTGAAGAGGTGCTGGCAAGGCAGGAGACCTGGAAACCGGGCAGCAGGCAGACAGGGGGGTGAAGGCACCAGGGAGGGCTGCCCAACCAGCTAGGTCATCAGATCCACCCCTGGGAAGGTCACCACTCCCAGCCCTCAGGCTCCCAGCCTTCCTCGCCCCCATTCCCAGGAGAGCTCTGAGGGGCAGGATGGAGCCCCGGGGTGCTGGGCAGCCCCAGACAGAGACCAAGAGTGAGCAGCTTCATTCAGGGCATCGCGTCCGAGCGGTACCAGCTATCCCAGTTTATAACAACGTGCCATGTGAGCAGCATTGAGAAATTCAGCATGTGGCTGTGACTCCAGGGCACTACTGGGGGGATACGGTGTGGGGCTGGCGTGTGGTGGGGGTCTGCGTGCATGGGGGATGCACCAGGCCACCCCAGAGCTCTGGCATCCCTGGTGGGTGGCCACAGCCGCGCTCACCAACCTCT
This sequence comes from Heliornis fulica, assembly GCA_013399135.1. Classification (NCBI taxonomy): domain Eukaryota; kingdom Metazoa; phylum Chordata; class Aves; order Gruiformes; family Heliornithidae; genus Heliornis; species Heliornis fulica. The sequence continues at coordinate 280,839 of VXBZ01010294.1, read as the reverse complement.
GCGGGGTTGCACCCTGCAATTGTTTTAATTTACTAATGGGCGACAGCGAAGCTGTAATTAACCAAACCAGAAGCCTCCCCGTGTAACTCTGGTCAACGGCACCTCCCGGCAAGTTAATTAAACGCTGAATCCCCCGGCGCCACCGTGGCGTTTTTTTAACGATGGAGCCGTTGAGTTGCAGCGTCACAGTTGCGCGTGAAGCCCCTGTGCAGCGACATGGAGGTCTGAGCGCCTCGGTGGGGGCCGGCAGTGCCTGAGGTTTCCCCCAGGGGCTTCCCAGCTTGCACAGGCTGCCAGTCCCACCGTCCTGGTCACCCCGAGACCCCTTGCTGCACCCTCTGGGGTAGATGAACGGCCGCGGTCTTCATCACAGCGCAAATGGCTCCCCGTGGTATCGTCCCCAGGGCTCTCCCCAGCTACCTGTGTTCTGCAGCACCACCTTACACAGCCACACTGGTGTCTACTAAAATACAGGGACCTGGACCACACCTGGAGTATTGTGTCCAGTCCTGGGCCCCTCAGTTCCACAAGGACATACAACCCCTTGAGAGAGTCCAGCCCAGGGCCACCAAGATGATGAAGGGGGTGGAACATCTTCCTTGTGAGGACAGGCTGAGGGAGCTGGGTCTCTTCAGCTTGGAGAAGAGGAGACTGAGGGGTGACCTCATTCATGTCTATAAATATGTAAAGGGTGAGTGTCAGGAGGACAGAGCCAGGCTCTTCTCAGTGATGGCCACTGACAGGACAAGGGGCAATGGTTCCAAATAGGAACATAGAAAGTTCCATCTTAATATAAGGAGGAACTCTTTCACCATGCGGGTGACAGAACCCTGGGCCAGGCTGCCCAGGGAGGCTGTGGAATCTCCTTCTCTGGAGACATTCAAGACCAATCTGGACATGTTCCTGTGTGATCTATTCAAGGTGATCCTGCTTGGGCAGGGGGGTTGGACTGGATGGTCTTTTGAGGTCCCTTCCAGCTCCTGATACTCTGTGATTCTGTGACAAAAGCGGGTCAGAAGTCAGACGAGCAGCGTGAGGTACATGTATCTTGTGAGCCACATCTCATCTCCTGGCATTAACTGCAGCGAATCTCATAAGAATATTCCGTTTATTTGCTGACAAGTACTGTGCTGGGCTCGTCACTGTGGCAGATGGGTGCTCAGAAAATATGGAAAACACTTCTGGTATCTGAATCAAGATCCAAATTAACAACAAGAATCTCCAAAAATCAGTTTTTTCCAAACACTGCGCTCAGCCCTGCTCACAGGAAACCTCCTGCTCCAGGGGCTTGCAACATCCAGCCCCTTCTGTGCCCCCTCCCACAGCAGAAAGGGGCATTCTGCTGTCTGACCTCCCCTCCTGAGCATTCAGCACCCCACTGCCAGCACCACCACAGCTCTGTGCATCCTGGGGATGGATTTTAGCACAGTTTTAAAGGAAAGGGACTGAGCTGTGAGATGGAGCTAACCCAGGAGATCACAGAACTGTAGGGGTTGGAAGGAACCTCCAGAGATCATCGAGTCCAACCCCCTGACAAAGCAGGTTCCCTAGAGCAGGTCACACAGGTCAGTGTCCAGACAGTTCTGGAATATCTCCAGAGAAGGAGACTCTACAACCCCCCTGGGCAGCCTGTCCCAGTGCTCTGTCACCCTCACCGTGAAGAAGTTCTTTCTCACATCTGTGTGGAACCTCCTGTGGTCCAACTTGTGGCCATTGCCCCTTGTCCTGTCCCCACAGGCCACTGAGAAGAGGTTGCTCATCTCCCTTTGTCTCCCACACTTCAGATATTTGTCATCATTGATGAGATGCTCCTCAGAGAGGCTCATCAGGGAGCATTCGTCTGGTCCTGGTTCCAGGAGAGGATGGAGATGGGGTGGGATGGGCAGGCAGAGGCATCCCTGCGACGCTGGGAAGACAGTCAGGGCTGGCTGTGCAGGGCCAGTGGTACACGCTTGTTCACACACCACTGTGGGATGGCTGCCTCCACCACAGGGCTCCGTGGGTGCCTTCTTCTCCCCTGAAACCACCCCAAAATCCAGCCAAAGCTGGACACTGAACTGCCAGTGCCCCACATCCCAGCCTGCATCCCCTGTGTGCCCCTCTCCACGCACACCTACATCCCGATGGGAAATAACCTGGAGATGCAAATGGAGCATCGGGTGCCTCTCTGGGCTGCGCCGCTCAGCGCAGCGGGTCGTGTTTCCCGAGCCTGGCTGGCTGGCTGTGGAAGCCTCCCTGGCTGGGGGAGCTCAGGGGTGTCAGGGCGGGGGGTCGGTGGTCTCCCCGGGGAGGCTGTTGCAGGCAGAGCAGCAAAGAGCCGGCACTCCCACAGCACGAAGCCCTGGGCTCCGCAGGGAGAGGCAGCGAGGGGACCGCACTCACCTCCCGCTGCCAACTGCTCCGCACTAATTGACTTAATTACCATCAACTGGGCAAGGCTTGGTGCGACCAGGGCTCATGGATCAGCCCAGCCCAAAGCCACCACCGTTACTTCAGTCCCTGGCTAAATATAGCGCTTGACTAAGCGGCCCGGGGATGTGTTTTCTAGCATCAGCCTATTCTTATCTGTTCCCGTGGCCCCTCTCGAGCTGGTGGAGCTGGCAGTCCCTCCCCAGCTCTATTTTAGAAGTGTGTGATGTATCAGCAGCCTTCACACCCCAATAATGTGATTAAAAGCAGCGCAGGGTAACGAGCTCACCGGGATGAGCTCTGCGTCGCAGGGCTTGTTTTCCACCTCCCATCTGCTCCGCTCCATCCCTCTTCCCTCGTGGTGCCGGGACTCTCCCGGAGGGAAAGACGACACGGAAAGAGAAGATGGGAGAAGCTGCACATGGCAGCAGGGCAGGACACGGGCAGGTCCCAGTCCCCTGGCAGTGTCACATATCCTTGCTTCCCTCCCCCTCTCACCAAACCTGCCTGGTCTGGGTCGGAGCAGCAGTAGTGTTGTCCCTACCACGCAACCCACGGGGAGCAGGACCAAAGTGGCCTCGGCCATCCCATTCCTGCAGCACGCAGGAGCATCCTCCTGCCTGGCTCCCCCTCCTCCTTCCCCCTGCACCTGCTTTGCACCGGGGAACATTTTCCTCCACTGGAAAGCTCCTGGCTGCACCCCTGCCCCAGCCCTCCAGGACACAGAGAAACGGCCCCCAGGCACTGCCAGGCTCCCACCCTGCCACTGGACATGCCACAGGGGGGACTATTGCATCTGAAAGTCTTGGGCTGATGAGTAGCAGCAACGCTCCCCTCCGCTTGCCTTCGAGGAATAGCTGCGCTCCTGCCAAGTCCAGCTTAGTCCACTGCAGCAGCCAACGGCTGGGCCAGTGAATGCCACCATGCCGCAAGCCTGCGCGTCCATGGGAGAGATGCAGATGTGGTTTCCACCAGCCTGGACCTCCTGTGGCTTCTCACCCAGTTGCTAACCCTGGAAGCGGTGCCTTGGGGTCCCATCTGCAAGGACCTGCAGAAAACTGATGGGCTTCGTAGCGCGCTGACACACAGCAAAGGGCATCTGCTCTGTCTCCTTCCCACACTGTCTGCTGGTGTCCTTTCCAAATTTGGCTTGGCAGAGGCTGGAGGAACAGGCTGACAGCCCTTCCATGTTCTCAGGGATCGGGGTGTTAGAGTCAAGTGTAGACTCAGACGCCTCTCCCCCATTAGCACAACAGTTGGACCCACGTTATTTCTTCACTGGAAGAGCTGTCAGGCTTTGGAACAGGCTGCCCAGGGCAGTGGTGGAGTCCCCATCCCTGGAGAGATTGGAAAGGCCAAGAGATGAGGTGCTGAAGGACATGGGCTAGAGGTGGACTAGGCAGGGTCGGGCTGGGGTTGGACTCGATGAGCTCAAAGGTCTATTCCAACTCAAGTGATTCTGTGATTCTATGATTTGATTCTCCAGTGATGGGAAAGAAGCTCTTCCTGGCTGACTTGAATACCCATTTGGGTTACTGGTTTGGGTAGTCCAACTAGGACCCCAAAGTACCCCCCCCTGGCTCTGGCATCTGGCCAAAGCACCCACAGCCCAGCCCAGCTCTGGAGCATCTCAGCACCCACATCATTGTGCCCATAGCTGGGCTGCCCCATCTCATCCTGCCCCTGCCCATCTTCCGCCACCTCCAAAGGAGGGCAGCTGCTGTGGCAGGAAGCACCTTCTGGATTTTTGAAGCTCAAAAAAAACCCAAACCCAAACCCCAAAAAAGATCTTTTTGAATAGCAAGACTGTTTCTAAGTTAAAGGATTTAAACTATTTTGCAATCAAGGAAGCGTATTTCCAAACGAGCCGGGTTGCGAGAGCCTGGGTGCTGTGTGGGCTGTGTGAAGGGGCTGCTAAAAAAGGGTACACAGCTGTCCAAAATCTGGGAACTGGTGCTTTTGTGGAATATATATAGACATCCCTCCCCACTCAACATATTTCCTTCCAGTTTGTTAGATTAAAAACATTTTAAAAAATCAGCAGGTTACTGAGGAGCACTTTGACACTGGGCTTTTCTAACAGCCCTGGGGCCGATTCCCAGGCCTGTGGGCGAGCGTCCATCACCCCAGGAGCGGTCACGTTCTGTGCTAACACCGACATCCAGCAATAAACCAGCCACCATGGGGCAGGGGAAGCAGAGATGCCAGCTCCCAGCATGGCAATGGAGATGATGTGGAGGCCACCTACCCCATTGTGGGACATGGGACACCCTCTGCCTGACTGAAGAAGAGAAGCCTGGTTTTGGGGCTGGACGTGACCACCAGAAATGCCCATCCCCTCTCTGCCCCAACGAAATCACCCACCACCTCCTGCCCCGGGTCACAGAATCACAGACTCACAGAACATTAGGAGTTGGAAGGGACCTTGAAAGATCATCCAGTCCAACCCCCTGCCCGAGCAGGATCACCTTAATTAAAACACACAGGAACACATCCAGATTGGTCTTGAATGTCTCCAGAGAAGGAGACTCCACAGCCTCTCTGGGCAGCTTGTCCCAGGGCTCTGGCACTCTCACAGGGAAATAGTTTCTCCTTACATTCACATGGAACCTTCTCTGCTTCAGCTTGGATCCATTGCCCCTTGTCCTGTCAGTGGCCATCACCGAAAAGAACCTGGCTCCATCCTCCTGACACTCAGCCTTTACATATTTATAGACATTAATGAGGTCACCCTTCAGTCTCCTCTTCTCCAAGCTGAAGAGACCCAGCTCCCTCAGCCTGTCCTCACAAGGAAGATGTTCCACTCCCTTCATCACCTTGGTGGCCCTGGGCTGGACTCTCTCAAGGAGTTGTATGTCCTTCTGGAAGTAAGAGACCCAGAACCGGACACAACATTCAAGGCGTGGTCTCACCAGGGCAGAGTAGATAGAGGCAGAAGAAGACCTCTCTTGACCTACCAGCCACCCCCCTTCTAATACATGCCAGGATGCCATTGGCCTTCCTGGCCATGAGGGCACATTGCTGGCTCATGGTCATCTTGATGTCTATGAGGACCCCCAGGTCTCTCTCACTGCTCCCCTCAGTGCTTCGGGTCAGACACAGTGCACCCTTCGTTCCCTGGGCTGATCTCAGGTTCAATGGTACTCACTTCCCCCCACTCTTATTCCCAACCTGGATGTGCTCCCTTTCTCCCCTGGCCATAGGCACCCCCCTTCCACTCCTGCTCCCATGATGTCCTCTTCCACAGCAAGACAGCGGACACCAGTGGACAGAACATCTTTACTGGGAGAGACCACATGTCCAGGTGGGCCCCCGAAGGAGCCACTGCAGGAGGAAACGCACGAGCGCAGCACTGTGTATTGAAGGAGAAGGAAAATCACAAGGAGTAGAAAAACGTGGAACAAGAGAGCAAGTCTCAGGGGCTGGAAATGCTTTTTGGTTTCCTTCTTGCTGAGCCTCGCTGTTTCTCTCTGTTTTATCTCGGAGAAAGAGCTAAATTACCCAGCAGCTCAGTTCCGAGAGGCTGGATCCAAATGGATGAAGAATTAAGAAGATTTTCTGCTCACGATAAAACCCAGCCAACAGTATTCCAGCAGCAGCAGAGGGCTTGGTCTGGTTTTCAGAGATTAGCTATGGCTGTCCCAAGGAAGACAAGCTCCCATCTTCCCGTTCCGCTCCCGTTCATAGAGCCGTCTGGATCATTTACGGTCATTACAGACCGGACTGCAACCCCCACCGTTTAACCACGCAGGACAGACGGATGTGGCTCTTCTCCTCCTCCCATCCTCTTTCACCCACGGACAAACCAGTTATTCCCAGCATGAGGACCCCACTGGGTTCCCGCTCCGGTGACTCACCCGCTGAGACACTGCATCTTCTCAGCCAGCCCTGCCGTAACGTCGCGCCGGCAGTGAAACCCACGGGCGCAGGGTCCGCGGTCTTTGCCCTACCGATAGAGAAGCAACATCTGCTCTAGCTTTGCTTGAATCGATCCAGCTGTGCATTGTAATTTACTCTGTGATGTAACACGCCTTAACAAGATCGATCAGCCTGTCAGGAGGCCTTATCTTGCACAGTGCCCACTCTCAGGATGTACTGAGAGTGGAGTGAGCAGGAGGGTCTCCAAACGCCGGCTGCATGACTATAATCCTGCAATGACGCCCAAGAGATGGATGTCACGTCCAGCGGACCCCGGTGGCTGCAGATCCTAACTCCCTTCAGCGCAGCGTAGACACAAGGTGTTTCTTGTGGCCACGTTGCTATTGCAGCCGTGTGAGTGATGAACAAGCTGTGTCTCTTCCTGTCTGAACCCGTGAGGTGAAGATTTCAAGCTTGCAGCAAAATAATAAATAAATAATAATAAAGGGACTTGGGGCGACTCGTGGATGAGAAGTTGGACATAAGCCACCAATGTCCAACCACATCCTGGGCTGCATCCCCAGGAGTGTGGCCAGCAGATTCAGAGCAGGGATTGTTCCCGCTCCTCTGCAGTGGGCAGACCTCACAAGGAATGATGTGTCCAGCTCTGGAGCCCTCAGCACAAGCAGGACATGGACCTGTTGGAGCATGTCCAGAGGAGGCCACAGAAATGATCCAAGGGCTGGAGCATTTCTCATGTGAAGACAGGCTGAGGGAGTTGAGTTGTTCAGCCTGGAGAGGAGAAGGCTCCAGGGGGATGTTACAGTGGCCTTCCAATCCCTGAAAGGTGTTGATAAGAAACTTGGGGAAGAACTGTTCCTGAGGGCATGGAGAGACAGGATGAGGGGTCATGGTTTGAAGCTAGAAAGGGGTAGATTCAGGTTGGGTATTAAGAAAAAGTTCTTCACTCCAAGGGTGGTAGATCACTGGCCCATGTTGCCGAGAGATGTGGTGGAGGCCCCATCCCTGGAGACATTCACGGTCAGGCTTGACGGGCCTCTGAGCACCCTGATCTAGTGAAGATGTCCCTGCTCCCTGCAGGGGGCTGAAGTAGATGGGTTTAAAGGTCCCTTCCAACACAATGCATTCAACGACTCTATGATTCTGTGATAACACTTGCAAAGAGAAACGTGGCCAAACTCTGCGGAACACAAAGAATATTCTATTTTTTCTCAACAGAATGGAACAAAATCCAAGAAAAGCTAAGTTTATCAGAGAAGTCCTATTTAATCGAACCCTTGGTTTTTCATAGGCACTAGTGTTGATTAAAATATCCAGCCAGCCAGCCAACTAGTAATTTTCTGCATCTGATAAAAGCAGATCCAAGCTGTCTGATTGCTCTCTCAAATTGCCAAGAGCCCTAAGTGTCTATCAGGCAGCAGCGACTCACTTCCAAACCAGAAGAAAATCTGTGTCTTCAAGAGCTTCAGCTTCCTTCTCATTACGAGCTGTTTAGTCCCCAGTTCCCCCTACCCAAACCAGTCTAGCAGCAGCAAATGGGGTCTGAACCTCTTTCATGGATGGATCATTTTCAAGGCACACTGGGGAACCATCAGTTGTATGGCTTGGAAGATGAGGACATCACACACCGAAGTCCTACAGTCCATGTAGAGTCATGTAAGTCTTTAAAAACTTTAAAAACAGTTGCAGTATTTTCCCAGGAGCCAACCTGACATTGTCAGGGACCGAAAACCCCACACGGAGGTGGCTGAGGGTACATGTGGTTCCACCACCAAGATGTACTGAGCCCACCCGTAGCCCTTGCACATTGGGAAGACACACCCCTGGAGAAGACATCTAGAGATTGTCCTCAGCTCTCCCAGGCCCTACCAGAGCGCGGGAGGTCACCTCCAGGATTTCTGGGCTGTTCATCACTTGGAAAATGAGGCAACAAAGGCCAAGGGCTTCACCTTTGAGTTGAGGGCAGCTGGTGCTGTGCAGACATCTCAGGTAACCTGTGACCCCAGCGATGTCAGCCCTTTGCCTTCCTCTCCTCCCCTGCCCTGCCCTCTTTCTATTTTTACGGCCCCTGCCAGCACTTCTGCCCGAAATACACATGTTCCTGGAGAGCTGGAGGCTTTGGTTTCTGTGGGCAGTGCTGCTTGACCCCATTAAACGATTGCTGCTGCAGAAAAAGCCTTCTGCCCTGTTCCAGGCTTCAGGATGACGAGTCCCGATCCCAGTGGCGGAAATATTTTAATTAAATGAGCTACCTTTATGGAATAAATCAAGCGATGAGCTCGACAAATTAACTCTCACAATCTTTCACGCTTCTGTGCAGGTCAATAAACTATTACAGGAAGAGGCTGGGAAATGTTCTAGAAACACAGGTTGTTACAACAGAGACGGATGAGCTGTTTACTCCCCAAATTATATACTCCAGCGTCTTTCCACACATAGGCCTTGCACGCCCCCTGTGCTCATCCTGCATCATTCCCAACTCCACCAAAAATGCCTGAAGTCTGGGCCATAAGGCTGTGCTTGAGGAACCCAGGAGTGGCCCTCAATGCAGGTACGTGTCTTCTCTGGTCCGATATCATCGCAGAACCATAGTATCATCAAGGTTGGAAAAGACCTTCAGGATCATCAAGTCCAACTGCCAGCCCTACACCATGGTAACCACTAAACCATCTCCCAAAGTGCCCCATCTACCTGTCTTTTAAACACCCCCAGGGACGGTAACTCCACCACCTCCCAGTGCTTTACCACTCTTCTGGTGAAGACACTTGTCCTAATACCCAATCTGAACCTCCTCTGGTGCAGTGTGAGACCACAAAGAGATTGACTGTAAAACTTTGACTTGTTTTAAAAAACAAACCCAACCCAGCCCTTATTTGAACTTAAACTTCTTATAAGAATAGCCCACAGTCACCCCCAGCTGACACGTGGTGATACACTGGTGACCTGGATGGATGTTCCCACCAGCACAACTGGCTGCAGGCGACGGGGGGAAGCGCTGAGATTTTTCCATCTCAAGAGTAAACGCAGCGAGAATCAAGCAAAGAAGCCAAGCCAAATTTAAACGGCGAAATCCACATAAAACGGCTGCTTTGGCTGGATATTTTTGGTTGAAGCAGGCAAATGTTGGCTCAGTTTAAGATGCAGCTCTGAAGGTATTTCCCTCCTTAAGCCCTGTCCTCAAAGATGATGCATGTGGGACCTCCTGACTCCCTGAGGAGGAACTGGCTCTTCTGCAAGAGGAACCACCTCATATAAACCCTTCAAGTCATTTAAGAGGCTCCACTTGAAGAGTAGTTTGAGGCTGCTGCAGAAACCTGCTCCTCTGAAGGCTGGCACCAGACTTCCAGCCTGGAAAAATCCACCCCAGATTTATTAGAAACATTCCTGCCTAGCTCTGGCTCCCTCCTCTTCTCCCGATGTCCTCCTTGCTCTCGGCAAACATATGACTGTTGGTCATACTTCACAGCTCGGAGTAAATGGGGAAATTATGTAAAGTGGGGAATTTCACAGCTCCTTTGCAGACAGTGAGCCCTTTCAGAGCAGCATGGGCACAGCTAGCGGGATCTGCCGCCCCAGCCTGCGAAAGCCGGGGAGCGCCGGGGCCGGCACGCGGACACACGCGTCCCAGGTCAGCTCCAGAGCCCAAACACACTCCAGCTGTGACAGAGCCAGGTCCTGTCCTTACAGCTGCACTCATGCTTTTAGGGGTTATTCCCAAGCTGATACTTCATTCTGTTGCCAAACTGGGGTTTTGGGGGGGTTCCATCCTACTGGGATCTGTGCTTTTCTGCTCCAGCAGACTCTGGAGCCTGGTGCTCTTTGTGCTCTGAAGAATTAAAATCGGCTTCGCAGAGAGAATGAAACAAAACCTCACGGCAGAGAGCAGAGACTGATCAGAGCTGTCTCCCAGTCACGGCACAAATAACAGCCAAAAGCCTCTCCCAGCCGTGGCACGGGGAAAATGCAAAGCATTTGGTTCTACCACCTGAAGATCCCAGACCTCTAAATATAAAATGTCCTCTTATCACTCCCAAAGGTGCCTCCATCTTCCCCAAATCCAGCGTTTTGCTGTACTCTTTGCTCCAAGCAATTCACGGCCGTGAGGTCTCCAGGTGCTCTGTGCAGAACACACCTTCTGCCACCTCCCAGCCTTGCTTTTCTCCTGGGCTTTGTGTTGAGATGCAGGACCCTGCTCTGCCACCCCAATTCTGCTGCGGGGCACCGAGCAACTCCTGTCCCACCCCACCCTAGGTACTTGCTTCACCGGGTGCAAAGGGGTTCTCAGAAAATCTCCTTTCCAGGCTTCTCACTGTGCCAAGGACGAGGGTGGTGAAGGTGGTCCTGTGCCCAATCCCCTAGGGCAGCTCCTCCTCAAAGAGAGCACAGGGGAGGGTGTCAAAGGACAGGAGAGGCATGACGGCCTTGGGGTGTCCTCCACATGCTGAAGTGGGGTTCGTTGCACTTAAATGTCTACGATTTGGGCAGCCAATCTCAGCAAGCCATCATCTTCCCCAGGACATGGAGCCAAGACCCTTGCAAGGGTCTCCCCCCTTGGTGGGCACCCCTCTCTCTCCATCAGCATGGAGACAGACCTAAAACCTGAGGGGACAAACCTTGCCCTCAGCAGCAGCAGCTTCCCCACGGTCATGGCAGAAGATGCCCAGAAGGGTCCCCGTGTGCTGAGTCGTGACACCAAGCCATGATGTTGAGCCATGACACTGAGCTATCGTGCCAAGCCATGACACTGAGCTGTGACACCGAGCCATGACGCCGAGCTGTCATGCCAGGGCAGGGTGGCGTGGGGCTCCCCGAGCACAGCACACCTCGTCCACACGCTGCCTTATTTTAGCAAGCGGAGCAGATGGCAGTGGGAAGATGAGGAGGCAAGGCAGAAGAGAAGAGAAGGCTTTGGAAATAAAGCCCTGTGCTCTGCTGAGGGGGTTTGGCACATTTTGATGGTCGTAGGCAGGATGAGCTTTGAGGCAGCTCAGGGCATCCCTGGTGGGGGACCTCCAGCCTTGGAGAGCAGAGGTGAGGAGAAGCCTGCCCTGGCTCCCAAATACGGCTCTGCAGGGAGAGCTGGGCTGGCCCAGCATGGCCCCAGCCTGGCACAAACAGGACTGACACCACCCTCGGTAAGGGCAGGCAGAGCCCTCACAAGAAGGGCTTTTGGCCCTGGCAAGAAGGTGCCCCGTGTCCACTGCCTCCTGCCCAGAGTCGGGACTGTTCCCTTCCCCGATGCTGCCGTGGGTTTCTGCATGGCTGAGCCTGAGCATCTCCAGGCTTTTGGCCATCGTCCCCACCTGAAACAGGGGACGATGCACCCCGGTGCTCCCTCCTTTCTGAGCCCCTGCAGAGCTGAGGACACCACAGCAGCACACCAGAACCATGTGGCAGTGGCGGTCCTGAGCTGGGACTCTGGGGTTACCATGAGAAGATGGGTTTAACCCCACCTGCCTAGTGCTTCTGACGTTCTCATCCCAGCCGAGACCTCACCCCTCCAGCCTGGCTCGTGAAGACGCTGTCAAAGGCTTTGCAAGGCGGATACCATCCACGTGGGACCTGACTGGGAGCCATGGTGCCCAAGGCTCCCTGCCGTCCCCTTCACCTGGTTCACATCCACCAGGACAGGTGGGATGAAGCCCCTCAGGGCAGGACAGGGCAGCCTGCAGTAACCACAGCCACGTCCTCTGACACAGAGGATACAACTCCAGCAGCTGTGCCTTTAAAACTGTTTCTCTTCCAAACACCCCAGAAGGTTGTTTAAGTTGCAAAGCATTACCTAGGGCTTTCGCATCAGGCTCTTAATTAGCTGAAACGATTTGCTTTGTCGGGGAATTGTTTCCAGGAGCCCCTAACAGCATCTAATATCAGCTCGAGGAACAGCCTCCAAAGGGAAAAGCTTTTCTTCTGGGTTGCGAGTCAAGCTCTGGACTACACCTCTGCCCCGCTGAGCTTCTTCCCCCGCACAAAGGAGTCGGGTAATTGCTGATAACAAGTCTCACGTTCCCTGGTGTGGGAGGCTTTGCAGGCCTGCATTTCCCTGGGAGCCTGAGGTTCACGCGGGGGGACACGCCATTTACCTGTCCCTGGCATCGCCCTGCTCGGGAATTTCATCTCCCCACCGCAGACACGCTCTCGGGGAGGGGGGTGACCGGCTTTTGGCTGCACCGGGAAGAGCCGGAGACTTGGGGTGGAAAACAGGGATACAAACCCACCGCCCCTTAGTCCCCAGACAACCTCTGCCTACATGAAAGGACTTCCTGAGGCAGAGGATAGGGGTGGCGTTCCTTTTCGTGGGTCCCTGAGTTACACCTCCTCGTTTTGCACATTTTCAGGGGGTTTTAAACCAAAATTAACTGTGTGGCAGAGGTTCCACACCGATGCCGCTTGCAGGCAGCATCCCCATGGTCATTCCCTGAGGCTGGAGGTGACCAGCACAGAGCAGATGCACAGTGAGACAAGGGGTGGGAAGGGTGTCGGCATTCCCTCTGCACCCATGTTAGGAGATGGAGATGTTTCCCAGCTACACCTAGAGCCAGCTGAACTCAGGAGGAAAGGATAATGGAGCAAAACTCAGGAAACTCCACAAAAATTACTCTAGCTAATTATTCTAGCAAACAACTCTCCAGAGAATTCAGATGAGACAAACCTTTGGATCTGCTGCTTCACCAACACGGTCCACGAGGCACCAGAGGACGACCGTACCGTTCCACGCCAGCAAAGCCTGGGATGCTGTCTCTGGAGGAGCCCAATGGGATGGCAGAAGCTGTCCCAGGGGTGCTTACATTGTGCTGGCGTTTGCACAGCACGAAAAACGTTGAGAGAGAAACCCATTTTGTATTCAGCACGGTCGATATCCTTAGAAATCATCTGGAGGCACAGGAGCCCTTGCCAGCCTGGCCCCTGGCACCCTCCTCCGTTTTGTCAGTGTCTCAAGGGACGTCTCCTAAAAGTTCCCCATTTTCCTGGGGTACAATCACACACTTGATGGCTGTTTTACCCCTCCAGGGCTTCTAAATACCACCTAAGCCATGGGGCCTTCTCCGAGGCACCCTGGGCTCACGCCATCTGTCAATGGTTCAGGTCAGAGTAGGGTGAGCGGGTGGGCAGGAAAGGCAGCTGCCTGCCCCACAGAGCCACATTTCAGCCCCAGGGCAGGTGGGATGTGTCCCTTGTCCCTGGGACCAGCTGTGCCCGTGGGGCTGCTGCTGTTCTGCACACAGCCCAGCATCTGAGGACAGAGGGTGGGTCTGGAGAGCAGCACGAAACACCCCTCTATGCCTGAGGTGGCATAGACCATGGTGGTGTCATCACTGATGTTTTTGGGGTCAGATCTCGTGGTGCCAGAAATAATGGGGGGTAACAGCAGGGGCAAGAGGAGAGATGGGGGGGTCTTCTGGTCCCAAAGCTAAAAGTCACCCAGTGCTTCAATGTACAGCAACACCACGAACTGGACAAGCCTTTCCCAGCTTTTTGCCTTCCCCTTTCCCTTCCTTTCCTGCCTAGAATGACCTGACAGGAGGCTGGAGAGAGGTGGGCAATGGTCTCTTCTGCCCAGGGACAGGGGACAGGACAAGGGGAATGGTCTCAAGCTGCACCAGGGCAGGTTCAGATGAGATGTCAGAAGAAATTCTTCCCCCAAAGAGCTGTTGGGGTGTGGAACAGGCTGCCCAGCGAGGGGGTGGAGTCCCCACCCCTGGGTGTATTTAACAGACGGGGAGATGAGGTGGGTTAGGAGAGGACAGGGACAGTTGGACTTGATGATCTTAATGGTCTTTTCCAACCTGGTCATTCCGTGACTCTGGGATTCCATGATCTGCTCACGAGGCCAGAAATGGGGTAAGAATAGAGACGGAGAGAGCGCAGCCATTGCAGGATCAAGCACGAGCATCTGTGTTAATGCCTTGGCTGATAATTACAGCCACTTACATTAATAACCGCACCTCCTCATTAATCCCTTCCCAACTTGTGGTTATTGGGAAGGAGCTGGTGTAGAGCCTTACGTGAAAAACAAGACCAGGGAAGCATCGGGCTCTACAAGAAATCCCACGCCGGCACCGAGGAGGCCGCAGCGCGGCTCTCAGCCCGTCCTAGGGAGCAGCTGCCGCTGGGCTCGCGGCACAGGGAGGAAAAAACCAAGAGACACAGAGAAAACCGGAGCTGTTTTAGTGTGACTGGCACACTGACAGGGATGATGCGCTGCACGGAAAGCTGGGAAGCGACGGGGAGTGGGAAAACGCAGGGATGTGTCCTTCCCTCTGCTGCCCTGTGAATAAAAGGCAGGTGAAGGCTGCCAGGGTCCGCGAGGTCGAGGAGCCCAGATGCCACGGCAGCGGGCGTGCAAAGGCTGCTAAGCAGATTAAGGGGGAAATGAATCCCCTGGGGGCATCCGTGTGCCCAAAAAGGTTTGGTACCCAACTCCTCCACGTGTGTGATGAGCGTCCCCAGGAGCCATCCCAAGAATTTCCTTCGGGGGCACAGAAAATAAGTATAAATAAGTAAATAAATAACAAAACCAAAGCAGCTTCCGGCATCTGGGGTTTGCCAGCCAGCCCCTGCTCTGGGGGGGGGGGGACATGGGCACCCAGCTTCCATCAAACAGAGCCTGTGAAAGGTCTCCCTCTCAAGCTAAAGGGCAAATGTCAACCAAAAAACTGTCTTCCCATTCAGTTCCTGACCCCTGTGCTCGAAGAATCCTTCAGAAGGTGGTCACCACACCACCAGCTCACCACAGAGGCTGACAGTCAGCCTGGACAACACGAGAGCCAAATGTCACTCACGAGAGAGCAGAGTTCAGGCTGCGATGCTGGGAGACCCCAGGAGAGGGGTGGGTGGTGGAGACTCCGTGAGAGGGATGTGTGATGGTGACTCCAGGAGAAAGATGTGTGATGGTGACTCCAGGAGAAGGATGGGTGGTGGAGACCACAGGAGAGGGATGATGGTGAAGGCTCAGCTCTCCGTCCCACACCTCCTGGCAGTAGCAGCATGCAGATGTGATCCAGCTGTGCCCCTTCAGCATAGCCATTAAGGGAGAAAGAAGAGAGCACCCAGCACCCAAGCGCTTACTTGTCGCCACACCAGCAATGCCGTTTCTTTGCACCGATTCCCATCCCTTGCCCAGCAGTATTTTCTCCAATGCTCAGTGTACTTCATGGGAGATGGGGTCTCACAGCCACGCACTTGTGAGCCTCACACTGCTCACAAGGCTAGGACCACCTCTAGGACCACCTGTGAACCACCTGGTATGTCAAACATTACTAAACCGGGGTGAAACGCTGCAGCCGTTGGGTTGTAGATACCGTAAAATGTCTTGTTGGCCCTTGGCGAAGGACACAACCGTCACCAACGTGCAGGTGGCTGATGAAACCATGGGTGTGCTTCAGCAGCAAGGCACCAATGAGCCTTCAGCATGCAGAGGCTGTGCTGCCCACACACACTCACCTGCCCTTGAGCTCCTCCACCAACTGTTCTGACGTGGGAGTCACCGCAAGAGCCTGGCCGGAGCTAGCGATGCCCATCCCCAACACACGCACATGCAGCTGGGAGCCACACCATCAGCATCACTGTTGGCTTCCTGCCTGGCTTGCCCACACACTTCACCATCAGCAGCCCCCCTCCTCACTCTAACTTTGTCCCAGGGACCTTCAGAGGTGTGGGACACACCAGGAGAAGCGATGGTGTGTCAGAAAGCAGATCAACACCAACAGCCAGGCCGAGATGCTCCTGTCGCAGCCGGAAAACCGAGCATCTCCACCGCAGCCCAGCCCTAAGGCTGCCTCCCCCTCAACCCACGCAGAAACCCAGTGTTACAAAGCCAATTAAACGCTCGATTAAGTGTCCCAACTTGTTCCCAAATAAAGGCCTGGCACGGCACATTATTAAAACAAGAAAAAAAGGGAAGGTTGTGTAACGGCCTGCGAGCACATCCACAGAATCTGTGCCTGCTCCCAGGGGTGGAAGCAGGAGCTGGACAGCCTGTTTCCTCACCATCTCCACCAGAAGAGCTGTTTCTCTCTGCCCAGCGCACTTTCAGACCAAGACCTCGATGTACATGGTCCCACCAGCCTCACCACCTACTGCTGGTACCTGTCCGGGGAGTGCACGCCTCCACCCCACGCTGTTCCAGAGATCCCCTCCAAGTTGTCCCCCCTCACAGATGTTTTGTGTCCCACAGAGTAGTGTCCACCACAGGCAGATGTTCTCCATCCCCACCAGGAGCCCCTGCTTGGGCAAGGGCAAGGTCTCACGACACAGGAGCCCATGTACCCCATCAAGCAGCCTGGATTCCAGGGTCAGTGCTACTGTGTCCCACCAGCCCCCAACGAGTCATCCCACCACCCTGAGCATCACAGATGTGATCCGAGTGACACTGTTCCTACAGCAGCAGTAGTCTGTGACCCAACCTGTTTGGGTGCCACCAAACACCCCCAGCCCAGATCCCTCTGGTCCCCCCACCGTGTCTCCCAGGGTGATAACCTACTGGTGGTGGGTGCCAGTCCCTGCGACTGGGACCGCTCCTGGGCTTATTTAGCCACTGATCGTTCAATACACGATGCAGCAGGAGCAGGACTGAGAGTCCAGACCATCTCCATCCCTCTGAGAGACCCCATGCTTCCTCCATAACATCACACTCCTCCTCTCCTGCTCTGCTCCAGCATTCCTCATTCTTCGCTGCACCTGGCACACCTTCAGGAGATGCCATGGGAGCCTCTCACTTTGTCCCCTGTGCCAGCCAGAACGAGGTGTCCAGTGAGGTCTGCATCGCCTCCCCGTGAACAGGCCTCCTCCTCTGAGTTATGAGGACATCTCTTGGGTTGGTTCTCGAGGGGCTCCTCCAGGGCTGCCCCACCAGCACAACTCCTGCAACTGGCTTGAAGAGCAAAGGCAGACAATCCCGTGCTAGAACCAGGTCCACCTGAACTCTGGGACTGAGCTGGGCTTTTCTTGCTCCAACACTTTGCAAAGCTTCTCAAGGTCAGACCAAGCCCCTGAGGTGTGCCAGGACAGTTACAGATCTCTCTGCCTTTCCCAGAGCGGCTCCGAACTGTGAAACCTCAGCTGGGAGATGGAAAGTTACTCAGGCCCTTCCCAGGTCAGTGAATTTTGATATCCACAGCACCTGACCTGTGGGAATATCGACACCTCTCGCAGCGACGGCCCCGCACGTCTGCCTCCACGTCCCTGCTGCGAGGTCACAGTCCCCTCTGTCCTCTTGAGGACAATTTTGAAAGGATGAGTCTGTGCAACAGCAGTGCCATGGGCAGAGCATGGACACCTCTTTGGAGGGGATTGGCAGTACCCACCAAAACGAGTGTCTGCTGGGAAAAGCCAAGGAGCTGGCACGGACACCTATCCACGTTACACAGGCAAAAAGCGTTCCCCAACACTGCTCCTCGGTGTTCCCTAGGGAACACAGTGATGGACACTGGGCAGATGAAGCTTCACCACCACTTGAAGCAGGTCTAAATCCACCCTGCTGCTTAAGGGGACGCCACCAGCCACCCTTTGCTTTCCCAGTCTGAACCATGGCGAGAACCGGCAGACCCCCCAATTCCACAGACTGCAGAGCTGGAACAGCCCCCTGCACCCCCAGGGCTCGTGGGTACCACAGCGAGGTGGTGGCTCTGAGAGCGGGCACAGCAGCTGCCCACACCCTTACGGGCTGCCGAGGACTTCTACGGTGAGCACTCAGGTATCCCATCTGCCCAGGTACCCACCTGACCTCCAGCACCACGGGCTGGACACAGCACCACCACTGACACCCTGAAAAGCCAAAGGGCTCCTTGCTGTAAGCCCAAGTCTTTGCAGTGCCTGCTCCACGTTGGTGCTTGGGCTTTGTTCTTACACATACCTGCCTGCCACCCTGGCTGGATGGCTCAGGAGGACACTGTGGTGGCTCCAAATCCCAGCACAGAGCAAATACACTTGGAAAACCAGCCTGGCACTGGGGGAAGGATTTTTTGTTTTTTTTTTCCCTAATTAAAGAAAGGAACAGGAGATCTGAAGAGAAGTACGTGGCCAGAAGCTGTAATCAAGCTCAGCAAGGCCAAGTCCAGCATTCAGACTCGTCCCAAGACCTCCAAAGACACCACCAGCAGAAGCCAGGAGGCTCCAGCAGATGCAGAGATAACATCCTAGCAGTGGGCTGCAACAGCTATGGAACAGGGACTGCTTGGGTGGGATACCCACTGTCATCGTCCATCTGATGGGACTCCATGCTGAACTCGGACCTCGTGCCCTGAGTTCATACCCTTGTGGCCAAGAAGGCCAATGGCATCCTGGCGTGTACTGGGGGATGGCTAGTAGGTCAAGAGAGGTCCTTCTTGCCCTCTACTCTGCCCTGGTGAGACCTCACCTGGAGTATTATGTCCAGTTCTGGGCCCCTCAGGACATACAACTCCTTGGGAGAGTCCAACCCAGGGCCACCAAGGGGATGAAGGGAGCGGAACATCTTCCTTCTGAGGGCAGGCTGAGGGAGCTGGGTCTCTTCAGCTTGGAGGAGACTGAGGGGTGACCTCATTCATGTCTATAACTATGTAAAGGGTGAGTGTTAGGAGGACAGAGCCAGGCTCTTCTCAGGGATGGCCACTGATAGGACAAGGGGCAATGGGTCCAAGCTGGAGCAGAGGAGGTTCCATGTGAGCGTCAGGAGAAACTATTTCCCTGTGAGGGTGCCAGAGACCTGGGACAGGCTGCCCAGAGAGGCTGTGGAGTCTCCTTCTCTGGAGACATTCAAGACCAATATGGACACATTCCTGTGTGATTCAATCGAGTTGATCCTGCTTGGGCAGGGGGTTGGACTGGATGATCTTTCAAGGTCTCTTCCAACTCCTGACGTTCTGTGATTCCATGACTAGTCTGCCACATTACGCACCACCGCTGAGCCCCCAGCGCTGCTCCAGCTCCCCGGGCTTGTGGCAGGAACCCACTTAATTACAGCAGGTCGAGCAGCACAGAGAACTCCCGAGTCACCGTGAGCTGTTAATTACCAATCCATAAAGGGATTCGAGGGCTCACGCCGCCGAAGCCGACCTCATCCTACGTTGTCATACGTGACACTCTCGGTGTCACACTCACGCGACTGGCTTGAATACTTATTCCCTTGGGCATTCTTTAAAAAAATATCATGGTTTCTACACAAAACCTGAGGAGCAACACAGCGATTGCTGCGCTGGTGGGGGAGGGTTTCACATGCATGGAGGATGGACATGGGGGTCTCCGGAGCGGGCGCTGCCAGACACAGGTTTTTCTTTAAGGCCCCTATTTCTCATTTTTCCCCCTGGAAGGAGGTGTTGGGCTGCCTAGGAGCCAGGCACAGCCCCAGACGCCAGACCGGGGCTGGATTGGGATGGTGCAGAGCTGCAGGCACTCTCTTAACCCCACTAATCCTCTTTGGAGCAACCGGCTAATTACATTCCCAGCGACAGCACGGACCCTCGGGAAGGGGGCAGGGAGGGACGGCACATGGGGGGTTGGATGCAGGCTCCAGGCCACTGGCTCCCACCCGCAGCAAGAGGAGGCAAGACAGGAGCCCAACGCTCCTCCCCACCTGCTTTTTGCCTCCTCTACGAAACCTCCGTACCGACACCGAAATAATTTTGGCACCAAACCTTCCCTCAGCCCCCATCCTCCGGCTGCCGGCAGCGACACCCGGCTCTGCACACAGCCTGATCTCATGGAGGAATGGGTTGGTGGGGGTTTTTTGATTCCATCTAACCGAGCTCCCTTTTTTGCAGCCAAGTGCAGGAGCTGCAGCAGTTCCTTCGGCAAGTAGGGCAGGTTCAGCCCCAGCCTCGGCATCAGCACCTTGCATGTCTACCCTGGGGAGCTGTTCTCCCAGTCTTACCCAACAGGAGGTCTTGGAGAGTGATGGAAAGAGCAGGTGGGGACTTTCCAGAAAGAATTTGGTATGGTGAGCCCCAAGCTCTTTGCAAGGATCCATCCGATTTCCATCCTGGGTTGTTTGTGCCTGGCTGTGGGTATGAGGGGAGCACCAGAATCACAGGACATTAGGAGTTGGAAGGGACCTTGAAAGATCGTCTAGTCCAACCCCCCTGCCCAAGCAGGATCATCTAGATTAGATCACACAGGAACGTGTCCAGACTGGTCTTGAATGTCTCCAGAGAAGGAGACTCCACAGCCTCTCTGGCCAGCCTGTCCCAGGGCTCTGGCACCCTCATGGTGAAAGAGTTCCTCGTTATATTCAGATCTATGACATCTATGACCCAGCTTGGAACCATTTCCCCTTGTTCTATCACTGGCCATCACTGAGAAGAGCCTGGATCCATCCTCCTGACACTCACCCTTTACATTGTTGTAGACATGAATGAGCTCATCCCTCGTTCTCCTCTTCTCCAAGCTGAAAAGACCCAGCTCCCTCAGCCTGTCCTCACAAGGAAGATGTTTCACTCCCTTCATCACCTTGGTGGCCCTGTGCTGGACTCTCTCAAGGAGTTGTATGTCCTTCTGGAACTGAGGGGCCCAGGACTGAACACAATACTCCAGGTGCAGCAAACGCTGCTCCTGCATCTCACTGACTTGTAACATCACGTGCAGGACGACACCTGTGACATGCATTTAATAAAAACATGTATAATAAAAAAGGAACTAACAGCACAGACTGGTGAGACCGGCCAGGGGGATGCAGCGCGTCCCCGACAGCCTCATACAAAGGGTGTGCTCTGCACTGCACAGGCAAAGCCAGACCACAAATGTGACTCTGGGACCGGGGTGCGGCGTGGTGGGTACCACAAATCAGTAAAGGGACCCTCCCGAGGGTAAGGCCCCTGCTGTGGGTCACAGCCCTGCACCCAGGGATCAGCTGTGCTCCTCAGTGAGGCTCGTCACAGCTCCAGTTTCAGGCTGGTTAATTAGGCAAAGGGGCACCTTGCCATGCTTGTTCAGCCACACGACGCCCTGGAGTCAATCGGGGTCAATTGGGGTTCCCAGAGGGCACCGCGCAGGGCAATCACGCCCAAGGCAGCTCTTGCCAAGCCATTCACTCCCTTAGCGGACGGTGCCGTAAGCAGGTGGGATTCCTCAGATCCCTGGGGAAACAGCCCAGCCCTCGCTCTGCCTGCAGCGGGACTTTCTGTCCTGTCTGGTCATCTCCAGGCTCAGGCTGTAGGGAAGCTGGGAGAGCCCCAAAGTGCAAGCTCTGACTTTGATGGGTGCAGCTCAGGGCGCTGTTCCCAGGAGCCAGCTCCTGGGGGAGGTGTGATGAGGTGGGAGGAAGCTCCAGGCACCTGTGCTTCTGCTAACTCACACAAACAACTTATTTAAAGCTGGGGAATGTGTATCAGGGCAAGCAAGCAAGAGAGGTGGAGGCCAGGCACACTTCAGGGCTTCCTCCCTCTGTGGGTCAACCTCCAGGGCCACGGGCCACCACATTCCATGCCTATTCCTCAACTCCTCACATCTTCGGCTCCTCACCGTCATCATCTGTCCAAGCCCACCAAGACCCAGTCCCGAAGGAAAGCCAGCCTTGCTAGTGGGTCTGGTGGGCACTCAGGGATCAGAGGTGCTACTTGGCTGCTCATGGGTGGGATGCTGTCAGAGCTTCAGCTGGACCAGACCACAGGAGCACTCAGCCCACAGCAGTGTGAAGGCAAGGAGGGAAGCTCACATCGCCTGCTTCCTTCGTCAGCTCGGCACCGAGGCGGCTCGGTGACTCTGCAGAAAACAGCACTTTTCATATCTGCTCTCCTTTCATTAGGTGTGAGTGCACTTGGTGTGCTGGGGAGGAGGCAGCTCCTCCAATACCTCCTCAGGCAGCTGCAGAGGGTGGGAGGGGACAACTGGGACCCGCAGCCTCCGACTCCATGTTCAGAGCAGGAGCGGCACGGGGATGAGAACACCCCAGCTAAACAACAGCCCATCTTTCTGGGGAATTCAAGAGCTTCAGGGAGCTGCAGACAGGGACAAAAACCTCTTTGTCTCCCTGCACTTCCCTCTCAATTTTCTTCTCTCGGTTTTGTAACTGTGATCATAACCTGGCAACGCATCCCGCACCCCTGCTTTGACCAGCCGCCCCTCCTGACATTGGCCACGTGTCCAGCTAGTGAAGACCCCTCATGTCTTGCTGGTCACCCACCCACATGGCAGAAACACAGGCAGACACGCAGTGGCAGGTCTGCTTCCAGCAGCACACAGCAGCCCAAAGAGCCCACGGGGTGTCTCTAAGCACACTCCTCCATACCTCCCCACCCCCTTCCTGGAGACCTCTCCCTCCATGTGCTCCCTCGGAGATCTACCTCAGCCACTTGCAGGGACTGTTCCTCAAGGAATCCAGAAGCCCACACATGTCAAAGCACTGGGGTTAGCGGGCACTAGGATGCTCTTCACCCATGGCGTTACATGTGATGCCACCAAGGAGCTGGGGTCCTTGTGCCACCAGTGTGCCCACTAGTCCCTAAACAGGGGAGATCAAGTTCATTAGCGGTCTCTGGCAGCAGAGATAATGTTCTTAGTGAAAATACCCATCCTGCCTGAGGATGCAAACACTATTTAGGGGCTTTTCCCCCTCCCAAGACGGGTACAGAGATTGGCTATGAAGCTGCAATCACACGCAGCCAACGCCTTGACAAAGCCGCAACTGTTTGCGCTGACAACACGGCTCTACTCACGGAAAGCGGGTTCTTTCAGCTCTGTGCCGCTGCAAACTCCATCCTTCCTCCAAAAACTGGGCCACTGCAGCCCCTGCCCTCCCCCTCCCAGTGACTCACGCCGCCCGCAGCCGGGGGCGAAGCTTTTGCCCAGGCTCCAGCGGTACGTACGGAGGGTGACCACCCATCTCGCCCGCAGCTCGTGCTCCTCGTGGGTACCAGAGCCCAGCTCACAGCTCCTCATTAGTCTGCGTGCAGCTTCCAAGGGCAGCTTGCAGTCAAGGGCCTAATTCATAACGCAATTAATGGATCAAGCCTCGCGACTTCAAAGGGTGAGCTCTGGTATTTGGGTGAGTCTCGGGGCGCGGGACGTGCTCCTGTGAGCCACGGGCAAAAGGAGGATCAAACCACAGAGCAATTTTCTCAGAAGATCAAGCAAATCTACAGCCCGACTGCATTAACAGCTCTCGCAATGTTTTCCTTCCCACCGAAAGTTTTTGCAGCTCAAGTTTTGAATTTGTTCCTCAACTCTTAAAAAACTACAGCCCACAAACAATCCTGTCCATTCTGAGATGGATAATGAGTCTGTGCAAAGGGAAACACAACCCAAGAGAGCACAGCGCCCAGGTGGGAACTCGCTGCGGGTCTTGGCTCTGGATATCGCGGTGCTGAGTGGCAGCAAGAACCCTGAGATGGTCACACGCAGAGTGGGGAGGTTGCTGAGGGGGTGTGAAGGTGTTTAGGCAAGAGCCAAGGCAGCCCAGACCTTCAAAATCTGAAATTTAATCCCTGGTGTCAGCTAGCAGCCCTGGAGACAGGCACTGGGGAGAGGTCATCTTTCCACGGTACCTGCATGTTATCAGGTACAACTCAACCCCAAATTAATTCTCTAATTAATTAATTAACAGGCAGATGTCAAGGGGAACCTGTTAATGCCACTTCACCAGCCCACAAGCTTTCTGATG
Source organism: Heliornis fulica (assembly GCA_013399135.1). NCBI lineage: Eukaryota > Metazoa > Chordata > Aves > Gruiformes > Heliornithidae > Heliornis > Heliornis fulica. The sequence continues at coordinate 256,979 of VXBZ01010294.1, read as the reverse complement.
CCTGGAAACACATCACCACCCAAGGATGCATCAACACAGCCCTGCCCAAGGGACTAAACACTTGGACACCACCTCTCCTCTCCCACCCCAGCCCTCAGGGAAGGAAGCAGGGGAAGACAAGCAGAGCGGTTTGGTTCGGTTGAAAATGGCATTACCGACAAGGAGGTGGCCGAGGAGGCGGCTTACGCACCGCACAGGGAGAGCGGCTCTCCACCGCCAACGAGACCACGAACAGCAGCAGCTTCAGGAAGGGGGGGAAATTACCGGGTGTAATTGGAACTGCGGGGAGGAGTTAGGGACATAAAATGTAATTACCTGCCAGGGAACAGAGCCAAGATTAGCAATCCTACTTCTGGTCATTTAAAGTTCCCATTAACTTCTCCCTGCGCTGGCGATACGGGTTTTGTGTCTTGCTGGTTGTGAGACGCAGCACTCCGAGAAGAAAGCCCTGGGCCTCCTCTCACACAGGTCTCAGCCTGTGGGGGAGGGGGTGAGGCACCAGATCTGAACAGAGGCCTTCTCCAGGAGTCCTGAAGACCTCCTTCCCTAGCCAGCAAGGAACAGGAGGCAGTAGGAGGATGCTCCAACTAAGACCCCGTTGCATCACTCTCCTCTCCAGGTGCTGATGGCTCTACTTGGCCTGGGTGCCTTTTTGGTGCTTGGGAAGATAGTCTGGATGGGCATCTCAACAGCTGAGAGACCCCCTCAACTACAGCTGGTGAGCATGGGTGGCCCTCAGACCACCCCAACCTCCTCCCCCACTCCTTGCTCTACACCCCGGCAGACTAAACAACACCCAGGCAATTGGGTGTCCAAATGGCACCGTGGAAATTGCATCCATCCTCTGCTGCACCCAGGCGCAGCGGTGCAGGGCCCTTCCCATCTGGAGAAGGCAGCAATCCTCCCCCATATACCATCTTCCTCGCACCCTTGCTAAGGGACCTGCAGAACATCCTTCACCAGCCTCCTCCAGAGCCTGGCCATGGTGTCCATCCAGTCCCAGGAGGAGGATGTTTCTTTGTGACCAGCACCTGCATGAGCTGTTTCTATGTCCTCACCCTGTCCACTGACTCCACAGGGAGCTGGGAGCACCGCTGGCAGTGCTCCAAATGACAGCCACCCCTCACCCTGCTCCTGGCATGCAACCAGCATGAAATTGGTCTTTGCCAAGAGGTGGAGGTCTACGGCCTCCAACCCTGGGGCTTCCCTTGGGAGGGACCTGGCTTGTCAGCATCTTCTTCAAGACCTTTTTAAACCTTTGAAGGAAAACGCACCGTCTCTTCTCCACTGTCATCGAGAAGGAATCACCCACCCTCGGCTCGGAAGGCGCCCGCCACCCCCGCAGCCCCCTTACCTCCACGAGGTGAGGCGTGGGGTTGAAGCCACACATGTTGCAGACCTGCTGCCGGCAGGTCGTGCAGGTGTTGTAGTTGGGGGGCTCACCGGAGCCCACGTTGATCTCCGCCTTGCAGAGGGGGCACGAGACCCTTGCTTTCGGCACTTCCTTTGGCTTGACGCCCTGCTCCGGCTTGCTCGGCCTGGCAGCTGGCGCGGCACCGGCCCGGCCCTGCGCCCCCGGCGCTTTGGGACCAGCTTCTTTGCTGGCATCGCTGAAGACGATTTTTGGAGGCACTTTGCCGGGAGATGTCTGGCTTGGAGGGGGGGCCTCTGGCTGGACGGACATGAGCGTGCTCGCCTGGGTCAGCAGGGACGCCCCGAAGCCAAAGAGCTTCCCCGTGAGCCCCTCCTGGGCTTGCTCTTGTGCCGCAGCCCCGGGGGCTGGGGCGGCAGGCTTCACCCCTGCATCTCCCGCTGTCTTTCTCTGCTCGGTGGAGGAAGGCTTGGCTTGCTGATGCTGTGGGGAGGACCTGGCTGCCTCCTGAGGTTTCGACGGGCCTTGGCCGTGTGGTTCCCTCTGCGGCGTCACGGGCTGAGGTTTGGGGGGCTCGGATGGCAGGGTACGGGCGGCTGACGGGGACTTCTCGGCACCCGAGGGCGGTGGGTGCTTGGCCGGGGAGTGGGAGGGCGATGGTGAAGGGGAGTGCAGCTGCTGCTGGCTCTTGGAGCGAGGAGCGGTGGTCATGTCCATCCCCAGCGCCCGCTGCATCTGGCAGTTCAAGCACAACCATTCCTTCACCTGTGAGACAAGGACAGGACACGGGCAGTGAGTGGGGGCTGGACACACGCCGCCAACACCAGCGCACCCTTAGGTTCCCCTAAACCCCACAGAGCTACAGGAACAAAGGCAGCGACCCCCCCCAAAACCCATTCTGATACCATGTTCTTCACAAAAGCATCTCGCAGCCCCAGCAAACAGACCCCATCTGTCACAGGTACCCACGGCACAAAATGCCGGTGCGAAAACGAGCTTTAATTAGCTTTGGTTTGGTTCCAAGGCTTCTGCTCTAGAGCTCCTGCTCACCACGGGGCTCTGCCTGCAGGGGAATAGGGACCCTTCCCACCATCTCCCTTAAAGCTCATTTTTATCCCTGCTCCTGCTCGGCCAACATGGAAAGCAGCCACGGCCCCTCAGACAGGAGCAGAGGGCTGGCAGGAGCTCCAGCGCAGCTCGTAGGGATGCTGCTGTCATGGACATATACAGCTGCAACGCTCCCCAGCACTGGCACGCTGCTGGGCACGTCTGGGGGGACGTGTGGTGGTGGTGATGGCCCACCCCAAAGTTCTGGTGCTATGCTCTGGCACTGACAGGCAGAAGTGCCCACTGGGGAGGAAACAGTTAATTTTCACTCTCCAACAACAAACTTTTGGACCCAAATGAAAACTACAATGCTCCCTGGCTAAGTGGTGATAAATGAAAACTTCCCCACACGCCCCCTCCCCAAGAGAGACGTTCCCTGCACCACGCTAATGTCTGAATTCAGTTAATTAAAGAAGCCGTACAAGCGCTGCGAGCCTTCCCATACGAGGAATCCCCAGGATGCTCAGCGGCTGTGCAAATATTAATATGTAGCACAGTCAGCAGGACAGCCGGCTCTGCCTGAGAAAGATTTCTCCAAGATGAGCAACGAAGGTGGCAAAAAGGACCAGAGCATTCCCAACAACTGGAACAGCATCCAGGACAAGGGGACCCAGAGCCTGGCATGGGTGTGTGTGGTACCTAGAGGCTCCCAGCGCCGACACTCTCAAGGGACAGCACATCCCATGGGGTGGTGAGCGCTGCATGAGATGGGGATTTTCCTGCCTCTCATTTTAGGAGCCGTCTCCTCATCCCAACGTTATGGATGATCCTCAAGGCTCGGCTTAATCCCCAACATGCAGACATTAACCAGCGCCACAGCATCGCCCAGCACCATGTCTCCAGGTCTGCGTGGCCCTTCACACCTTCAGGGTGCTGAACCCCCCATCCACAACCTGCCTACAGAGATCTGCCCCCTTCACTCCAGCCACAGAGACATTTTACCCTTTCCTTGCTCACAAGAGCTGTCTGCAGAGATGCCACCGGGTGCTTCGGCAGGTCCCAGGCTGGGGCAGGACGGTGAATCCCTGAGGGCCATCAGATGTGCCCTGAGTCCCTTCCTGCAGGTCCCCTCCCCAGGGGGATGCTCATAGAGCCCAGCCTTCACAAAATAAACTCAAGAGAATCAGATCAACTAGGAAAGAGATTAAAATTAAGAGGGGATGGAGGGATGTGTGTATGAACAGAGCTCCAGCTGCCCACTACGCCCCTTCCGCTCTGCCCAGCATGTGGCATCGCCTCTTAGCCCCCAGCACAGCTCTGTGCTCTTCACAGCCCTCACTCTGCTTGCTGAGCTCCCACACCACCCTCCCCACCAGCCTCCGCTCGGGTATTTCACTCAGAGCCGAGTGAAAAGCAGCATCGATTATTTTTTCCCCAGCAATTTCGCATCACGCCGCCGTCTCCCCGAGCCGCATTATATTTAGTCCCTGAAAACACTGCTTTAGTTTTCAGAATTTCTTATGGTCTCGCTGTCTCTCCTCTGACACACAGAATTCCTCCTGTTATTTTTGCTTCTGCATCCCCTGGAATGTTTTCCCACTATTCTATTTCAGGAGAGCCTCTCCCAAAATCCTGCCAGCTTTGGGCGCCGTCCCCGACAGCTCCAGCTAAGGGAGAGACAACCCTTTGTGGCCAGGCTCTCTCCCCCCAGATGTCCTTCTCTCTCCTCACAACCTCCTCACTCACACTTTAAGACCCTCCAGTGAGATGGAACCTTGTGGGGGGAAGAGGAGATGTTCCCATGGCGGTGTCGGGGCTGTTTGGGTCTGGTTTCGAAGGGACCAGGACCACAAGGTACCGAGCAAAGGAGCATCTGGGCTCCACGCTCCTGCTTTGGTAGAGTCTGCACCTGCTGCAGCCTGGCACAGGATTCAGCTTATTTTCTGAAACAGGAAAAATACTTTGCCACTCTCCGGCATAAACTTCCAAACAATCAAACAAAATACTGAGGAATTCAATTGATTGCTCCTGACTCTCTGCCAGCTTTAACGAGCAATGAATACCGAACAGCCCACAGCTCCGGCTTTGCTGGTACAACCCTCCTCCCCACACCACATGTGGGTCCTCGCTCTGCTCCTGGCCAAGGCTTGTGCAGGAGAATTGCTCCAAGGGCACGTTGAATGGCCCCGGGGTTCAGCAGCCATACAAACTGCCTGTGGCTGATGGACAAACCCACTGAGATCTTCCAGGGATGGAGACTCCACCCTCTCCCTGGGCAGCCTGTTCCATACCCCGACAGCTCTTTGGGGGAAGAATTTCTTCTGACATCTCATCTGAACCGGCCTTGGCACAGCTTGAGGCCATTCCCTCTGTCCTGTCCCCTGTCCCTGGGCAGAAGAGACCATCACCCCCCTCTCTCCAACCTCCTGTCAGGTCATTCTAGGCAGGGCGAAGGTCTCCTCTCAGCCTCCTCTTCTCCAGACTGAGTGCCCCTCCCAGCTCCCTCAGCTGCTCCTCAGGTTTGTTCTCTAGAACCTTCCCCAGCCTGGTTGCCCTCCTCTGGACCCACTCCAGGACCTCAGTGTCCCAGAGTCCCAGAACTGAACACAGCACTCGAGGTGTGGTCTCGTTGTGGCTTGGTGAACAACTGCTGAGGAATGTCGCGTCCTGAGGAGGAGGAGGAAGCTGCAGGGACACAGCAGGGCAGCTCGATCCCAGAGCGAGGATTTGGAATGTAAATCTTGTTGGGATTATAACAAATTGCCTGACCGGCCTTTACTGATGCAACTGATGACACAACGTGTGGATTACACAGATCAAAGACGACTTGAAGGATCCCGGAGGGAAGACAGCAAAGAGGAAGGGCCAAGTCATCTTGCCAAAGATCACTTCCCCTCAGGAAAGAGAAAAGGAGGACGGAAAAGCCTTGGGTGTAAATCTTGACTAATGCAACCCCTGAAAGTTTTGATTTGGTGGAGAACTGAGCAAATAAGACACAGAAATAGATGAACTTCAGCTGGCTCGTGTCGCCGTCCTCTAATCGCCCCTCTCCTTGCCCGCAGACTCATCATGCACGGAGAAGATGCTTGGAAAACAGCATGGAAATAGGGGCAAAAATGAAGAAAAGAGTCATTTGTCCTGCTGCTTCTTCGTCACTGCCAACAGTCTGGGTGACTAGCAAAGCAAAATGTCTACTGGTGAGAAGAGGAAAACCCTGACCACTGAAAATTCTGGTTCTAGCACCCCTCCTGGGAATGCTGAAGTCACCCTTGAACCCTAAAACAAGGGGAGGTAAAGCTGTGCTCCCCTGAATGGCCTGCGACCAGCTGCTCCACTCCTTCACCCCAGGAAACCTGATGGGGGGAATCCTGAAAAACACGGAGAAAACAGGGATGTGGATGATAGTTCTGAAACCAAACCGGTGCCTCGAGGAAGAGCGAACAAGCCTGGCTAAAACTGAAGGCAGACACTGCACGAGATGAAAGGCACCGTTAGAAATATGAAAACCAGCAAATAGCGGAGCTCAGCGTCCTCCTAGAGAGGACAGGCATCCATCGCTGGGAGGACAGGGTAAAGCTGTTAATGAGACCGATGAGGCTCATAATAAAGTGCTGTAATTACTGTCATCAAACTTTTGAGAAGAAGCAGGGTTACACTTATTATGAGGATGAAGCATTTCTAACTTACTAGGGATCAAGAAGAATGTTCAACAGCATCTACCAGCACCAGAAGATACTGAAATTTGACAGGTCTGAACAATTTTGCATCTAAGAAAACTGCTGAGTGCCAGTGTTCATTCTGAGGAGGAAGTATTAGAAGACTGGAAGAGTCTTCGGCTTGAATATCCAAGGTGGCAGATAACCACAGAATCACAGAACTGTAGGGGTTGGAAGGGACCTCCAGAGATCATCGAGTCCAACCCCCTGCCAAAGCAGGTTCCCTAGAGCAGGTCACACAGGTCAGTGTCCAGATGGGTCTGGAATACCTCCAGAGAAGGAGACTCCACAACCCCTCTGGGCAGCCTGTCCCAGTGCTCCCTGATCCTCACCGTGAAGAAGTTCTTTTTCACATCAGTACAGAACCTCCTGTGGTCCAACTTGTGGCCACTGCCCCTTGTCCTGTCCCCACAGGCCACTGAGAAGAGGTTGGCATCTCCCTTTGTCTCCCACACTTCAGATATTGATAACCATTGATGAGATCCTCCCTCAGTCTTCTCCAGGCTGAACAGCCCCAGCTCACTCAGCCTTTCCTCACAGGGGAGATGCTCCAGGCCCTTCATCATCTTTGTGGCCTCTGCTGGACTCTCTCTAGGAGATCCCTGTCTGGTTTGTACCGGGGAGCCCAGAACCGGACACAGGACTCCAGGTGAGGCCTGACCAAGGCAGAGTAAAGGGGGAGCATCACCTCCTTTGACCTGCTGGCCACACACCTCTTAATGCATCCCAGGATCCCATTGGCCTTCTTGGCCACCGGGGCAAGAGGTATGGCCTGAAGGGCACCAGAGGTACAGCCCGAAGGGCACAACGGGCCAGACATCTGTCCAGGACAGAATGAAGGCGCTGGATTCACACAGCAGAGAAGTGAAGGGCTTGCAGACACCACAGTCAATGCAGCTTTAGGGAAAATAGGTCACGGGAAGCAAACCTGATTTTATTCCCTGCACGTTTGCTATCAGTAATGCACCAAAGCAATATCTTTGGTGTCCAAAAGGTGCTTTGACCTAGTAATGCGTGGCACGCCGACACCAAAATGATTCAAAAAAGCACTATAAAATATGGATAGGGAATATGGAAAATTATAGGGATTTCTGGCCAGCTACCTGGCTAATCTGGTGTCTCACCACAGCCGACCCCACTCACAAACGGCTGATTTTGGGTAAAGCGATAAATATCGATGAGTCTCTGCTGCCTGGCAAAGCTGTGCTCGCTCGGTGCAGGAAGCCCGGAGCTGGAGGTGGGAGTGAGGAGGTGGTTCATACTCCTCCTCCAGCACCAAGGGACTCCTTCCAGAGCCCTCCACGATTCCACACCGACATTTTAAGGAGATTAGTAAAACACTGCGGGAGATACAGCCCGGATCCCTAAGAGGGATTCTAGGGATGCAGAAAATGTCTGAAAGGAGCGAATTAAAGAGGTTGATCTTTTTCGTTTATCAAAGAGAAGATTAAGAAGTGACTTGATTACGATGTCGCAGCACATTCAGGGGAAACAATATCAGGTACTAAAAGGTTCTTAATTAGGCAGAAAAAGGCGTAAAAGGAACTAACGACTGGAAATGGGAGCCAAATATATTAAGCATCACTTTTAACAGCAGATGTTTCTAACCATTAAAGCAAACGATACACAAGGTGTTGGGCTCGGAGGTAAAGCTTGCTGGGTATTTTACAGCCATACCAAACTCCAAAGCTTTCCTGGTTTGGACCATCCAGTCTTTCCAGACATTTGGTCTTGCATCCAACACCCAACGCACCCATAACCACCAGCACTACCCTTCCCACCACAGAGACAATCACAGAACTGTAGGGGTTGGAAGTGATCTCCAGAGATCATCGAGTCCAACCCCCCTGCCAAAGCAGGTTCCCTGGAGTAGGTAAACCTACTCTAGGTAGACCTAGTCCAGGTAGACCTTGGGTTATTCCTCTACCTGTTGCAGAGGAATAATGGGTCATCACTTCAGATCAACGTGATCAATTGATGCCAACTTTATTTCACTCCAAACCCAATATTTATATGTTTCTTTTTCCCAGTACACAAAGCACACCCCTTAACAGTCTCTTCTCTTAGGTTAAGTATTGTGGCAAGACCTGCTTGCTGATTGGTGCTTCATTATCTTTTTCCACATTCTTTACATTCTTCTTTTCTTCTAGCTTGATAAACAACCATCTTGTTTATGGCCCTAACAGCCATCTCAGCAAATGCTGGATTGCTCTCATGTCTGTTACCTGTTAAAATCCTCCACATCTACCCCCTTCCCAAATCCCACCCTTCCCTAACACAGGGACGGGTCCTCAACCTGCAGTGCTTGCGGGGCCACCACCGCCGTCCCGCAGCCGCGAGCACAGACCATTCCCAAACCCCATAAAACTTTCAAATTGGCATTTCCTTAAATAAAATAACTAAAAACGCAGCCTGCAGAAATCCGCACAGCACACACGTCCCTGCGCGCTGCAGCTTTGAAAAGCATCAAGAAAAGCACCCAGATAAAGATGACCTGAAGCGACAGAGACAGCCTGAGCTTATAACGTTTCTCAAGTTATTCTAACACCACCTATTTTAGGAAGCGGTGTGGAAACAGGCCGTCCCTAGATTTGTTACCAGGAGATGCAAGGGAGCGCTAGTGATGAGCAGGTTGTTTTGTTCTCCTGAGGTAAGGCGATACGGCTCTCAAAGTACCCTAAGCATTGAGTCCAGCCTTTGCTGTAGCCAGAAGGAGCTCTAAAATGAGCTGTAAGCAGAAAAACTTTTTAATTGAACATCCGAGATCCCTTCGAGCCAAAATGCAGGATTACAACCAAGAGCAGCTCTGGGTTTGCTGAGGGTGGTTGTTATGGACCGTTAGAGGTGAGCTGGGATGCTATCCTATGTGTCAGCAAGGGAGGAAGGGAGGAGAGCATTAGATGATCGCATCCAAGACTTTAGAGACTGAGACTGACTTGTTCCTCACCAGCTCAACCTGCTGACACCACCTCAGTGCAGCCAAAGCGGTCAGACCTGCTAGCTATACGACCCAGTAACAGAAGAGGCCATCGGGCACTTGGGGAGCACTGTTCACCTGACTTGCCTCCAGTGGTCATTGTAGGCTGGGAAGAACAGCTCTCACGCCATCTGGAGCCAAGCATGGTCAGTTCTGTCCAAGGTGGATGACTCAGGCCAGGACAGAGCAGATGTGTTCAGACAACAGGAGGCCCGACCGCATGGGAAACAAGAAGCCGAGGAGATAAGGAGCACGGGCTTCCTCTGAGTTGCCTGAAACATGTATTTAACATTCTGCAAAACTGGAAATACTGAAAAAAACCCAGACAGCAAGACTACAGCAGGAGCTCTTGGACATGAAGAGCCCCGAGCAGGCCCTGGCCCCAGAGCCACCTCTCATGAAGCTGACTCCCAGCAGATGCAATCCCTCAGCTTTCACACCCCCCAGTACAGCCAGAACTGGGTAAGTATAAAAATAACCAGAGCTGGCACTGGGTAAGGAAGGTACTGTGTTCATCAGGCTAATGGGGAGGCTCCATGCCGAGATCACTGGCTGGATGAGGAAGGGTTTTGTTGATGGGTGCTCCTGGCTGATCCCGGAGGAGCACTGCAACGGCACAGCCTCTCGAGAGCTGTGAGAGCTGCCAGTGGCCATCCCCAGGGTGTCCTTACATGCCTTTAATCCATCAGCTCTGCCAGCGGATGAAGAACCATCGTCTCATGAAATCAGCCAGTCAGCAGAACATCCCTTCCCCTCCGTGTCTCCTGGATCTGCTCTACAGGAACTCTCCAAGGGACGGGGAGGGGGCCACATCTTGTGTTTTAAATTGTCATGCTGAGATCTGCCAAAGACACGTTCCCTGCAATTAAAGCAGCGTCCGGATCCAAGACCAGAGGCAGCGCTCGCAGGCAGCCCTGGGCTAGAGAACAGAGGGAGCCACAAGCTGCGGTGGGGAGCTGAGACACTACTGGCAAGGCGGGAGGTGGCAATGTCTGCAGGGGGGCAGGGAACGCTCAGCAAATCCTGGAAGAGCTGCTGATGCAAGAGAAAAGCCAAAGGAACCGTGTGGAGAAGCTTCCTGCACCATCCCAGACTGGCTGGTGGAGCGTGTGGCAGATACAAATACACGCCGTACCCCGAAGGTCTGGGGGTGCTTTTTAAAGCCGGAATGTTGCCGGCTTCTCCTGCAGTGACACAGGGGCAGGCTGCCATGAGGCTCACACGCTGAGGGCAGGGAAGGCAGCCACCGCTGCCTGTGTGCAGACGCAACGAGAAGCCTGCTAAGCATCTCGCTGGAGGCTGAGATGTGGCGTACCCGCCAGGGTCTGACCCATGGTGGGGAACAGGTAACGCCAGGAGATGAAGCCTGCTGAGGAAGCTCTGGAGGACCACGAGGAGCTTGGGGTGCGAGAGCTGTCATGTGGCCACGGCCGTGCTGCATGTCGAGACATCCCTAAAATTCATGTGTGCATCCAGGTGGAGAGGAGGCGGATGCAAACACGCAGGCAGCGTGGGCTGAAGCTTCCTGGCCCAAATCTAAAGTGTAGTTCTAAGAGAAGCCAGGGCTCCAGAGGGACCGTGCAATTAGGAGCCTTTCAGCAATTAATTGACAAAGGAATCGGCCAAGGAAGCACTTCTGGAAAAGGCCACCTTATGCTCATCTTTATCTTCAAACATCGCCACACAAACACAATCTAGTCCTGAGCACTGCCCAGAAGGGGAAGCCACCAGAGCCGTCAGCAATCATCCTGCTAGTGCTTGCCAGAAAGCAATCAACTTGCTCGCTTGCTGGTGAGCGAGAGGAACCAGCCCCCAAACTCCTCTCCTTCACCACAAACAACAGATGGGAAGCTGTACTGGTCCAGAGAATCGAGCTGCGGAACAAGACGGAGCCATCTCATCCCATTAGTCACTCCTTAACCCGTCTCCCTTAACCGCCTCTCGTCAGCACGCCCCAAACTGACGGAACGCGAATCTTCTCCGCTCTCCAAAGGGTGTTGGGAGGCGTTAACCCACACTGGGCTCTGCAAACCCACGGGGTTTGAGGGTGACCTCCCGCCCTACGCCTTGCTGTTCGGGCAGTCTTTACCCCCGCCACGCAGCCACTGCTGCAGAGGCAAAGCAAACATCCAAAGAAAATGACTGCACTGCCACAGAGCTTCACCACTAACCTCGATCTGCCGTCACAGCAGGGCGGCGCGTCCCCGGCAGCGTCCCCCATGGCTAAGGCGTCGATCGAGCCGCCATCTCCTCATGAAGCGCGAGCAGCCCCTTCTTCACCGCTCGCCCTTGCTGGCAGTGAGAAGTGGATGGGCAGGAGGAAACCTTTCCAGCGCCAGACCAGCGCTGCCGTTCCGCTCCCCGCCCCCCCGCCGGAGCGCGGGTCCCCTCACCAAAGCAAGGCACTGCCGAGCTAAGCAGTGTCGCCGCCCGAGGCGAAGGGACAAGTCCTTCCAGTTCATTAGGGAAGGTTTCTCGTGCAATTTGCTGCCTCACTAGCTCCTGTTTAGACAGCCTTTGTTCCCTGTCCATCTGTCCGCAGGAGCGCATGAAAGGTTTGGACGTCTGTACGTGCTCAGAGGATGCTGTCCCCAGGCTTGGTCAGGAAGCATCGCAAAGAGCTCGCCTCAGGTTTTAACCTCCCGAGCTCGGCACGCCAACGTGCTCTAAGTGCAGCCCCGGGTGTGATGTGTTCCCCCCGCTGCTCCGTGATGTGGGACATCCTGACGAGCCCTCTCGGCCAAGGAAAGTCTAATGGCTCGTGTAGCCATTTTCCGCCGCTGCTCTCGTACCCTGCTGCCAGCTGAAGGACGGATGTCCAGGGTAACAGGAGCCTCCGGTCCTGCTCACTTTGTGTCTTCTGCAGCACTAAAATAGCAGCTTGGGCGGGGGGGAGTGGGGGAACCCAAAACTTTCCATTCACTGATATCTCATGCCCAACACACGGAAACCCATGGGGATGTGGGGCTTCTTGGACACAGAGCGGCTACGGCGTCCAGCGGCGATGCAATGCATAGCTGTAATGCCATACAGAGCACAGGCTGCTCTCAACAAATACACTTACAGCCAACAAATTTAAACCAGCCCAGTTTCTGACTGATAACTCAGAATGAGATAGTCGCCCATTTACCGTGTGGTTCCATGTTTATCCACCTACGGCGCAGCTCCACGTTGATCCGGTTACAAATGGTCACCGGGACAGCCCTGCCCACAAGTGTCTGGCTCCTGCGGGAGCAGCTCATCAAACAGCCTGGAATACCAAAGGTCTCTTTATGCCCAACCTTGGCGCTACCGTGTCAGCCTCAATGCCTGAGCGTGGCACAGCAGCGGGCAGGGCGGCGAGGATGGTGATCCCATGGCCCAGGCAGAAGTATCTGGGACACAAGTTTTAACAACACAAATGATCCTGGCACCAACGTAAATAACCCAAACTTATTTTCAGAGACGGTCGCAGGCCGGGTGTAACAGCCTCACTTTTTCCCCAGGCTGAAGGAGCCCAGTTAGGCCTCACTTGTCCAATACGTATTTACGAGTGAAGCTGCTGGAACAAACATATTGGGGTGGATCAGTGCATCAAAGCAGGATGTGTTTTCTGTCTCTCCAGCTTTTGAAATATTCTGGATTAAATATGTAATAAATGCTCTTGTAGAATCTAAGGCCTGCATCTAGACAAGCCATTGCACAATCTTTCCACATACCTACACAGACTTAATTGCCCAATTATTCCAGATAAACACGATAAGTTCCCTGCCATGAATAATTCAGAATCCAGCTAGCCACCCAATCTGAGAGGCACAAATCTGCGGCGAAGGAAAAGCAAGTGGATGCTCCGATCCCGAGGCCCCCAGCTGGCTATCGAACGCCGTCCAGAGGAGCAGGTCTGACTCTCTCCGAAATCACCGGGACAGCCCGTGCCTTTGTTTGGGTTATCATGTCGCTCAGAGGATGCAAATATTGAACAAATTAAATAGGCATAAAGTCAGGTCGTGCACATAGGAGGAGACTGGCACAGCGTGTCCCCACTTCTGTTCACGGTCCTGACAACGACAACACTGGGTGTCCTGAGGAGCTGGCTGTGCCGGTTTCTCCAGGAATTTCATTAGATGCTCATGAAGGAGCTTAAGAACTCCAGGGAAGCCCAGTGGGATGCAGCGCACTGGAGGATGGAGGCCCGCGGGGGCTATCACGAGGGATGATGACACGGAGAAGGCAGGGCAAGGAGGACTGCTGGGAGAGGAAAGGTCTCGTCCAGCCAGGCCCTACCATGCTTGGATAGGAGCGAGCCAAGACAGAGACCGGGAAAGCTTCCAGCTGGGAGGTTAACCCTAAACCCGTGATGACACCATCCCAGGCAGAGGGGTAACGAACCGCAGTGCTCAGCACTGCTCAGGGCAGCTACAGTACCAACCACACTTCAACTACCAAGAGGGACAGGTGTCACCTCTGGGTTCCAGTGACCCCAACCAAATGCAGGAGGCTTTTCCACCAAGCTCCGTGCGTGACCATAAACCTCGTGCATCACTGCAGCTCTCCGAGAAGCATACGAGAGGCACTGGGTGAGTCTCCTCCAGCCTGGACACCCAGCACTGCCTCCACCTGCCCCATTTCCCACTCTTCCAATGGATGCTCCTGCACCCCAGCTTTATTTACACTGATGCTTCATTCCAACAAACCCATGTTAAAGGCTTTGGGATTTCACCCTGATGTCCCACAGCAAGAAGAAGAGAGAGCTGTTAGGTTTTGGCTCTATCCCTGGGCAGGATCACACCAGCCTGCATCACTGGTCACAGATGTTTGTCTAATTTGGTCTTTAAAACTTGTCATCAGCTGTGGATTTACTGGGTGGGCAGCAAAAGGGGGAATAAAGGGGCTTTGTCTTAACCATCCTAACTGCTAGAAAGCATTCTCAAAACTCTAACCCCAACCTTCCTTGCAGTCAATGTCCATTACCTGCCATCCTACGGCCTGCAGATGCTGCACAGCGGCTGTTGGATCCAGTAAAACTGCCTGTGACCAGCTGCCATGCTGAAGGCGTCCGTCCAGGGCAGCGCATCCTGGTACCAACACCATGGCATGCAAGCTGTCTCCTAGAGGTGACTGACCACCTACTTCATGCTGCAAAACCCTTGGTCTTGATCTTTCCCTGGGCTCTGTGGCACCTCCATGGTCTTCAGACCCAACTGATGGTTTTCTGTGTTTCCAGGGACAGCTGGAGCAAAGGAGGTTCCATGTGACCATAAGGAGAAACAATTTCCCTGTGAGGGTGCCAGAGCCCTGGGCCAGGCTGCCCAGAGAGGCTATGGAGTCTCCTTCTCTGGAGACATTCAAGACCAATCTGGACACATTCCTGTGTGATTTAATTGTGGTGATCCTCAAGGACCAACCTCAAGGGGGGTTGGACTAGATGATCTCCAGAGGTCCCTTCCATCCCGATCATCCTGTGATTCTGTCCATTTTTAGGAGCTGCTCAGGCAGCTTTGGAGGACCACATGCTACAAAAGGAGCTCAGCCTTGCATGGTCCCATCAAAGCAGCCTGCAGACCCCCTGCCCCAGCTCACCTTCTCTTTTCTGGAGAGAACCACGTGGGTGGCCCAGGCACACAAGTGTAGCCATACACACCAGCAACAGTCTCTGTCCAGCTACCAGCTACCAATGTGAATACATCAGAACAGGCTGTATTGGAATTCCTAGCCCTGTTCTAAGGCACCTGGAACCAGCTCCCACGTCATCATCCAGTAAGCAAAACACACCAATTCAAACACAAAGTTCTCCAAACAGAACTTGAACAGATACCTGTAAAATCACATCACTGTTAATTGGCTTTTTACGGCCATTATATACCCCCTAAGAAGGGGACACTTGATTGCAAGGCAGTCTGCAAAAGCAATCATCCTGTCTTCAAAAAAAAAAAGTAAGCTAATTGCAAGGGGAGATTAAAATTGGTCATTCAAATCAGGATTGTTTTGCTTGCAGATCCAAAGTCATTATCGCCATGGAGATCGCGAACAGATACACCCCGGGAAGGTGCATAAATCCCTCGTCAGGAAGAGACCTGCGATGCAAAAGGCTCCATCAGCACCCCAACGCCTCCTCCATCAGCACCCCAGCCAAAACATGAGGTAGCCCTGTTGGGGAAGTTCCCTGCTGCCCTCCTGATGGTGGGACAGAAGGGCTAAGGATGGCCACAGAGCAACATGCCTGGGAGCCCTCAGCCCAGCATCAACCCCTGGCCAAGCTGACAACACGAGCTGGTTCTGTTTTGCTCAGAGGAGGGGCCAAGTCCTTCACTGCAAGACTAGAAACTGCTATGGAGAAGATTTCAAGCAGAAATTACTCAGTTTAAAAAAACAACCAAAATAATACTGCAGAAACAAAACTTTCCTCCTTTAAGGCTTTTCCTCTTTTCTCTGAGCACTCTCCCAACTTTTGGTCAACACAAAACCCCAAACAGCAAAAACCCCAAACAGCAAAAACCCCAAACCAGCCACTCAAACATTCTCCCACAAACCCTTTTTGTGCCATCAGCCACTATTTTAGCATTGCCTTTAAACCATCACTGCCCCCAAAGCCAACTATTGCACAGAGAGCATCTGAGAGCATCCCCCTTGCCGAGACAGCGCTCCCACTCCTGAGCTACAGCAACGTTTCTCCCACTGGAAGCTGCAAAGAGAAGATGGAGAGAGATAGAGACGCACTGGATGCCATGGCGTGCACGACTGGAGCAGTAAACACCATGGGAATAAATCAGGTTGCTCATTTGAGCAAAGCATTGAAGAGCTCCTCAATGAGGGCATCTGTCCATGCCATCACAGCCGACAGCTCAGTCTGCAGGAGCAGACCAGCAGTTAGTGAAAGCTCCAATTAAATTAAAGGGGAAAAGGCTTCTTGTACACGTAAATAGTGTGGTTTGGGTTAGTGCATCAGAGCTGTGATGGACAGCGATCACCAGGCAGCCGCCCTATGCCCCTGGCAGGACGTTTTTGAAAGAGATGTGCAATTTCTATAGGAGCATATACAACAATACATCACCTGTAGGTGCCAAACGCACCCACTGGCACCTCCGTGCCAGGTCCCCTCTGCCAGCGCAGCAGCTGAGGAGCTGGACTGGGTGACAGGCGATGCAAGCTGCAGTGCCACAAGAACAGCACGGCCCTGCACCCATCCAGACAGTGAGGAAACTACAGAGGAGCACGGCTCAAGCTGATTTCAGGCCCCTTTGATTCACTCCAATGCCAATTAGAAACCACTTTTGGAGAGAAACAATAAATCTTGTCAGTGTGCCCTGGCTGCAAACCCAGGCGACTCGAGTGTAATTACTGGGCTGACTCTGATCTACGGCGCGTTTCTTGTGGGAAAGAGAGCGGGAGTGATCTCTGCTCCCTCCGTTTTCAGGCATTCAGCTCCTGATTTTTGAGTGTCATGCATCACAACCTCCAGCTGAACAGCAGGAGCTGTACTGGCCGCAAGCAATCAGACCCAAAGTGCCTGCGATTGCGCAGACAAGGGATGGATTGGCCATCAAGAGAGAAGCAGCAGGATCTGTGTGCTGAAGGGGGTGGAAAGGCATTTTACATCCAAATAAATACCACCTTCCTGTAAGCTTTTATCTGCCCACGGCCTTATCTGTTGGTGTTCACCTCCCTGCCCGGCTGGGCTGGCTTCTGGCACCCTCAGAAGGGAAAGGGGGAAGCAGGTATACAGCAGGCATTAGGATGCAGGAGGAGACATGGTGCATGGCCAACACCACTTCAACTGACACGCTCACCCAGGAAGGGAGGTCTTGCTGCGCTGCGACCTTTGCTTCTTGGTGGGATGCAGGTTGAGTGGCATGAGGCAACTGCCTGTGGCTGGGAAACATGGGAAATGCAGTCAGCTGGAGGAGAGACTCAGGGCAAGGACTTGAGCTGGCCAAAACTATCAGGAAGGGTAAGGAAGCCTCCACACTTTACCAAAGATGAGGTAGTGCCCACCATCAGCTCTTGGTTGGTGGACATGGCTTGGACGTCATGTAATGCAGTGTCCTTCAAAAGGACCTGTCCTTCAAAACCAAGAGATCGTGGGACTTCTCCAGGATCCACACAAAGTATTATTTCAACATGTCATCCAGATCTCAATGAGAATTTATCACCTGGAATCAGTTGTGGAAAACAGTATCTCAGAAGCGGCTGGAATTTTTCCTTCCTAATTTAATAAAACAGTAACGATCATCTGCTGAGAGCAAGTCACGGGACCCTGGGAGCAGCTCAAAGACAGATGGCAGCAGCAGCATGCCTCTTCGGTGGTATTTCTCCAAGCGCTCTCCAATTTGAAAGCGACAATTGTATCATCTGGAAAATTAATATGACAGGTCAGAACATAAGGGACAGTTTGTAAAAATGAATCTCGGGGTGTTTGCTGGCCTAGCCCAGCACCTCAGTTCTGACTGGGGACTCCAAAAAATCCCCAAATCCCCTGACCTCTCCTCCACCCCAGTGCTGGTGGCCTTATATTAGCACGCTGCGCTCCACCAGGCACTGAGGGTCCTTGTTTTCCTTGATGCCTGAAAGGCTGTGCAATATGGACAGTACGAATCGCCCAGCCTGGGCAAAATGGCGGCCGTCGTGCTCAAGGCCTCTCAACATAAGTATACGTTTTACTGCCGAGGAATCCAGCGACTTGGGCCATTCGGCTCTTCCCCAGGTCTCTGGGTAACTTTAGCACAAGCTGGTGTCTTTCAGGCAGACCTTTCCCCCAGAGCTGGTGCTCTGCACCCCAGTGTCATACTCTGTTCTCAGGGGGAAGGAGCAACCTGGGATGCCTCCCAGGGATGACAGAGGATGGGGAACCTTGAGAGCAGAACATGAATATGCCAACCAGAGCCACAGCGGAGCAGGGTTTGGAGGAACTGCACGCCCAATGAGCTGCAGGGATGTAGCCTTCTCAGCTTCACCCCTCGCCTATGTCTTCAGGTGTTGGGGTACTCTGCCATGGGTGGTGAGAGGCAGAAACCCCCAAAACAGAAATCCCAAGGGGAGCCCCCATTCCTAGAGCCAAGCCAACCCGTGTCCCTGCTCCAGCATGCCTGGCTGGTTGCCACACTACACAAGCACCTCAATACATCTGCACCCTCAGAGGGCTTTTCGCTGGGAGCTCGTGCTGAGCCCGCGTTCCTCGTGAAGCTGAGTTACGTGCAGAGACAAGCTCGTTTGCTCTTTGGGGACAGGGCTTCAAATAGCTGCTCACTTGTGGCAGTTAAAGCAGGCAGCGCGCTGCCACCGACGCAGCTAGCCTGTGCTGTGACTGATGCAAGCGCCGTCTGTAGCGCTCTGATAAGGATGGGGGATGATTCAGAATAATCTGGGCTTGGCTGAACACACGAACCCAAGCGTTTGTGCTTCTCTCTCTGTCCAGTGGGAATACCGTGTCGCGCTCATCCGGAGGGGAAGATGGCGGCTGGAGGTGGGTGGGCACCAAAACTGATGGGGATATCTGTCCTTACCCCCAACTCGGGTCTCTCCCATGGGGTCTGCAGCTCCCAGGTCTGGCCAGTGTAAGCACTGGGTTTGGGGGTGATGGAGCAGGTGGAGAGGGAGCAGAGTCAATCCTGCAAGCAGCTGGGGATGGATTAAGGTGCAGGAGATGGGTGTCAAAGCGAGCAGGGGGTGAGGGAGGAAGCAGAGGGGAGGGATACGCTGGCCCTTCCAGCCTCAAAACTGACTCCCAGTGGTTTAGTGCCACGCCAGGTCCATGCCTGAGCTCCATTGGACAAAACTTTGATGCCACAGACCTGCTGGACAGTCAGCTCCCATCCCAGCAAGAGCCCAGCAGTCCCTACAGATCCATTCCCAGAGCTTGGCTTTGATTTCACTGGGAGCAGAAAGCCAAGGGTCAGCACGGCCTATTAACAACATGAACCGAGTCCAGAAGCGAAACATCCCACCCTTTGGGTGCCCTCGAGCGAAAGGCCTTTAGCCTGGATAAACAGGCACTTCGGTCAGAGATAAACCAACCAGTTTCCACAGTCCCGTGAGCACCGTACCCCTCAGACAAGGGCAGCCAGGGGCATGGCTGTGCATTACATCTCCGAGATGGGCCCAGGAGCAAGGCTCTGTGAACTCGAATTGAAATGGTGAGGAACACCTCCACAGGCATGGACTGCTGTCCTGCAATCCCCTCACTGCATTCCAGAAATTTCTGACACTTTTCAGTCTGCCATGCTACGTAAACTCCCTCTCAGCACCTAAAGGTGACTGTGGCCAACCGGCAGACACACAGACAAGAACTGGGGTTAGGAAGGAGCAAGCTGGTTTCTGGTGATGGGAGCCCAAGCAGCCCTATAAATAGCAATGTGGATCAGTGAAAACTCAGGTCAAAAGAGATGCTACCAAGATGTCACTGTCTTTAAGGGCTGGATGGGAACAGCCACCTCATGGCATCTCCTTCTACACTGGGGCTTTCGCGCAGGGCATCCCCCTCTACACCAGAGACACAGCTCACGAGACAAGAGAATCAACAGGTTGGAAAAGACCAGTAAGATTATTGAGTCCAACTATCCGTCCTCTCCTAACCCATCTCCCTGTCTGTTAAATACACCTATGGGTGGGGACTCCACCCCCTCCCTGGGAAGCCAGTCCCACACCCCCACAGCTCTTTGGGCGAAGAATTTCTTCCTAATATCTCATCTGACCCTGCCCTGGTGCAGCTTGAGGCCATTCCCCTTGTCCCGGCCCCTGTCACTGGGCAGAAGAGACCATCACCCACCTCGCTCCAACCTCCTGTCAGGTCACTGTAGGGAGTGGGATCTCTGCCATAGGGGATCCCAATGCCATAGGGGATCCCAATGCCATAGGGGATGCAGGGCAGGTAACGTCTGGCACCCCCCATAACCACCCTGCTCTCTGCTGCCTGTAGGAAGATGGTACATAGGGGTTAATGCAGCTGGGATGAACTCAGTCCCGGCAGAGCGCGTGAAGCCTCCTCTCAAGGGCTCTCTGGAGGCAGTGCTGCGTTTTCCCACCAGGCACGCATCGCTAACAAGCCGGGGCAAGCGAGGGCTATAAAGCCCCATGGGCTCCTCTCTGGGATATTCTGCGTGCAGGGAGTGGGATGCACAGGGACGCTCAACCGTGTGGGAGATTTTACATGCTCCAGCAGTAGGAGAACCTCGAGCGGCATCTGCGTGAGCAGCACAGCCCCATCCACTTCCACGGGCTCTAAGTGATCTCATTCCTCTGCTGGGGGGCAGCCAGGGGAGAGAACTGAAAGCAAACAACAGACACAGCAAAGTCTTCACAAACACAGGGAGCCTCTTGATTCGATACCCCGCTCCGCTCCGGAGAGCTCCACAGCCCTTTCTGCTCCTCGGCTCGCTCTTCTCTTTAACGATAGAGCGATAGGAGAGCTGAAAGCCAGACAAAACCCACGGCACATCCAAGCAAACAGCTTGTCATAACTGAATGTACCAAGGGAAGGACAACGTGGGGCGGTGGCAGCTCGGTGTGTGCAGCTTGCTGGGCTTGGTATTTACAAAGCAATGGAAGATGCCAAGAAGAAAGCAGGCCACTTCCCCACCTCTCAGGAGAACTCATCTTTACTTGCCGTTGGTTTTATTACCGCTCTCCACCACAGCATCGCTCCAGTGCACGGGAAGGGATGCTGTCCCACCCCCTACCAACAATTTAACACATCACCATGGACCTTTATGTGTCCCCCGCAGTCAGGTCCCTGCTGCCGCGGCTCATCGGAGCCAGCCGTCGGCAGAGCCACCGTGAGCAGCAGCCCCATTAGTCACCAGGAACCGTTTAGCCAAGATATTTCTTGACATTTTCCACAAACGAATTTTGCATTCTTTGAATCATCTATGCAGAGAGCAGCGAAAAGCAGCGTGTTGGGAGGAACAGCCAGAATTACTCATGAGCTTGGGCTGGGGTTTTTTTGGTGGTGGTTGATGTTGGCTCTAACTTAAATTGTGAACTATCGAGCAGACAATTCGCGTGTCACTGCAGGCGGCTGGGAGAAGCCCCTGCTCGGGCTGCAGCAGAGGCTGAAAAGGCAAACAAGTCATTTATATGGAGAAAGCCTCAGCCAGCCCAAGTTTGCTACTCTCCAGCTTCACATGAGTTGCTTTACTCTGTGCTAATCACCCCATTAAAAAAAAAACAAACATGATGGAGCAGAAGGAAAATAATAAAGAAAAAAAAAAAGTCTAACCAGGAGATAAGAGAAGCATCCTCACTGCAAGGCTGCAGATATGGGGTGAAATGAGGGCTGGGATGCTTGGGGGAGGGATAAAGGGATTAATGATGAGGAAGGGCTAAAATAGGGGAAATACACGTGAGCGCAACCTGGTCTGGAGAGATAAATTCACGGTGCCTGTCAATATCTTGTCATCATGAAAATACACAGAATATTTGCTGCAATCCCCAAGAGCCCATTTTTAGTGCCTAGCTCATGTGGTGCCAGTGATGAGAGCCACAGGGCTTCTTCAGGTGGGCACATCCCCAGGGAGCAGCGTCCCTGGGCAGCCCATGCTGGGACGTCACCCCCAGCACCGGGGATGGGAGATGCCCTGTGGGCACAGACCGGGCAGCACTGCATCCTCAGGAGAAGGCATCAGCCACAATGTGCCCCAGCTCCTGCAAAGAGCATCACATGCTGTGTGGCCAGGTCACCGCTGGCTGAAGCTCTGCTCGAAACAAACAACAAATTGGAATAAAACTCGCGTTTCTCTCCTATCGCGCAGCCTGATCCGATGGAAAATTTCTCCCGGCTCTGCACTGTAACGCTCATGACAGATTTATTTTTACAGCTATAGCATGAGGAAGGGTGATCTCAAAAGAGAAATTGTTCTGAAACGGGTAGCTTGACTCAGCATCGCAGGGGTCTGGCAGGATACAGGGTGCAACCTTCCCACGTCTGGGCGCAAAGAGCTGTCTAACAAATCCTGCCTGCCCGAGGGCGCCCTGGGCTTTGATCTGATCACAGGAGGGGAAAAAATAAAATAAGCAGAAGGGAGGATGGCTGCTGGCCCCAAAGCCTTACCTCCCTGGCCACCACGAGCGAGACACCTGGGGGTAAAAGCCTGGAGAAGCACTTGCTGTTAAATATCACCCCCCTCCAGCATCTGCTCTTTGAGACCCGGCATTTTCCAGACCCAGCACTTGTTCCTAAAGGGAAGTGGGAATTAAAGTCTCTAAATGCAGCCTCGCATTTCAGCTCGAGCACGGGAACACGTCTTCGCGACGCGGTGCTACACGCGTACCGACAGCGGAGGCTGCAGGCTGCTTCGCAGGCAGGAACATGAAGAGCCAGCGAGGTCCCAAGGGCAGGAGAAAACCTTGTCGGCTTTGCCGTTCGGCAAGAGACAGCGTAAATGTAGCGACACAGTTCCTCCACTGCCAACAGTCCCACTGCAAAGAGTTAAATCAAACTTGGAGCTGGCACACCCAGAAAACACTCAGAAATTTAGGACATGCCAGGCTGGCCTTGGCCCACAGCTTCCCGGTGAAGAGCCAGAAAGGAGAGGGACTGCTTTAGTGGTTTAAAAAGGCAGAGAGACACAAGGGAGATCAAATGCCTCATAAAAGTCACATTTAATTATCTACTGGCAAGGAACACACTGGCCCTTTTCCATCCAACCCACCAGTGCTCATCCCTCGGTGCCCCCTGAGCTTGCCAGTCAGAGGCCACTGCCAGAGCCCCAGAAGCCACCACATTAACACACCCAGGAAGGTCATGTCAGAGCACAACATACCATAAAACATGGCTTCGAGCCACATAAACGACAGAAACATCGATTACAGCCATGCTCCAACCACCTCAGGGCTACCCAGACCACAGGGGACCTGCGCCCAGCTCCTCCCCTCCGAATCACTGCAGCATCCGTTGGACCCTATGGTAACACCCCTGATGCCCACGAGGATTTCGCCCACGCGTACACAACAGACACCGGAGACTTGTTGAGTGTTTGGTGGAATGACAGGCAGGAGACAAGAGGGATGTAAGGAAGAGACTGGCGATTCGGTGCCATTACTAGTGGTCATGGATTCAGTATAGCATTAATAACCCGCTGGCACCCCTAAATACAGCCTGGGGGCTGCTGAACCAGTGGTCACTCGTGAAGCCAAAGCCTCCAGAAGTGTAAACACTTCAGATTCAGAAAAACAGTGGGACTTGAGCCACCAATATGCATCTGCAGCCCAGGAGTCCAACCGCATCCTGGGTTGCATCCCCAGGAGTGTGGCCAGCAGATTCAGAGCAGGGATTGTCCCCTCTCCTCTGCTCTGGGCAGACCTCTCCTAGAATAATCTGTCCAGCTCTGGAGCCCTCAGCACAAGCAGAACATAGACTTGTCGGAGCATGTCCAGAGGAGGCCACAGAAATGATCCAAGGGCTGCAGCATCTCTCACGTGAAGACAGGCTGAGGGAGTTGGGTTGTTCAGCCTGGAGAGGAGAAAGGTTGCAGGGGGATGTCACAGCGGCTTTCCAGTCCCTGAAAGGTGCTGATAAGAAACCTGGGGAAGAACTGCTCCTGAGAGCATAGAGAGACAGGATGGGGGGTCATGGTTTGAAACTAGAAAAGGGCAGATTTAGGTTGGGTATTAGGAACAAATTCTTCCCTCTGAGTGTGGTAGATCACTGGCCTAGGTTGCCCAGAGAGGTAGTGGAGGCCTCATCCCTGGAGACATTCACGGTCAGGCTTGACTGGGCTCTGAGCACCCTGCTCTAGTGAAGATGTCCCTGCTCACTGTAGGGGGCTGGAGTAGATGGGTTTAAAGGTCCCTTCCAAACCAATGCACTCTGTGATTCTGTGATTTTACTGAAAAGTTGGACACTGACAGGCTGTGAGGTATCAATGGATACAGCCCTATAATGTACATCCATATATTGTTTCCTTCTCACCTCCTCAGCTAACCGTGCGCTTTCCCTTAGCACAATTTAAACTTTTACCTAAATATTTGAAATAATTTGTCTGGGTATCTTCTTGTACTACAGACAGGTAACAAACAAAAACAATTTAAAGAATAATAATAAAGCACCCTTGACCACTGCTGGGAAACCAACGAGCAAGTTTTTAGCTCTCCCTGAGACTTTTTTTACATTTCCTTTGCCAAGGGACCAAAGCCGGGTGATGATCTTACACAGCACGGAGCACGCAGGGAACACATTTGTTTCCTGGGATTTTAAATGTTTCATATTCCATTATACTTGTAATATAAAAGGTGCAAAGAATCTCCCCAAGCAGAGCTACAGACGTGGAGCAGAGCTGAAGTTTAGCCAGTATCACCACTTAGTCCAGGAGAATCCAGGGAATGTTTCCTGAATGGCTTGGAGCCAAAAGTAGGGACGTCAGGAAAAGTAAGCTGAAGAACACACATGTATAAAATGCTCCTTTTTCTTTTGTGGGAGAAAAATACCTGCTGTGTGTACATACAAGTAACTCTGAAACTCCATCTCATGAACTCAATTTCAGTCTGGAAAAAAATGCATGATGGAAACATAAGGAAGCAGGCAAAGATCTGCAATCCCAAAGCGGCTCCGAGGAGACCTCCTGGCCAGCCAGTGCTTTTGGGTTTCATTTGAGCTCCAACCCCGCACGTATTTCAATGCCATGCTGCTGCTCTCGATTAAATTCAAAACCAAGTTCTAGGGTTTTTTTTTGGTCTAGCACTTAGGATGGGGAGGAAATGAATTGAAAGAAACCCCCCCAAAATGTTACGAGAACACTGGAGAAGAAATTAGTTTCTCAAATTAGTGATGTGCAGCGGCGGTCCAAAGCTCCAGAGAGACAGAAAGGATGCCTGCAGGTTACTCCTTGTGATCCCAAACAGAGCCAATCCAATCAGATGAACATGCTGCAGGAGCAGTCAGGCGAAACCACAGGAGCGGCATTACAAAGCAAAGGAGGTACAAAAAGAGGATTTTCTAAACCTATTGTACTGCCTCAAAACCGAGCCGTTCCCCCCCGGAGGAGATGACAGCTTTGCCTTGATCCTGCAGGACGAGCCACCCAAAAAAATAACCCTCAAAGACACCACAGAGGAAAACCAGAAAAGTTTTAACGAGAAATTAAAACCCCTACTTGAACGCTCAGGCTGGAATGTTGCACTTAACACAGCATTACTCCATTCTAAAGCCTTGCTCCCTACTCGGGAGCGTAAGTGAAGCGCCACTCTTCGTGTCTTCAACGTCAGAGCTCCCCACTTCACTATTCCCCTCGCTCCAAACCACCGTTGGCGGCCCCGGCCCTGACGTTCAGAGAACAAACGAGAACACCGGCCCCGCTGAGAACGATGACAGCGACGTGTCAGGGCGTGGAGGTGAACGGAGGGAGGAACACGAGTACCTACATGTAAAATACTGAGCGACACCAACAGCAGGCAGGAGCTCCTGTTTGCCCAGCCTGTGAAACACACACGAGCTGGTGCTCAAAGGAATAAAAAGGCAGCAAATAAAACCACAAGAAAAGATTATTTATGTTTTCTCAGCAAATGATCAGCTCAAGATGCCAACTGCTCTGTCATGACAGAAACTCGTTACTTGCCTTTGGGACAAAATGACCATCAAGCCACATGAGAAGGAATCAAATAAAAGACCAGACAGAGAAAAACCGTCTTTCCAAGGCGTGCACATGATTCTGAGCAGGAGGTACCACTGAGTTATCAGGCAGAGCTGTTTTGATAGGGGTACGGTCAACCTGACACTGAAAAACCTGCTCTTTGTGGGGCAATGGGATGGAGCACGATGGGCCACAGCTCATGTGCTAGGTCTGTTGTGATTTGTGTATATTCCCATAGGAGAGACATACAGAAGAGTTAGTCTGTATCTATATTTAAATATATATAAATTTTAAAAGATACATTGAGCTTGTGCAAGCACGCACCTCAGAAAGGCTTCAGAGTCTCGCCAGACAAGCACCACAGTTACCTCCTTGCCGTGCCTGCTGTTTCCAGCAGTCCCACAGATCCCACAAGAGAGGATGGACCAAGTAAAACCACATGTTGGGTTTTCTTGGCTTTGGTTTCCTTAGGAAAAGTGGTATTTTGGGTGATTTCATCCTGCCTCAAAAGCAGAAAGTTACAACTCCCTGTCTACTGCAGCACGAAGTAGAAATGTCAACTACTGGGGGGAAAATATATTCATATGAAAATGGAAACAGCGCCGCCGCAAAACACCTCATCAGCAGTACGGTGCTGGCACCCTGCAGCACAGGCTGGGTTTGTGGGACCAGGAGGGATGGATAGTTGGCCCATGAGTATGGTCAGGCAGTGAGGCAGGTGGCACCAGTGAGTCCAGCCTGGGGAGATGAGTCCCAGGCCAATAAATCCTGAAGCTCCCTTGCCAGAGCTCTGTTTCCAGCGCAGGTTGGACCAGGTGACCATCCAGAGGTCCTGTCCAACCTGGCTCCTTCCCAAGAAAGGCTTCATTAAGCCTTTCTAACACCACCAGCCTGCTTCAGATGCCTTTCTACACCACTCAGGAACAGCAGCACAAGCGGTGATGCTGCAGAACGTGAGTCACTCTTCAACAACGCAGGACCCACCACGCAGACTGCCAACACAACCTGCAAACAGCAATCTTGGGCACACATCTCATCCCCCAGCTCCCTCAATGACCTACTTACAAGTCGTAAGGTTGCTCACTGTTGCAACGCATGTTAAACTTGGAACGAACAAAAGAAATCCCCACATCTATTTTTAACATTCCAGGTCTGTTTTTTTTTTTTGTTTGATATTTAGGAATGCTCTGTGGCTGATGCCATTTCAGAGGGTGCAGAGACCTGGAGACACTAAGAGGTGACATGTGGTAAGGGGTGGCCTGGAGATGGTAAGCAGAAACTCTGTGCACAGACACACTTTAAGGTGGGTGCCTGCAAAAGAGTCGGGGCAGGGGCTGCTGCAGAAAGCTCCAGAGCAAGGCAGAGGGGACAGGTCCAGGCTGAGCAGAAACTGAGCTCATGGTGCATTTTGGTTTGTTTATTTGCTGTCTGACTGCTGCTGTTCAGGGCAGTTGGTCAACTTGGCCTCTTCACAGAGGAACCAAAGCTGTGCTCGGCTAACTACATCTTGCTGCGTCCGGCACCATGAGCAAGCACCATGTGCTGACCAGAAACAGTGACTGGCTTCCCAAAGCATGGCTCAGGCTCTCTGTTACTCAGCCTAAGAGTAGGCATCCCCACGGCTTGGCTCTTAACTACTGCCAAAAGCTCCCATGCCCTTTCGTGCCCTGTGTCGGGGTCTCTGACCTGAAGGGATGGCACAGGGAGCCCCAGCACCGTCCCCCGCTGCTGTCACACCCGCCTCTGGGAACCCTGCACATCCCTTTCACACATCCCACAAAACACTTCCCCAGTGAGGCATCATCTCACACGCAACTCTTTGCGCTTCTCTCCTGCTGCCAAGCACGACGCTGCCTGAAACCCTTCCCTCCCAAAACACCATCACCTGGGATGAGTCAGGGCCTAAGACAATCTGCACCTCAGGGTTGCCAGCAGCCCCTCTTCTCCCCTCCTCTGACTCCAGGATGCTTCCACATATGCAGACCTCACCTCAGCCAAGCATTTTGGAGTCCCAGCCACACAGACCAAATCTCTCAGCTGACCACTATCCCCTTTTAATCAATTTACCTCCCTCATCTCACCAAAGCACAGGTTACAGCAATTATCCTCTTATCAGCCAGCAGAGCCTTTGCTCTTGGCCAACACTTTGCAGCTGTCAACAGTAAAGCTGCAGCTTCCTTTTCTTGGAGAAAGCAAGAACCTGGGTAGCAGCCACCCCGCTGCCCACCCAAACTAGTCGGGAAGGCTGCCCGAGGAAGAGGAGGTGTTACCTGGGTGAGGTGTGGGTTGGGGTTGAAGCCACACTGGTTGCAGACTTTGCTGTGACACTGGGTGCAGGCATTGAAGTTGGGCTGGCCGGGGGAGGAGGTGAGCTCTGTCGTCTTGCATATGGGGCAGAGCGTGCTGCTGGGGAGCGGGGCGATCTGCGGGACCGAGTAGGGAGAGGTAGGGGTGCTGCCCCGATCCGGTGATGCTGAGGGAGACCTCCCCGTGCCCTGGCTCCTGGCATCCACCTGCAGCATCCTCCGTGGTCCCTCTGCCGACGGTCCGGGCTGGCCCCGGCCCCTCATCTCCCGGGGGCTCTGGGAGCTGGGCGCAGTCTGTGCGAGGGAGGGGGATGTTGACCGCTGTCCCGCTGCCTGATCCAGCTGCTCCGGTCTCCTCAGCGTGCTGGAACACCATGAAAAATACACAGGTTTAGTACACCCATATGACAGCAGCTGAGGCAGAGAACAGCTAAAGTGCCCTCCCCACCCCTGAAGCCCCGGCTCTGCCAAGGAGGCACGGCAAAACCGCACTGCAAACCAGGGAAATTGCTCAGTTTGGTGGAAGGATACGCCTTACCTTGTGAAACGAGGCGCAATCTCAGCTTTCTCTTACATAACGATGTAATTGAATTATTTGGTGTACTCTGAGTTGAACTTCAGTCAGAAAGTTGCATGCAAAAAGTGAAGTTTGGCCAACTCACACTAAGCCGCCTTCTCACAACCTACTTCTACAAGCTGCTGCGGAGCAAAGAGCCCCACAACTGAAGGAAAAGCCCTCCCAAAGGAGGTTGCTGCCCAGCTGAACTCTCTTTGGGGTGATGTCTTTGCTGGGCAGAGAAACAGCTGGGATGAACCAGGTGAAACCTCCCTGTGAAACCAGAGCTATGCAGAGGAGTGACGCTGAGCTTGGCATTGCACCCATTGCTGGTCACCCACAGCCCCATGTGGGATACCTGGCACCCTGTGAGGTGCTGCTGGCAGACCATAGGTGTGTGAGAAGAGATCTGCAGCAGAAGATTGTGTGTCTGTAATTACAGAATAATTTGGCACATGGGCTTATCAATAGTGCCCACAAACACTTCCCCACAGGGCAGCACCACTACCTGAGGTCTGTGGCTTGTTTAAGAAAAAATATTACTCAGAAACTCAAATTTAATAAATTGTTGATTTACCCAAGCAGGGTCTGACCTTATAAAGGTTTAAAGAGAGAACTTAAAGGCATAAAACTAATGAAATTCAAAGTGCATGTTGCCACAGTAATAGGAAGTTGGCTGAAAATAAATATTAAAATAGCACTTTGGGAATATTTTTCCAGCTGTGGATTGAAACCTGCTTCTCTGAAGGAGGAGAGGCACGATAATAGCGGAGCGGAGCCGTAAGGGGGTAACCGCTCCGCTCCGAAGAGCAAAGCGCAGGCGGCCCCGGCCGCACGCCTTGCTGCCCCGTCACGGCACGGACACCCTCGGAGCAGGACCGGGATTTGCCTCCAGGTGCTGAGGGCTGCCAGGCTGCTGTGCCATGAAACGTGTGGCACCCCTACCTGGTGCAGACAGGAGAGCTCAGCCCCTGGCACCGCCAGAAAGTGCTGTTGGAAGGCAAACTGAGCTTCCTCTCCTTAAATCTGATCCGTGTACAACCCACAGCTGTGTATTCGAACACATACTGCCCTAATGGGGTACCAAAACCACGTTCATCTGACAAGATTCATCTGTATACAGACAGGTAACTCTTGTAGGATGAGAGGATGGTTATTCCTCTGCATGTTTCTGACTATGAATTGGTTTTTCCCTCCATGTGATAGCACAAACTGCTTGTCACCAAGTGGGAGTTCTGGGTCTGCCCTGGCTCTGACCCCAGAAATAACACTTGGCTGTGGCTCTCCTGAATAAGCAAGAAAACCCGTGATATTTTGCCTTGAGCATCGCTGCTGGCACAGACCAGGGATGAGGACAGTCAGGCACTCGTGGGGTGGTGGGACAGTGCTGCTCTGGAGCTGCTCTCCCAGCACAGGACGGAGCTCACTCCTGGCTCCTTCCACCTTTCCAGGTGCAAAGAAAGGCCGTGCACCATCCCCATCCTGCTCCCAGCAGCATGTGCCCCTACATCATCACTGCACTTATTAATTGTATCATTATCTGAGATGCCCCAGCCGTGCTGTGACACGGGTTGGCCTGTTCCTCACTCGCACCAGTTGAACCTATCCATGAAATTTTAAGACCAGAAGGAATCAATCACCTGGTCTGTCAATCACTGTAACTAAGCACAGGAGAGATGCCCCAGAAACGAACAAGAGAACAGCCATAACAAGCCATGAGCAGGTCCACACTCATCACAACTTCTGCTAGGGTGCTCCAACATTTGTATGCCTCAGACCTACCTCTGAACCCTTCTGTTGCTGCTACACCAGTCCAAACCACGGCTCCTCCACTTTTTTTTCCATGCAGCCCTCTTTATCACCATTAAAAACGTTAACTGGCACCAGGCTGCTAACTGGGTCCCAAGGAATTCCCCCTCAGCACCACCGGGTCATCAGCAATTAGGTCGACATGTCTCAATACGTCAGGATTCCACGCACATGGTGGGGGCTGTATTGATTTTGCACCTCCCTAATTGTTGAATCAGAACTACCAGGTGATGCTCACACATCTCTGAAGGGTCCAAGTTCAGCAGCGCTCTCGCAGTTATGAGCTGAGTTATCATTTTCTCCAAGCAAAGCATTTCAAGTGCGTTTCACTAAGCTTATTAACTGCTGTCCCATCAAGGTTTCTGCTTATTGTATTCCATCCATTAATGCTCAATCAAGAGAAGGCCAAGCAAGCAGCTCTGTTAATCTGCTGCACGTTGGGTGGCTGGGAAGATGCCATTTTCTTCCCCTTTTTCTAATTTTTAAATTGAAAATCACTGGCTTTCTTCTTGCTTTCCAAAACTCTCTACGTTTTCCAGCATCAAACCACACCACCGCCAGCCGCCTGCTCTGGTGCAGCCCAACCCTGAGCGATGCCCACCACCAGCCTGTGGCACGACCTTCTCCAGGTTTGTTGGAGCTGATCTCTGACCCTCCTTTGGACAGGGAGCATCGAACCAGCACAGAGCACCGCGTTCTGCGGAGAGGAATACGGAATGTCACCCCCGAGAAGCATGCAGGGGGGTCCTGGCTCTGCAGTGTCAGAGGCCTGGCTTCCCTCCCAGCCCTGCGGCGTGTCCATGCCACCTCCGCTCCCTTCCCCGCACAGCAGAAGAAGCGGGTGACCATCTCCTGATGCCAAGCACTGCCAAACACCCACAAAAATTAACCCTTGGCTCTGTGTGAGAGGGGAGGTTAAACCACGAGGCTGCCTGCCACGTAGCCCCAAGCTAAATATCACCCTGCTGGGTTAATCTGCGCCCAGGTCTGCCTCTCCAACGGGTCCTTCTTCTGATTAAAAAGGCACAGAACTTCCCTTGCTCCACTCGGGAGCGAGCACAGAGATGTGGAGCTGTTGGAGAGGGGTCAGAGGAGGCCATGGAGATGCTCAGGGGGCTGGAGCACCTCCCCTGTGAGGACAGGCTGAGGGAGCTGGGCTTGTCCAGCCTGGAGAAGAGAAGGCTGCGGGGGGACCTCACTGCAGCTTTCAGGACTTAAAGGGAGCATATGGACAGGAGGGAATGGGGTTTTCCCAAGGGCAGAGAGTGGCAGGACAAGGGGATGGGTTGAAGCTGGAGGAGGGAAGGGTCAGGTTGAAGATTAGGGGAAGTTCTTCGTGGAGAGAGTGGTGAGGGGCTGGAAGGGGCTGCCCAGAGAGGTGGGGGATGCCCCAAGCCTGGAAGTGTTCAAGGCCAGGTTGGATGGGGCCCTGGGCAACCCTGTCCAGCTCCAGGCCTGGAGGTTGGTGGCCCTGCCTGTGGCAGGGGGGTTGGAACTCAATGATGCTTGGGGTCCCCTCCAACCCAGACCAGTCTGGGATTCTGTGAAAGCAGCCTTTCAATTTAGAGCTGGTGCTGGCTGGGAGGAGATGGAGAAGGATGAGGAGGGACCAGCTGTCTGTGATGATCAGAAGCACGGACAGCGCAATGAAAACCAAGGGTCAAAGCCATTCTCCACACCACTGAGCTCAGCAGTTTAAGATGTCACAAGCACCTCTGATTTTTATGTCTGTTGCTCTCCCTTCTGTAAAAATGCTGTTTTTTCATTGAGATAACAAGAATTGGGAAGTCTTTCAAAGCAAAAAGCCCAGGTGGCTGGGTAAATTTCAGGAAAAAAAATAACAATCTGTCCCAAACCCAACCCTAAACCATGGCTGTGCTGGTGAAAAGAGGACAGTGACTCAAGAGAAGATGAAATCAACACAGTGACACAGTTCTGGTTTACGATCCCGTTCCTCCTCATTCGGGAATGGCTAAGGCAAGTCAGGGCCTATGGGAGAGAGCTGCCCTGATCTCCCTCACATGGGCTCATCCATGCCATGAAATGTTACAGAGGACACCCCAGCTTGGGGCCAGCATCCCCAGAGGTGTCAACGGGTCCTTCTGCCATACAGTTTGGGAGCTACAACCATTGCAAGGTAAAGGCCAACACCATTAGCACCTTTGCTGTAAAATAAAGTAATCATGACCCTACACAGAATCTACAGCATGGCCGGGAACTCGAGTGAGGCACAGTGTGCAGGGCAGCTCAAGAGAGAGCACATGAGTTCATTTGTCTCCTATTTTGCTGGTTTTCTTCTAATTTCAGCCCTTGACATGCTGGCCACATCCACTCTGGAGAGCAGCAGAGGTGAAAGAGATCTGGGGGTCATCATAGACAGCAGGATGACCATGAGCCAGCAATGTGCTCTTGTGGCCAAGAAGGCCAATGGCATCCTGGGGAATATTAGAAGGGGGGTGGCTAGTAAGTCAAGAGAGGTCCTCCTCACCCTCTACTCTGCTCTGATGAGACCACACCTGGAGTATTGTGTCCAGTTATGGGCCCCTCAGTTCCAGAAGGACATAGAACTCCTTGAAAGGGCCCAGCACAGGGCCACCAAGATGATGGAGTGGAACATCTTCCTTGTGAGGACAGGCTGAGGCAGCTGGGTCTCTTCAGCTTGGAGAAGAGGAGACTGTGGGGTGACCTCATTCATGTCTATAACTATGTAAAGGGTGAGTGTCAGGAGGATGAATCCAGGCTCTTCTCAGTGATGGCCACTGACAGGACAAGGGGCAATGGGTCCAAGCTGGAGCAGAGGAGGTTCCATGTGAACGTAAGGAGAAACTATTTCCCTGTGAGAGTGCCAGAGCCCTGGGACAGGCTGCCCAGAGAAGTTTTGGAGTCTCCTTCTCTGGAGACATTCAAGACCAATCTGTATGTGATCCTGTGTGATTTAATTGAAGTGATCCTGCTCAGGCAGGGGGGTGGACTGGATGATCTTTCGAGGTCCCTTCCAACTCCTGACATCCTGTGATTCTGTGATTCTGTGATGTGCTGCGCTGCCACCGAATACCGGTGGCTCTCACATCCACGGGGCTCGGCATTTTCAGTCTGGGTAAATCCTCCAGGAGCTGCAGCCCTTTTATCCAAGTGGGACACGTGGATTGCATCCCTTTCTCCACCTGGTGCCAGCTGGAATGGGTGTCCTGGTCACCGGGCAGCTGATTGAATTATTAGGATATGGTATATAAATAAAAAGTACAGGAAAAGGAATGGCTCCATCTCTTTATGTCCCAGAGCATGCCCTGCTCAGGCTTTCCCAAGAGCTGGCTTTGTCCAGGGAAGGGAGCACCTAGATTCATGTCCTATCAAAAATATGCTGATACATGACATTTATTTATTTAAATATTTGCTGAAAATAAGCAAGTCTTTTCCATTCATAGAAAAACAGGGAAAACAAGTGACTGCTTACTGGCCATAAAACCAAGGAGGGGAGAAGCCAAGAAATCAAGCTAAAGCACGAAAAGAGAGAAGATGTGTCGTCGCCCACGCCCGAGGAGGAGGATGGCTTAACGAAGGAGAATTAGAGCTGCTCAGCTACGAGCAGAGGTTTGACCTAGTTGGTTTGACTGAAACCTGATGTGAACATTCACATGACTGATTTTAAGAATCACTGAAAATAACCTATTTAAGGAAGAAGAAAAGGAAAAAAAGAGGTAGCTGAGCTGAAGGGGAGCTGCACTCTAGGTCAAATCAGCACTGGGTTCGACTCAGGAACACGTAAATCCTAACGCTTGCGGGTCAGCACTGAAACCACGTGGGATAATACCAAACATGCTGGTTTATGCTGCCTATCAGCAAGTCAGGCGAGAGAACAGGGCATGAAACCTTTCAATAAATAAATAAACAGAAAAAAGAAGCGTCTGATGAGGAGGGACTCCGGTTCCAGCCACACACACTGAAAATCTCACGCTAGCGATGCTAAAGCATCCACTGAGCTCAGGAAGTTTGTTGGTGGCAGGTTCATAGCTCTGAAAGGGCCACATCCAGCACGGGGAGTTCTCCACTGGACTCTGCTTTGGCAAGAAGAGACATGGATGACCGAAATGAAAACCAGCGCCGGCCCAAACACGCATGTCCCCGGCTTGGCTGAATCTGGGATGGCATGGGAAGAGAGCTGTACTAGAGGTGTGTGTTGGCTTGAAACCAGCGGCTGCCACACAGCTGGAAGGAAAATGGAAAACCTGAAATGGTGACTGGAGTCTGTCAGGGGGTATTTCAGCACAGGTACTCCTGGGGAGGCCGTGGTGTCTAATGAATTGCTCTTCTGAGCAGTGGAAAAACCCTGTGCTCCAGCAGCTTTGTTGCCTTAGCCCTGTCAAATGAGATGCAACCTCTGTCAAGCTTCTCTCCTGTGCCTGAGGCATCCCTAATGCGTGTCTCCTGATGCTGAACAGAGTGTTCGAGCTCCTGCTCAAGGCTTTCACCTGATCCGGGCAATCACTAGGGTCCCCAACCTCCACCCATGTCCCTGTTCTCAAATACACAGAGGGACACGATGTCCTCACGTCCTCTGCCTCCCCACAATACCCTGCTGGGGCTGGGGTCCAAGGGCAGCTTTCCAGGCACACAGTGACATAAGCCACTTGCACTTAACTAACAACCCTTCCCAGAGGAGCCACATCCCGGCACGGTGCTGCCATGTGGCAAACAGCCCTGGGATGCTCCACCAGCTTCCTCCTCTGGCCCCTGGTTTCACAGAAGATAATGCAGCCAGCACAGCCACTGGCTTTTCCCATGGTTTGAAATGCAGAGGGCTAGGGAATCCATGGAGAGGTAACAAGACCCAGGAGCTTTCCAGCTCACAGCCACTCCGCAGACGGGCGACTCTGTGTATCCCTACTCTGTTCTGATATTGCTATGTGGCAGATGAACACTGAACTTGAGCCTAACTTGGCCCTGGCTGGGCTAAAAGCACTTGCAGAGTAAGCGCCTCCCCCTAGGCGCTTTGTAGCACAAAGCTGGAGCAAGTGCTGCTCACACCAACCAGCCCAGCACCCCCAGACCTCCCTCCAGAGCACCCTGAGGTCTGACATCTCCCAGTCACCTGAGGTGGACAGACCGTGACGAACATCTGCAGCATGAGGCAACTGATCCCCAGCCAACCTAAATGCCAGGCAGCTGATCCCTACAGAGTCCAGAGCAGCCCAAAACCTGGAACAGAGTCAGGGGAGGCTTCTGCCTGTCTCCTATGAGCCCTTGCAAGACAGAAAGTCACCGACAGACCTTGCAGTCCACTGCAAGCTGCTCTGGTGAGCTGCTCTTGCAGCTGCCAACGCCCAAAACATGCAGCCACCGCTGTCGGGATCTTGGCCAAGCCCCTCAGAGCCACCGTCAACCATAATGACAGAGCAGCCTGCAGGTAATGATCTCAGTCCAATATATATCAAAGAGATTTCTTCTGAGATAGCTTTACAGGAGCAGGCACACCGAAGGTTGAAAGATTTGCACGGGTCTCCTTTTCAAGAGATAAAACTGTTGCTGAGAACGTTTATGATCTTGAACTTCAAAGCATTAAAGTCTGTCAGGAATAAGTGGGGTGTCCGCTATCCATTCTGCCGCGGCGTAAGGGAAAATCTGTTTCCTCTCTGATAGCAGAAAACTCCACGTAAATCTTCCAGAGACAGAGTAGAAGCCACTTCTTGGCTGCAATGCAATTAGCTGCATGGCATAAGAGGAGCGGTGCAGGTAGCTGCTGAGAGCCAGGAGGGTGCAGATGCCACACAGATAACGTGGCACCGACACGCCCACAGATGTGCCATCCCTGGGGGGAACGCAGAGAGCTACTAGAAAGGTCCACTGGATTTCTGATCCAGTGTCTGAGTCTCTCGGGGTGCTCAAGAAGTACCTGGAAGGTGCAAACAAGGAGGAACAGCAGCTCTTCCAGCATATGGGTGCAATGGGTGGGTCAGCTTTGGACCATGGGTGCAGGTGAACACCCCTGAGGAGAGCTGAAAGGAAGCAGCGGGCAGCCTCCTCGATACTGCTGAGGGGGAGGATGCTCAGCACAGCTGCAGGACTCCTTAAGGGCCAGCCCCCCCCCAAGCCTCTTGTGAATTCAGGTGAGCATTGGGGTGACCACGCTCTGGGGATGCTGCAGGCTGGATGGAAAGGTGGGAACTCCTCTCCTCTTTCCTGCAGGACTTGGAAGGATGTGCGAGAAGCAATGAAGAGCCCTGCCACAGAGATGCGGCCCTGCGACCAGCACCAGGGAGAAACACGCAGAGAAAGGGGAGGGGTGTCCTTGGAAGTCACCATGGGGTGTGGGCTGATAGCTGATCAGCTTCAAGCTGATTTCCACCCAGTGATGTGATGGGTGGCCTCCTTACCCCTCCCAGGCCCAACAGATTGCTGGGAGCAAGTCATTCCCACACATTAAAAACCATGTAGCTTCGAAAGAGTCCCCAAACCTTGACAATACTGTGGGCACCAGAAGGGACAAGTGTGATGGACAGAGCACCCCAGCCAAGGAGCAACGCTTCCCTCCGACCCCAACCACTTACAACTGGGCTCTAGGAATGAGATGGTAAAAGGGCAGAGCCCTGGGACAGGCTGCCCAGAGAGGCTGTGGAGTCTCCTTCTCTGGAGACATTCAAGACCCATCTAAATGCGTTCCTGTGTGATTTGAGGTCATCCTGCTCAGGCAGGGGGTTGGACTGGATGATCTCCAGAGGTATCTTCCAACACAGCTTCTCTTCAACCTCTCCTCGAAAGTTTTCACCTTCCCCGTCCTTACTGCCTTCCTCTGGACACTCTCCATTGCTTTTGTGTCCCTCTTGTCCTGTGACACCCAGAACTGCACCCAGAGCTCAAGGTGAGGCCACCCCAGCTCAGTGTAGAGCGGGACAATCCCCTCCCTGGACCAGCTGGCCATGCCATGCTGGATGGTGAGATAAGAGGAAGCCCTCTTGTGGGATAATACCCACCCACGATATAGGACGCCAAGGACAGAGGTAGATGATCAGGATTTCACAAGCAGAGTTGCAGGACCCTGCCATGGGATAAAAGGGAAATAGGCATAAAAGGCCTGGAAAGGAAGAGAGTAATGAAGAGGCAATTTTGCTGATACATCCAAATTTATTCAGAGTATTCAAAGCTAAGGCTGAATGCAAAGAGCTTTAGAAGGCTTTCCTGGAAGGGACGTCTTGTAACACAGTGGTCGGTGAAATCCAAGGTCGAGAAACACAGCGGAATGCGCAGGAGATAAGACACCCACAGCGGTGCGCGGTGACGGGCTCTAAATGAGATACTGCTGCTCTGCAAAGAGTTCTTCAAGCCGTTTTGGACAGTTCTCAGAACATGTCAATTTACTGCTCATCAACAAATATAGAACATTCTACAGAAAAATAGACAATTAAGTTATTTTGGGAAAAACACATTCTGGAAAGCAATTCAAAGAGAAGGGCAGAGGCAGCCCATTCCCTTGGCTTGCTTCTGGCTTTTATTCCTCTCCGGAGCAGTGGCATGAAGGTCTGGTTTTTCCAGGCTGCCTTGAGAGTTATAGGTTTGATTTGGACCAGCAGCTGGAGGGATTTCTGCAGCTGATGGCCCACAGCTGTCAAGTTCTCTGACATGAGAGTGGTTTGCTGCTGATGGGTAAAGAGGGATAAGTACCAAGGTCTGGATCCACCACAATATCATCCACGGCCCTGTCCATGTCACCCACATGTCCCTGTGCATCTACGAAACCCCCGGCATCAAGAAGTTTGCCTCTGACCATCAAGAAGCTGGAAGACTGCAAGGCCCTTATTTTTTTGGATGAGTTCCACCCATGCTCCAAAATTAAGAGCTGATGCAAAGTAAAAAAAAAAAAAAATGTATCATTATCCATCTCCGTGACAGCTTGAGTCAACCAAACTCAGGCCGGAACGCGGAACAACACTCATTCCAGGCATAAAAAATAGGAAGATCCATCAGAAAGAGAAGTGCTGTTAAAAAAGAGGCAGTTAATGACATACCAGAAAGAAACCGGCTTGTATTTTTAGAAAAAGGAAAGAAAAACCCAGTTAAAGCAGCAATTTCCAGGAGAGGAAATCAGACTACCATGCTGCGGAGAGACAAATGGCTCCCGGTGACAGCACCGAGTGGCAACAGAAAAATCCTGACTTTGCAGATGTATTTGTTCAAGCCTGAGCAAATGAAACTCAAGACCTAATACATATTTTTGTGCATCTGTGAAAAATTATAGTGTTTTTCTCCATCTGCGCACCTCACAGCCTCTTGGCCATCCCATAATTGCCCCTATAAGTCTTCCCCAAGCAATTCAGGTCCTTGATTTTTGTACCATTTTTTTTCTTATGCTGCCTCAGGTTACCAGGAGAGATGATGTCTAAAGAATCACAGAATCACAGACTGGTTTGGGTTGGAAGAGACCTTAAGGATCATGTAGTTCCAACCTCTGCCATGGGCAGGGACACCTGCACCAGAGCAGGGTGCTCAGAGCCCAGTCAAGCTTGACCTTGAATGTCTCCAGGGATGGGGCTTCCACCACCTCTCTGGGCAACCTGTTCCCGATGGAAAGGGTGGAAAAACCTTCAAGAGAAGGTCATTTGGGCAGTGATGAAGGGAATAATGATCAATCCATGTCTGCACTGAGGAGCTCCAAGTACTGCACATGTAGAGGGGGACACAGTTAGCCTGGAGAGGAGAAGGCTCCAGGGAGACATTACAGAGGCCTTCCAGTCCCTGAAAGGTGCCGATAAGAAACCTGGGGAAGAACTGTTCCTGAAGGCATGAAGAGACAGGATGAGGGGTCATGGTTTGAAACTAGAAAAGGGCAGATTCAGGTTGGGTATTAGGAAAAAGTTCTTCCCTCTGAGGATGGTAGATCACTGGCCCAGGTTGCCCAGAGAGGTGGTGGAGGCCCCATCCCTGGAGACATTCAAGGTCAGGCTTGATAGGGCTCTGAGCACCTTGCTCTAGTGAAGATGTCCCTGCTTGCTGCAGGGGGTGTTGGACTAGATGGGTTTAAAGGTCCCTTCCAACTCAACACATTCTGTGGTTCTACAATTCCATGGTAACACTGGTGAGCCCCTTCTTTCCTGAGAGGAGGAGACATTCATGCCAGCTGTGGCCAAACACCATGACATGAAAACTTCACATCAGGTTGTATTTGTCAAAAACACCTCTCAGCCACAGACATTTCTCCACCCCTGATGTTCTCCACACCAGCACACGTGGTCTGATGATGTCTATCATTAGAGACAAGACTGTGGTGGCAAGTGTCTACTGAGGACTCTGCCCGGGGCTGCCAGCCAACCGCCTTCCACAGGACAGGGTGAGTATAGTTGTTTGTGTGCCTTTGATGTGCACTTCCTGCTGTTTGGAGATCTGAATTGGAAGCTCGAATGCCAACAGCAAACCAAACTCACGATTACCAAACACCTCTGTGTGTAAAACTTGTTATTTACAACGGGAAGGAAAAAACCAAACCCAAGGAACAATACATTACCAACACTGCCAAGACACCACCAACTTCAATATTTCAAGCTGTTCAGTTTAAATTTACTTCTGAAATAGGAGAGCCTGAAATTCCCCTGCCAAATTCTTTATAGGATCAAAGGAAAACACTTCCCCAGCGTCTGCAATTCTTTGCGGCGCTTTGTCCCCGCACGCATTTCCCTGCCGCGCGCACCTCAGACCAGAACACTTGTCCCCAGAGAGGCTGGTTTGATGTATCTGTCCTCCCGGCCCCATCGCGAGGCTTAACTTGGCTGAAGCGGCGGCAGGTGAAACCCAGGGCTGAGAAGTGAGCTGGAGTTTAGGGATGTTGACAAGGAGAAGGGAGTTTTATTACCACCCAAAGCAGCTGGTTGGTTTTGTTGGTGCATTTCAAAGAAAACTTGGTAATTTGGAGTGTTTGGGGCTGTATTTTTAGTTAATAAATCAAGATTAAGTCGGCAACTACCGACGTGGGCTGGATGAAACCGAGTTGTGTAGGCAACAGGAATCCTATCCCGACCAGCCGGGAGGCACATCGGGATGAGAGAAGTCACACTTCCATATGAAGTATGGAAGGGATGCCCAAGGAGATACTTCCTGAGTTTTCTCCCAGAGAAGATGTCTCTGGATGCCCTGTTTGTGCCAGGTAACTGGTGGCATATAACAGAATGACATGGACCTGCTACAATTTTGGTGAAACGAGCCCAGTCCAAGTCTAATAACACGGTAAAGGGGCTCTACCACCGCAAAAGGTTCACAGGACAGCAAAGGACCCTCTGCTGATGACCCGGCAGGGTCTCACCCAGAGGGATGAGGACAAGCCAGAGTGCAGGACCAGCGGACTCAAACACCTCCACTCAATGTAAATGGAAACAACTTGTTTTTCTTTGCATGCTCCCCAGCTACAGCATTCCCAGGCAAAGCATCCACAACAACCTGCAGACGGAGGGAAAAGGAGCAGGCTTGGAAATTTCCACTCCTTGGGACTACACAGGGACAGTAGGGGCAGATGCTGAGCAGCATGAGGTGATTTACAGCGATGCAAGCAGTACCCAGCATCACTCCTCACGTACACCGGCGTCAGGAGTATTTACGGAGATCTACCAATGTCGCCGCGCCACGCCACGATGTGCTCCAGCACTATCTGCTGCAGACATCTCACAGGTTCATATCGGAACAGACGCAGCCCACGGATGTGTTTTGGAAGCAGCCTGACAGTGGTCCCTCCACCTTTCTTAGAGCCATTCCCAGCAGAAGAGAGCGGAGAAGGGCACTGGTCCAGAGGATCCCACCCTTCATCTGATGACCGTGCGGTTTCCGTATCAACAGCACTCTTGCTTGGGTCCTCGAAAGATGGTGGGAAAGAAACCCGAAAGATGGTGGGAAAGAAACCTGAAAAATGATGGCTAACCACTGGTGGGCAGAAGATGTGGAGGAGACGTGGGAAAGACCTA
The DNA here is from genome assembly GCA_013399135.1 of Heliornis fulica. Classification (NCBI taxonomy): domain Eukaryota; kingdom Metazoa; phylum Chordata; class Aves; order Gruiformes; family Heliornithidae; genus Heliornis; species Heliornis fulica. The sequence goes on along the minus strand of VXBZ01010294.1, from coordinate 215,721 downwards.
CATATTTCAAGGACAACACATGGTTTGGCGTTTCCTACTGCTGGTTCTACATGGTCTACATGAATGGGTCCCAAACTTGGAACCCCGCAATGAGTCAGAGTCAATACCACAACCGAATTTTCCAGAGAAGCTACTGAGAAAGCACACCCCAAAATCAAAATGGCATTATTCCATCCCTGTAGGCTCAGAGGTTCTTGCCAGGCATGACAGGAATGGTTTCAATTGTGACCATCTCAGGTGCTTAAACTGACTAGATGAAACCCAGCCACGTGCCAGCACTGCGTTGCCCGGCTGCAGCACAGACGTACCCAGAAAGGCTTCAAACCATCAGCATTTATGCTGGCAGTTAACTGGGAGTTTAGTGTTTAGAAAGAAAGAAAGAAAAAAAAAAAACAAAACCAAAACCCAAGAGAAAAGAAGAAAAACCCAGAAAACAAGAGAAAAGAAGAAAAACCCAGGAAAAAAAACCACCAACCAAACAACAGTTTGTCTCCCTAAGAAGATTAATAGGTGCATTTAAAGAAATCGGTCTGTAGGCTTAATGAGAAAGAGGCAGCAAAATCCTAAATGTGAGACCTCCCACAGTTTTTCAGTCCAGCTGTACAATCAAATAATAGTTTATGTAACTAGGATTGGAACAAAATAAATTAAAAGTAATTTCATGTTTCATCAAAGGAAGACGTACCGTTCGGAGTCAACGCGGAAAAGGATCTGGTTCAGCACGGCCTTTTCCCCAAGCCTTTCATAAGCTTTGTATTATCAGCTGATGGGTTTTTTTTTACAAGAGGAAGGCAAATTACCAAGTCCCATAAGAACTTATTATATAAATTTCAACTATTCCTATTTTATAACTCATATCTGTAACTGAAATGTTTTCTTTAGGACATGAAGGGAAAAAAAAACACCCCACCAACCACCCCACGCTGTTTCTCCCAGGCTGCAATCTGTTTTTTCTGGTTATAAAAAACCAAAAAGTGGTTAACAGCTACAACATGTCAATCGTTGAAAGTAATTCCCACGTACCGCTCCTGTCGCAGACATCAAATGTGGCAAAACCTCTTCACACTCCTCTGGTCTAGACTGATGGAGGAAGGACACAAGCTATCAACAGACTCTTTCTCATACTGGTGAGCCCAGTTGGGTGTTGCAAGAAGGGCTGAACCCCTTTCAATCCATCTAACAGGAGTAGATGCCATGTCTAACATTGACTTCATGCCCACGTACAACTTCCAAGGACAGAGCACCCTCAGAAGGAGCACCCTGAGACCATGCCAGGAGAGGTGACACAGTCCAATTATCTCCTAACGGAGCTTAAAATCCATAAACGGAGCCAAATTCACTCAAAACCACCCACATTCACAATGCTACGATCCCCAGGAGAGCACCAGTCCTGCAAAGGGATGTCTGCTGGAGCCAGGCGCTGAGCTCAGCATCAGCCTCACGTCCCCCTCAGCAACGGGAGGAGCCTCTGAGCCCCCACTGCCAGGAAAGACTCAAACTAGGCAAAAAGGGAATATTCTACTGGCAGGGAAGGAAAAAAAGGTAAAAACAGGTCCAAAGCAAAACCACCTTGCAGGTGGTAGTTGTAGGGAGACCTTATCGCTCTCTACAAGTCCCTGTAAGGAGGGTGCAGAGAGGTGGGGTTGGTCTCCTTTCCATTAACAAGTGAGTGACAGGTTGAGGGAAAATGTTCACAAACTGCCCCAGGGGAGATTGAGGTTGGACACCAGAAGAATTTCTGTCCTGAAGGGGCTGTCAGGTATTGGAACAGGCTGCCCAGGGCAGTGGTGGAGTCTCCATCCCTGGAGGGATTGGAAAGGCCAAGAGATGAGGGGCTGAAGGACATGGGCTAGAGGTGGACTAGGCAGGGTCAGGCTGGGGTTGGACTCAATGATCTCAAAGGTCTCTTCCAACCCAAGTGATTCTATGACTCTATGATTCTTGGCCACTGACACCTGGCCTCTGGAATTCTCCCTACCCTGTAATGCCCCTGCAGAGGTCCGTGCCTCCAGCACCCTGGGCCAGATGGAGGAGGGCATGCCAAGCTCAGACAGGCTGGCTGCAACGCTGAGCTATGTCACACCTACGCCAGGCAACATTTCCGGCCAAGGTGATTTATTTTTTGTTCCTGTCTCTGGCCTTCAGAGATCTGTCAAGTCTTCATCTGAAAGGTACTCAGCACGGGAAACTGCTTTGTCACGTCTGAGAAGCCGTGGTCCCTGGCAGGCCCTGGAGCCAAGTGAAGAATGAAGAAGTCATACCTGCTTGAAGGAACTCAAAATTCAGCAGCATTTCTCGATGAGCAGCATGGATGCACTTCCCCTTTTAGCTGTATGTCACCTGCTTGCTCTGAGTTGTGTTACAATTGTCAAAAAAGGGGAAAGCCCTCTGAGAAGAGGGCAGGAGATGCTCTTCTCAGGGTTGGGGGTGGGCAGCAAGGCACACTCACTGAAGCCTGCCCACACAGAAAGAGGAAGCACCAAGAAACACAGGGGTGGCCTCGACAGTCTTTGGGGAGGAGGGAAAGAGCTTCTTGTGTGTCACAGGAGCCTGGGCAGAGCTTGCTGCAGCTCGTGAAGTCTCTGCATAACCACAACGCAGAGAGAAGACTTGGTGTCCATAACATGTCCCTACCACATACTGCCTGGCTGTGAACACAGCAAGGGGTGAGGTGGACAAGGGTAAGACCACCACATCACCTCCAAAGGCTCGGCTTCGAGTCCTGACCCACGTGCCAAGGGCTGTCCCTGCTGTGTCCCAGACACACAAGATCATCTGGCTGCAGAACCAGAGATGAGTGACTGTCCCAGTCCCCATCGCTTCCCACACTGAAACTGGATGTCCCAGATCCAAGTCTTTGAGCAACATGATTGGACTTGAAGGTGTTACACCTCAGGAAGACACGTGGCAGTTAAGTCACATCTGCACATCCCAAACACATGGACTGCTGCAGGCAAATCGAAGCTGCCCTTTGGCTTTGCAACACAGAGCATCTCAATTAAGATCTTAGTCGTCACCTTGAGAGTGGGACTATATGATGGGGTGTCTAATGGTGGGTAGTGGCCCAGAGGTCTCCTCTAGTCCTGTGCTCCTGCCTTTGACCTGTTACGGGCACTTAGCTCTTGGACAACTGAGCTGAGCACCAGCAAGCACTAATGGCCTCTGAGTGGAGATGTTCATCTTGGTCACTCCGGGGCAAAGGCTCTTCCTAAGGTCAGGAAGCAAGAGGAGGACAAGGCCTGGCTGCCGAGACAACCTGTGAGCAAGGACAGGAGAAAAACCTGAGGACAGGCTGGGCAGGAGAGAGGGAGTTTTTTTTGTAGCTCCTCTCAGCAGACGCCTAATGCACTTTCCCGCATTAAACACAGACCTGTTTGTCTTCCCAAGACAAGGACCCAGAAACACAACTAAATCACTTCTGACAAAAGAGAATGCACCAAACTATTTAATCAGAGCTTGACGGAGACTCAAGCCAGTGTGAGCAGCTAATCTGCTGTACAGCACGGGAACTATCGCTTTGGGTTGAAGGTGGACGGGTATTTTGGGAGGTGGAGCTTTTATTTAAGTCTGGTGTGACCAGCTATCCCATCACACCCACTGGTAAACAGCTTCTAGACGTACTCATGCTGTTTACATACGTGTCACTGCCTTCTAGCTAGCTTGGACCTCCAAGCCACGGAGTTTGGTTTGCCTTTGCTGACCATCAGAATGATCCTTACTACATCAGGTGGGATGGCATACCACCAGCTCTCATCTCAAGCTGAAACATGACATTTAGGAGAAAACTAATGAGATTCAACAAGGGCATGTGAAGGGTCTGCAATCTGGAGAGGAACAACCCCAGGGACCAGGATAGGTCCTGGCCTGTTGGAGAGCAGCAGAGGTGAGAGGGATCTGGGGGTCATCATAGACAGCAAGATGACCATGAGCCAGCAATGTGCCCTCGTGGCCAAGAAGGCCAATGACATCCTGGGGTGTATTAGGAGGGTGGCTAGTAAGTCAAGAGAGATCCTCCTCCCCCTCTACTCTGCCCTGGGGAGACCACACTTGGAGTATTGTGTCCAGTTCTGGGCCCCTCAGTTCCAGAAGGACATACAACTCCTTGAGAGAGTCCAGCCCAGGGCCAACAAGGTGATGAAGGGAGTGGAACATCTTCCTTGTGAGGACAGGCTGAGGGAGCTGGGTCTCTTCAGCTTGGAGGAGACTGAGGGGTGACCTCATTAATGTCTATCAATATGTAAAGGGTGAGTGTCAGGAGGACAGAGCTGGGCTCTTCTCAGTGATGGCCACTGACAGGACAAGGAGCAATGGGTCCAAGCTGGAACATAGGAAGTTCCATGTGAATAGAAGGAAGAACTTTTTCCCTGTAAGGGTGCCAGAGCCCTGGGACAGGCTGCCCAGAGAGGCTGTGGAGTCTCCTCTGGAGACATTCAAGACCAATCTGGACACATTCCTGTGATCCTGCTTGGGCAGGGGGGTGGACTAGATGATCTTTCAAGGTCCCTTCCAACTTCTCACATCCTGTGATTCTGTGAAACCAAAACCATGTTCAGACATGTATTTTCTCGACTCTGTGGATGATGTTCCTCTGCCTCTGAGGAGCTTGGCAAAGAGCTGTTGTCTCCTGCCGCACCAACCCACTTCCCCCAGACTGTTGGTGGGGCTGGGGTCTACCCTCAGTATTGACATGTCCTAGTAAGCTACAAAGAGGTCAAGGGTCAGCAAGATACCACCACTGGCATAGTTAAGACATCTTAGATACTAAATATGAGCAGGGTACAGGTGAGAACCTGCCCAAGGACATGCCTCCCACCCTTGCTACAAGGCACGGCCAGCGCTACAAGGTTGCGGTGGTATCACTCCCTGCAGCCTCCTGAAGAGCTCCTTGGAGATGCTCAGTGCCCTCAGCCAGGAGCCATCTCACTGCACTTATAAAAACGTTTTGGTGCCGGTGACACGAAAAGCGGCACGGCGTGCCCGGCGATGAGTGACAGGCTGTGCAGCAGCGCTTCGGGGTCACGCCGGAGCTCGGCACCTCCACGCGCTAAAAAAGACAACCCCCCTGTTGGTAAGGACTGTCGTGCCATGGATTGATGCAAAAATAACACAGCTGTCACTCAAAGAGAGGCTGGAAAACACAGCGATGGCTCAACAGTGACGATCTCGATCTCAAGAAGATATGGGCAATGCTCACAACAGCTGATGATGTGTGGGACCGGGATGACCACCAGCACTTGCTCACCCACCAAAACAACCACCCCCAGCAGCACTGCAGGAGCAGCAGCGCTCATCCTCAAAGGCAACGTGATAATCTCATCCCCATGTTTAGGGATAAGCCAGAAGGCCACTGCCATGGAGCACGTGTCACCCCACCGAGCTACCCAGCTTTTGGCACTGCTGCTTGCACCCTGTCTGCCATCACATCACGTCATGTCCTTCCCAAGGCACGTCTCACGCAGCAAGAAACGAGCCTGGTGTCGCATCAGGACTACCAGAAGAACCCTCTCGGTTGCCGGCGTACCACTGTGTTGGTCAACACAAGGGGTAGGGTCTGCGGCAGGACCCACAGCATGGATGGACCCATCGGTTCCAACCTGGAGCAATGGCACCAGCAGACACCCACAGAAGAGCCTGACCACCAACCTTTGGGATCTCAGGGCGTCAAAAGTGTCACCAACACAGCAGCAAACTGTACGCAACGGAGCCAGAGAATCTTCCAGTTCTTTGACAAAGAAACCAAGCGCAGGAAACCAACCCTTCTCAGTGCTTCCTGAGCAGGAGCGGGTGGCACAGGCACATCCAGGACCCCCCTGTCTCTCCACAGCAAAGCAGGGGGCAAGAGCCTCCAACACCACACCCCAGTGAGAAACCCCAGCCCGCCAATCGGATTGCAAATCTGCGTGTTTGTTTTGGAAATCGAGGCATTAATATTTGATGCCAACCATTGTGAATATTGATGAGAGCATCCACAGAAGAGGTTTTGGAGTTACTTACACACCCAGGATCACGCCGTCTGAATCCAGCGGCCCCGTGGCTGCTGTCAGAGCTGTCGGAGCTGCGCAACACTCCGCTCGCTAAAGAGAAGGCGCGTTGCGGCTGACACCACCTGCCCATCATGGGAGAGGATGAGGAGCTGAAGCCCAGTGAGATATTTAACACAGCAAATATTTTGACTCGATCTGTCAAGCGAGCCATTCTACTCTTCCTTTTGCCTTTTACTTCGCTCACACAATGTTTATGAGCTCGAAGGGTTGCAGATCCATTCCTCCCCTCCCGACTCAAAGCCAGCCTCTGCTCCCTCCCTCCCCCCCGAGTGCCTTACAGCCCATAAGGCAAGTGGAGAGGGCCTGGATGGATGAGGCTTGGGGCACCCTGGGCTGGTGAGGAGTGTCCCTGCCCTTGACTGGGGTGACACTGGGGTGCTCTGAGGTGCCCCCCAGCCCAGGCCATCAACATCAATCCTAAGCACAGGTGCGTGGCAGTCTTTCCCAGAGTGCCAGTCCACAGTTCAGGAATCAGCCAGGAAAAAGCTGGGTCAATACCCAAGGAAAAGGCTTTTCCCATGGCAGCAGTGTCCCTGGAGGGTCCTACTGAGGGCTCAGCCTCCCTGGGGACAGCAGCGCCTGGGAATGAACATGGAGCCGGCTCCTCCGATGAGCGCGAGCCCTGGCCGTTTCTGCAGGCTCGTGAGAAGCACCCATTTAAAAAGAGGTGGAGAAGGCAGATTTATTCTTTTTTTTTCCAATTACTTTTATGTACATGCTCATTCCCTATTATTGCTACATCACGAGAACAAGCCAATTCGAAACCATGACAGACATGCACAGGAACTCGCTCCCAGACAAGCAGGACCCTGCCAGGGTGCCTCTTTCAGACCTGTTCCTACCACACTCCTTCCTATCGCCCGATTTCATCCTCTCCTATCCACCACCTGGCAAACAAGCTGATGCTGAGCGCAGAGTGGGATGAACAGGATCAGTGCCTGACTTGCCATTCCAAGCAAAGTGAAGGCTTCAGGGGAGCACTCACCACACACACCGGACCTGCTACCACTCAGTACTAGAAACTTCCTTTCTCGGTCACTTCAAGACTTTCAACTCGCATCGAGCCTGCCTGAAGGCTTGAGAAATTCTGGGGTGTTCAGTAAAAGCAGCTTTTTTAAGGTGGAAAGCAAAGGTCCTGGCAATCACTGCCCCGGGAGGAAGCTCCTCCTGACCTTGAAGCCCAGCAGCTGTTGTCCACGCTTGTCTTATGGTAAAAGTCAGGTGTTTGCAGCTGGTGCTCGATGCTTCCTGGGAGATCAGCCCTCCACCCCTCTCCAGTCCTTCAGCCTCAGCTCGTGCATCCAGGCATCAAAAAACTCCTCAGCTCCACGGCTGAGCAGCAGCCAGACCAAACACCTGAGTGAACGGGGTGTAAATCAGGCACAAATAAGGTCGGAAGCAGCAGTAGTGCCTCTCTTCAGGATACCAGGAAAACCAGCCACGTAAAACGCCGCGCCCCGAGCTGCGTTGCTGGATCATCCCTGCCCCACCACCTGACCCCTCTGCATCAATCCGTCAAACCACCGCCCCAAATCCCTTATGCCTGGGGAGTCTCTTCAGAGGAGCGCTCAGGGACTCCCCTCCCTCCTCTCCCTCAGCATCACCCAAAAACTAGAGCTGGGCACATCCCCCTAGGTGGGATATCACCAGTGCCTCGCACGAGGGTTGAGGTCGTCTCATCTGCACTGAAAAGCCAACACCTCGCCTGATGCAACCCTGCACCGCGCTTGCCTCTTGCAGAGCCGCACGACCCGTCTCGCGGCCGAGCACCCAGGAAAGCAAAGTTTATCGATGGCGGTGGGTGTTACGAGCCGGCGAGAGGACACTGCTCCTCGACGATGTTTTCTGACGCCTCCCCTCCATGGCGGGCGCACGGCTCCCAGCGTACGGCACGTAAGGTGTGCAGGCTAACATAGAGCACGGCGCCAACGGCCACGCAGAAAAGCGACGTGAGGTGGGCTTGTGCGTGGGGTCTGACTGCTTCGTTCACAGGGGAAAAATAAATAGCCCAAACGTTAGGAAACCGCTTTCTCCCTCCTTGGCACTCGGGATTCCTGGGGCAGTGCATTGTGCACCGCGCACCCGCTGCTGGGTCGGCACGAGCCGCGTTCCGCTAAACCCTTCACAACATCTGTCTCATGTCCCCATGGCACATGAAGCCAACTTACTTCTCAAGACCCTTGTTTCTGCCTTGTTACCTTCAGTCAACCCCCCTCGATGTTACCCTGGCTCCCCACACCCCTCCCACACTCCGTTTTTCCACACTGGTAAGGTTCAGCACCTTCCCCATCCCACTGCTCCGCAGCAGCCTTCAGCGCCAGCCCGCTGAGCCCCGCGCGGCCCACCTCTTTAATTGCGTTAATTAATTGTAAGGGAGGGCAGCTCCCCGGCGGCAGCTCCCTGGGAGGGGCAGGAGCATCAGCGTGGTGTGTGAGGGCTCAGGCACAGCCATTCTCCTCCACCACACCGGTCCCACACTCTCCAGATCCCCCCAAAATCCCTCAGGACCCCCGGTAGCAAGACCCTGGGCAGCAAAGGGAGGGAGATGGCAGATCTGCACGGCTCCCTCGGCTGATCTTGTTACGCCAGCCTGAATATCCCTGCTGGAATTTCATTTTGCATCGCTCCGAGCAGCTGATGAGCAAGTTCTCGCTAGCAGAGTCAGAAGCAGAGGGGTCAGCAGCTCTTTAGGAAAGGGAAACTGGTGTGACACGGACACGGTTACACTCTGGGGAGGTTTCTTCTCGCTCCCTGTGTAAAAGCTAACAAGGGTTTTACAATGAAAAGCTGCCGGCAGTTTGGCTGTCCCGAAGCATCCTTGAATCCTGCCCGGATGCGAAGGCGCAGCGGTTGGGAGCGAGAGGAAAGCCCCCCCACCCCCCCACACGTCTCCCCCGTCTGAAGCACCACCGCAGCTGGCCACGCAAGCACCGCTCATCGCTGCACGAGCGAGGCAGAGCACGAAACGCCGCTGCCTCGGCCACACACCGTGGGCAAACTGCCCGCTGAGTCCCCCCACATCTCTCTGTGCAACTTTCTGCGTTATTTTTCCAGGTGGGATGATACTTTAGGATTGTCTTTTTGGGGTTTTTAAGGAATGTCACCAGTCCCACGCCCATGCCTGCTCCCGAAGCATCTCCCGCCATGCCTGGCAGAAGGGCGAGCGGCTCGGCACGGTTCCCCGCGAGGTTTTGCACTGAGGACTCCTGGCAGGGCTGCACGTCCCTCCTGTTACATAAGGACCTTCCCCACCCAGTGCTGGCCCCAGTTGGGGTGCCCATATTTGGGGTGCTCACAGACCCCCACAGCGCTTCCACCCATGTGATGCCAGGACCCTCCTCCTCCCACCCAGCTGGACCCCCCAGCCCAGTCCCCGGCGTCTTGTGTGCCACCTGCCATTTATCGCTCTCTTCCCTGTGCTTCCCCTTTCCTCCAGGCTGCACCCCGAAGCCTCCTCTGAGCCCTGGGTGCTGCTCACCACCCCATCTGCACCCCGGGGGGGCTCCTGCTCCCACTGCCCCTTTGCATGGCCTGGGCTCCCCAACCTCAAATCGCAGCCCCTTGCCCTACTCCTGAGCTCATGGGCACCCCAGCCCTCCCTGCAGGACCTCAGTCTCCCCTTTCCCCCTGCCCCCCAAACACTGCGCTCCTCGCTGAGAGTGCAGTGCTGCTCGCCCACACTCCCGCCTTCCCCAGCACCCACGGGTGTCCCTCAGCTGACCAGAGCTCTGTCCAGTGGTGACCTGTCTTCACCTCCTCCCCAGGCTCCATCCCCTCCCCAACTCCCTGCACCTCCTGGCCGCACCCCACTCTATCCCCGGGCTGCACCCCTTGCATGCCCCTCGCCCACCCCGTGGTGCTCCCACTGCTTGCCCCCAGCTGCCCCCGGTACCCATCTGCACTCACTGGGCACCCACCTGCAACAACACACACCCACAGGGCACCCACTGGGCACCT
>VXBZ01010294.1:187115-205290 GCA_013399135.1 Heliornis fulica | reverse complement strand
CCCACTCCGCCCCCCTCCCACTCCCAACCAAGGCCGATGGCGGCGCCAGGCGTCCGCCAGGCGGCGCCCGGACGGCCCCACGAGATCCCGTGAGGTCACGGCCCGGCGGCCAATGAGCGTCCGATCACGGATGAGGTTACACCCCGCGAGCCAATGAGCACCCAGCGGCCCGTGAGGTCACGGGCTCGCGACCAATGAGCATCCTCCTTTCCCCTTGAAGTCACGAGTGCCCTCGTGAGGGCAGGCACCGCCTCGCGATGTCACACCCTGGCAGCCAATCTCCAACCCGCAGCGTCACAGGCAGCACAGGGAGGCATCAGCCCATCGGCATCCTCCTCATCACTGAGGTCACACCCTCTGTGTGACCCAGGCCCCATGCAGCTCCCTCTGAGGTCACAGGCTGCCCACGGAGGTCACACCCTGTGCCAGGCCCCATGCAGCTCCCTCTGAGGTCACAGGCTGCCCGCTGAGGTCACACAGCACAGAGTGGGCACAGCCACTACCTCTGGTGTAAGGTCCCGGCTCCAGCCACAAGGTGGGTTTGCAATGGGGCTCCTGTAGGAAACAGCCAGAAGCTTCTTATGGTGGCTCAAAGTCACTCCCAGCTGGGCTCCCAAGGCCAAACTCCCAAACCCTGTTACTGACAGGGCTGGGACAACCAGTGCCGGTCACAGGCCCCTGGGAATCACATTTCAGAGAGAGAAAAACCCGAACAGCCGCATTGTGCCACTGGAGAAGGGAGTGAGAAGATGGAGGCCCACACCTGCGTAGGTTTGCTAGAGGGGCTTGTAACTCTGTGGGGGGCCAGGCTGGGGCCAGCAGCCTCCATTCACTATTTCTCCCCTCCTTTCCCCCTGGTGCCATCCTGGGGAGGAGAAAATCACTAATAACATTCAGTGTGCAGAGAAGGGAGGGGCAGGGGGAAATTAAGAGCCGTTTGTGCTTCTCATCCCCTGACTCTGGTCTCTCTGTGAGTGCAGTGTAAGAAACTAGAGAGTTTATTTACTCTGTGCTGAGTCTGTTGTGCCCGTGACACTGATGGTGGAGTGATCTCTCCCTGTCCTTATCTCCACTCCGAAGCCTCTCAGTAGATGTTCTCTCCCCTGTCCAGCTGAGAGGGGAAGTGACAGAGTGGCTTTGGTGAGAGTCTGGCCTCCAGCCAGCATCAAACCACCACACAAGGTCACAGTGTTCAGCCAGCAGTCATCGGTACCCCTCCGTGATGGCACAGGGTCACACCCATGGGCTCAGATGATCTCCCTAAGGTCCTGGCTAAGCCAATGAGCACCCAGCTTCCCCAGGAAGGTCACTGGGATCCCAGCCAACCACCTCCCCTTCCCCACCAGGTCACACAGCACTCAGCCAACAAGTATGCCTTCCCTGCATGAGGTCACCAGCTCCCTGATGATGTCAGAGCACAAGCACCTTTGGGAGAGCACCCAGCCTAGGTGTAGGCTCCCACCACACCCTGTGCCAACACAATGACACCTTACCCAGATCTTGCCCATAGTTAACAGGAAGTGGTGTTAATTAACAGCACCCCCATTGCTCTTCAGGGAACTGGCTGCCACACGCAGGCCCTTGTAAGGGGCTCAGCAGCCCTGGCCCCTATCCTGGTGCCTGTCCCTCCAGCCACCCCATGGCCCCATGTGCCCTGTCCTACTGCCAGGATCAGGCCCCTGCAATAGGGGGAAGGACATCCAACAGCCACCTGTCACCACAGGGGCCAGACACCTCAGAAGCTTCAGCTATGAGATGACACACACATAAAACTAAATCCCTGCCCAGAGATGAGATGCAGGACACACACACCCCAAGGACATGGCCCCTCCACCCCCAGCACACAGATAAGATGGTCAGAACAGCACCCCCTGGCTGGTTTGGGGTTTGCATGGTCGGGTTGCTCTCCCCAAGGCTGAAGACTCAATCACTGCCACCAAACTCTGCCAGGGTGGGAACAGGGGAAGCAGCAGCCCCAGCTCAGGCTGTGGCCCAGTGCTGAAACCCAGGGAAGCAGGTGGGTGGCACAAGGAGAAAGTGGCCAGGAGGCAGTGCCAACCCCAAACCAGGGGGTCAGCATCAGGGCTTCTTGGGCCAGGACCAGCTTCTGTTCCAACAGAAACCAGATTCAAGTAGTGGAGGCAACAGGTACAGCAGCTGTCAGACAGAAAGCCTGTCCCCTAGTCTCGCTCCTGGGGAAGGGACACTGAGTGACACAGCCCATGGGCCAAACCCCCAGAGCAGGGGGTCTGGATCTGCCCTCTTGGGTAGAGACAGCACCCAGCACCCCACCCCAGCTGCCTGTGTCCCCAGGAGGAGGGCCCTGGCTGCGTCGCAGCTGAAAGGCACCTAAACCCCCCACCCCATCACTTGGTTCAGGGGGGTTTGGCACACCCAAGTACTACAGGCATGGCCCTTACTCACTGCCCTGGACACGGGCAGGGCTCCCAGCCCAGCCTCGCCCCACTGCAGCCCTGTCCGACCCCTTGGAGCTCGGTGCCAGAGGAGCATCTGTCACCCCCAGGCTCAGGGGCTGAGTCCTGCCCTCGCCCTGGAAGAAACCGCGCAGGAGCCAGTCGCGTTAATAAATGCCCACAGTCACATATTTTATTCCTAAATACACATTTTTAGCCAGGTGGGACAGAGGCTTCTGGCCTGAAGCTGCTGGAAGTGGGGTCCCTCACCAAGTCTGCTCCAGGCAGAGCCCCATGGGAAGAAGGGAGCTCCTGGCCCTGCTCTAGCCGAAGCAGCCCAGACAGGCTCAGTCCCAGGGGTTCTCCAGCACTTCAGGCCCTTCTCAGCCCTCCCAGGACCCAGCAGCACCTTTCAACAGAACTAAACACTTCTACAATCTCATTTTTTTAAAAAGCATAGAAATTCCTAGACAAGTTTCACCCAACCCTGCAAAGGGAAGGCACAGGATTTGATGACAAATAGAGCCACGCAGGGCAGCACTGCTCTGCCCTCTTTCTCCTCCAGGAAACCTCTTTGGATGTCTTCCAACCAGGTCCCTGTCCCTGCTCTTGCTCCAGACCATCCCCACAGACCCAGCTGGCAGCTGCACCCAAGAAGTGCGGCTCCCACTGACATCACAGCCCACGAGCAGCAGCATCCGCAGAGCTCCGAGCAGGGCAGCCACAAAAGCCTTGTTTACTCTACGTGGAAACAGGAGGAAAGGCTAAAATGAGGGGGGTAAATCAGTCCAAACATTACCCAGAGGCTCAGCAGCTTGTGTTGCCCACGACATGGTGTCAGTGCTTTGCAGGCAGCGGCGGCACCACGTTGCTTTGGGTGAGTGCTCTGTGCTGCAGCCGCCCTGTCCAGCCACTCCCTGGGACACAGGGGGTCTCACTGCAGGAAACTGTCCAGCCTGGCTTGGCTGCTGCTGGAGGAAGATGAGCAGGGAGTTGCAGATGCAAGCCTGGAGACGTTCTTCCTCTTGCTCCTCACTGCTAAGGGGCGGAGTTCGGCCAGGTTTGTCTGGAGGTAAAGCTGTCAAGGTCAAGTGATCCGATACCCACTGCAGACCCACCTGAACACAGATCTGGCCCCACCACGCATCTGTGTCCAAAGGAAAAAAAACCCAAAAACTGTCCTGTCTCACAAGCCCAGGAACATGTCCCTTTTCAGCTCTACCCCCACAGAAAAAGTGGCTTTTAACCAAATCCATCAGAGCTTCAAGCCTGGCACATCAGAGCCGGGACACTGCGCAGGAGCAAGGAGCAGCAGCCAGAGCTTACAGCATCCCAAAGCAGAGGAACCCCAAGAGAAGAACCCTTAGCACAGCAAAATCCTCTTTAACTCCCACAGCATCATCCAAACCTTCAGAGACACAGAAGTGGCAGAAACTAAACATCCCAGAAGTGCAAGAGCTCTGTGCCCAGCCACAGTGCCAGCCGTGCCAGCATAACCACAGTTACACAAACCAGCACTGCTGGTCTTCTACAGAGAAAAACCCCCTCAACCCATCCCCCAGGAGGTACACCAGCCCCCACTCAGGGGAGGGGGAGTCAGAGGAGCTCCCCACCAGGACAGGCACAGCAGAGCAGTGGGAACAAAGCCTTTGGCTGCAGGGGCTGGCAGGCACCCAGCCAGGAAGAGGCTGCGCTACGCAGCTGCTCAGAGGTCCCGAGGGCACAAGAGGTCCCTGCCAGCTGCACCGGTGTCCAGCTGATACACTTCTGTGAAGGAGCCACCACTGATAACGCTCCCAGCGAGTTCAGATCATTGATGCCTTGGCTCAAAGAGAAATCTGATGGTTCCTCATGGGCCCTGGCCCACAGTCTTGTTGGCCAGTGGGGCCAGAGGCCCCAAGAGAGCTGAGACCCAAGAGTAAGAAGAGAGGAGGTGCCCACAGCATCACTACTGCCTCATGAGCAGCAGGAAAGGATACAGGCTGTATGAACTTCGTTCTGCCTCCCAGGCCATCGTAGCCCATCCTCACCTAGGAGACAGAAAGAAGTGAGCCCAGAGCAGCAGCACAGAGTCTTGGCTACCTCTCCTTGTGCTGGTTCTAGGGAAGGGGGAGTCTGGTGGGCCCCACAGGTCCTGGGGAGGGTTATAAGCAGCTAGAAGCACTCAATGTATTACACCTCTACCTTTGGGGGAAAAACAAACAAAACAAACAAAAAAAGACAGGCCCAAGGGTACTAGTAAAGTCCAGGTACCTCAGGCACTTTCTGGAGCAAGCTGAGTCTTCCAAGCGACAAGTGAGGCTTAGGGCTTTGTCACCTGGACCGAGGAATACAAGGAAAGCACCCAAAGCTCCAAGGAGGTGGAGGAATGGGACATGGAGAGCCACTTAATCTGCTGCCAGGAAGGGAAAGAGCATCTGCCATCCCTGGAGCTCCACAGGACTGGGAGGCAGCCAGGTCATGCTCTGGGTTTGTTTCCCACACACTGCATGTGGCAAGGTAAAAACCCAACTTGCTTCCTTCTGCGGGGTTGCTTCAGGACAGAGGCATGCAGAGCCAGCCCTCGACAGGCTCACCAACTGGACAGTCACACTTACAGTGCCCACGTTCTTGGTGGGACCCAGCAAGCTGCCCGAGGAGGGCTTCTTGGAGAGAACAGAGTTCCTGATGAATGCTGGCAAGAGTCCTTTAAGAGTGTCATCCTCCAGGTCATCTGCCCAGTTCTGTCCCACAAAACAATGAGAAAAGCCCTTTAGCCAGCATGATCTGCTGAACTCAGTCCACATACAGAGACATCTATTTAAGGTAACAAGTTACTCCTGTACCACGTCAGGCCAGAGAACAGCAGCTCACGTGGGACAGCAGAATGCTGCAACCAGCATGGCTGGGAGAACAGCCCCCTTTGCTGACCCCACAGCCCTCAGTCAGCCCCATGCTGTGTTTACCTACAGCCTCCAAGGTGGGATAAACAGCGATAAGCACATGGGTCCCCATCCTCCCTCTCCTGCCTGATTCCAGGAGGCCTGGGGCAGCAGTAAGAGTGTTTCTAGGAGGCTGTCAGGCAAAAGTACTTTGAAGCGTGAGCTGTGGCTCTACAGATGGGCCAGGCTACAGTCACAGCATCTCTGATGTGGAGGAAATGGGTCGTTTATCCCAAGCTTATTAACAGAAGAATCAAAGGGGCAATTCAGAAACCAAGATTAGTCCTTTTACCTCCACTGTTTCCTTCAGAACCTTCTTCGCCAGATTTACCACGGGTGGCCTGCAAGAAGCCCAAGGAACAAGTCAGCAGAGATTTATTAAGTGGAGCTGGCAAGGACAGACAGGGCCAAGCAAATGACGACAAAACTTGCAGCACATCAGGCAGCTGGAGAGCTATCTGATCTCGCTCAGCAACTTCCATAGCAGCCAGGCTTTCATCTCCTTCAGGAGAAGAAAGAGGATGGAAAACTCACGGCTTTTTATCCAGCTTCTGCCTTTTTGGAGGGTTGGAGAGAGATCCACAGGGCTGATGCTCAGGGGTGTCCACGTCAAAAGTAGCATCTAGGTTGATCTCATCGCTGTGGCTCGGGCAGTGGAGCTTTGGGTGCCGCAGTTCCACGGGAGCAGGGCTGCAAGGCCACGCAAAGTGTCAGCAAAGTGTCAGGAGGCCACTGCCCACCACCCAGCAGATGAGAGGAAGACAAAGATGCACACTACATGAGTGAGTTGCAAGGCAGCAGCTGGAGCAGGATCAGAGCCCTCACTCTGCTTACAAGTCACCAAAAGCACACCCCAAATCTGAGGCGACAGTCTGTGTCCCAAACTGCTGCTCGCCCCGGCATGGCCCGCGCAGAAGGATGCTCTGCACCAACCTTTCAAAGATGAGTCGACTGAGCGTCTCTCTGGTTACAGATGGGACTTTGAGAGTATCCTGCAGGATGTCTATCCTCTTCTTCAAACTCTGGAGGGAAAAGGAAGAACAGACAGTGGTTTAGCAGCACTCTTTGCCCCTGCTCCATAAGCCAGCATCAGGTGGAGCAGGTAAGAGGTAAGGTGGGCTGGATAACTGAGCAAGAGCCAGCATAACTCCTGGCTTTGCAGCTGAAGGCCATGGCCAGCTGCCAGTTACTGCAGACCAAGGAATAATATTCTCACCAAGATCTCCTTGTCTGCATTCTTCAGATCCTTCTGGGTGCTTTTTAACTCCTCCTCTGTCTTCTGCAAGTCCGAAACAGTTTTCTGCAGCTGCAGAACAAACAAACCACCAAAAAAAAAAAAAAAAGAGCAGTTGCTGGCTGCAACACACAGGTGAGCGAGGCTGCAGACCCCAGGGGAGCCACACACACCCCACCACTGTCCCTCCCAGAGCCTGGTTTTCCCGTGGCTGTCTGACCGCTCTCCCGCATCAGGCAGCCCAGTGCCTGCCCATTTCCTCAGGCTGCCTGCAGAGGGATCTCCAGAGCTGTTTGCCCAACACAAACCTTCCTACGGCACCTTCCAGGCAGCGTTTCCCCGCTCTGACACTTGGTGGCTGCACGCTGAATTCCCGTAGGACACCCCAGAGCCAGGAATCCCAACCCGCAGGCTGGGGGGCGGCTGTGCATCAGCGGCACTGGCACACGGACAAGCCTGATTCAGCAGGGAAGCACGGCAGGAGCGGGGTCGAGGAAGGGATTGCTACCACATCAGAGGCTTCGGTGGGTTCAGGAGCCCGGGCCAGCTCACAAAGTGTCCCTAGAGTCAGCTCGGCGTCAGCAGAGCCCTGACGGCACCGACTCGCATCCTCCTGACCATGACCGGAGCCGGTGGTTGCAGCTCGGCACTGACTCAGCCGGGAGCAGGCAGGGAGCAGGCAGGTTCCTGCTGCAGCGCCTCACTTGCAGGGTTAACTCCTTCAGGGAGCAGCATGGCCACCCAAGAGAGAACCTTCTTCTCCATTTGAGGAGGCCACAACAGCTATAGCCAGGTAGCAAAGCCAAGCCAAACCCACCCAAGGTCTCTCCCTTTGTGAGCCTGGATGCAGGTACGCCCCAGGAACACCTTGAGAGCAAGGCTACGTGCACACAATTCTCCTGGGGACTCCTGAGAGGAGCTCCTGAGCTGAGGTGGCAGAGCCCAGCCAGGCCTGGAGCAGGGGGAGCATGGCAAGGGACAAGCTAGCAGCCCCCAACTCTGTGCCAGGTCAGGACCAGCCCCGTAGGCTCCTTACCCCTTCTCAGGGCCCGATTCTGCAGCTGGAGGGGCCAGCAGCTGGGAAAGCTGATGCTCAGCAGCATGGCAGGATGAAGGCAGCACCGCTTCCAGTGCCAGTGGCTGAGCATCTGCCAGTGCTGCCTTCCAGCCAGGCTCCCTGCCAACCTCCACACATGGTGCCCCACTGGCATCCCCAGGCACTGCACCCCTACCCTTCTACATCCCCTGTACTGCTCAGAGAGCTCAGTGTGGGAGGGGGTCACTGCAGAGGGCTCAGGCCACGTTATTGACAGGGATCAACAGACCAGGTGCCACCCTGGTACCATCCTCCCTTTACCTTACTGTTGACAGAAAACAGCTCCTTCTTCAGCTTCTCTGTCGTCTCACCAGAGATCTTCCGAGCCTCCTTCAAGTTTTCATATTCCCTTCAAAGAGAGACCAGGAGAGTCACGCTCTGCCAGAGCATCGAGCTAGAACTTCTCAGTGACGAGACCAGACCATTAATTTTTGGAGCTCTGTGGCTGCAGAGCCACCAGAGAAACGCCAAGACACACAAAGCCCTTGAGGGAAACAGAGCTGAGAGCTCTGACAGTATGTCAAGCACACCACTACACCACAGGGGAGGAAGGAAAAGGAGCTTCCAGGGCTACCACACCCAAGAACTGGGCCTGAAGAGATCACACCAGCCAAATGGAAGCCAGATCCAGAGGCATTTCAGTTGCCAGCGGAGGAGACAGACAACAGAGCAACCCCCACACTGGCAGCAAACAGGGGCATTTGCTGTGACTTCTCAGAGCCTTCCCACTGTTGGCCGTGCAGGCTCATTCCCAGCTGCGCCACCAGGACACCTCACTGCAGCTTTGTAACGCTGTGGTCACTCAGCTGCCACCAGAACAGCCCCACAGCACCCATGACTTCACCCAGCAGGACCAGATCCATGTCCAGGTAGGGGAGGGCAGCACCGTGGAGCTGCTGTGTCAGACAACACTTGAGGCTAGAGCTGCGTGTCGTAGTGCCACAGAGGGTACGGCACGGAGCCCATCATCCGCTCATTTCCCCCTTCCTCGGGCGCGAGAGGAGAGCAGAAATAATCATCATCACCTCATAGGTGCGCTGGCAACTCCGCAGACAGTTCCCATGGTGACATGCATGTCACTGCAGTGACAGCGGGAACAGTTCAGGGTGACAGGCTCCAATCTCAGTCCCCAGGATCTGCCAGTCAACACCCAGCGGAGGCCCAAACAGGCGAGAGCCCCGCAGAGCCAGAGAGGCTCTCAGCAGAGGGCTCTTCCTGGGCACAGCCAGGACGGGCCGTGCCAGCTGTGCCAAGCCCACGGCACCTACTTTTTCAGCGAGACGCAGTAGATGGCAAGCTGCTCCACCGCTGCCTGCCCGACTCCCATCTCCCTGATCATCTCCTCCACTTCAGGGCGCTGGCTGTGAAGCAACAGCTCAATCCTGCACAGGAAAACAGAAGGACCCTGAGCTCGCAGGGCTGGGGAAGAGACCAGAACCCTGCTTCCCCTGGGAGCAGGTGCAGCCTGAGCTCCGGCTGCAGGCACTCGATGGTGCAGCAGAAGAGAGGCCACCGTCCCACCGCACGCAGGGCTTTGTGCTAGGGAAGGGGCACACACACACAGGTACTGCACATGGGGCTGATGTCACAGCTCTCGGTTGTTATAGCCCTGCAGATGACTCTCCCTGGGTCGGGATGTCACCCCAAGCATGCCCTGGGAGCAGGAGTGACATGTGGCTGCGCTCGAGGCACTGGAGACAAGGCCGGTGTGTACCCAGCACCATGTCTCACTGCTGCCTGGAAACACAGCAGGGGCAAGAGCGTGCCTGTTATCACAGCACGCTCCCACCTTACAGGGTACGGTGACCCAGTACAGGGAGGTGGGTGTTGCAGCAGGACCTGTCCCCCACCTCTGAGGAGGAGAGGCAGGCACAGCCCAGCCTGCGAGGTGCAGGGCGAGCCCAGAATCTCACCGCTCCATGGTCCTCAGCTTGTTCCGCAGGCGGCGGGCCTCCTCCTTTGAACTTCTGTTATCCTCCTGCTGCTGCTCCAGGAATTTCATCTGCTTCTGCAGAGAAGCAGGCGCAGGCAGACCGTTAGGAAGGCTCCAGGGATTGTTAGAGAAACATCCCGGCTTATGCGCACTGCGGGCAGCCGGGAGCACACACTGGCTCTTAATGCTATCACCACCTTGGCAGCCCAGGATTACGGAGAGTTTAGCTCCCTCCCCGCCGCACCCCTCGCTCCGCTCCTTGCGAGCGCAGCGGGGTCTGAGCACTAATCACAAGATGAGCCCGGCGCTGGAACTGCGTCGTGGCCTCCTTTCTGCAAGGAGCAGTGGGGAGGGGGGGGCTGTGCAGTACCCTGGCCACAGCAGACATTTGTATTTCAGAAGGAAGGGAGTCCACAGCAAGCAAACCTCACTGCTGCATCTCCTCCACACACAGCTGACCCTGTCGCTGTAGCCCCCCAATTCACCTTGCCTTTAGCTGCTTAAAGCAGATACCGAGCGGCTCTGCTCTGGGGGACCGCAGCTGAACCAGGCTCCAGGCACTGCTCTCACCTGCCTGAGGAGGCTGCAGGTCTGCGGCAGCCATCGCCTTCCCAGGCAGCAGTGACAAAGAACCTCAGCCGAGCTGGAAAAGCCCAGATCTGCAGCATGGCAGAGGCCAGGGGACAGCTGGCCTGAACTAGCCCCCTCCCAACGCATCCATGTTGTCTGTCTAGGTTTGTGTGCGCCTGGGGACCTCACACAGCGGCTCCAAAGGGCTCTGGGCCCAGTTTCAGCCCAGCACTGACTCCGGGGAGAGGCCTGGCCGACAGCCATCGCCTCATACAGTCCCTTCCATGCAATTAAAGGATTTTATCTGCTTCCTACTGCAGAAACCCAACAGCTGTGAAGCTGCTGGGACTTTGCTGAGGGACAGCTGGGAAGCCCTGTGCCCCACGGAAACGAGACTTCCAGGTCCCTCATCCCTCACCCCTGCCCAGCTTTCATTAGGAGGATTTAAGCACACAGAGTGTTTTGCAAGAGGCAAGATAACCACAGATCCTCCTCCAGAGGTGCCAGGCAGGAAAGCCAAGCAGAGATGTCGAGCTGAGCAGCAGACACCAGCTTCCACCATCACAATTGTTTCTGCAGAATCATCCCAGCACTGGTACACCCAGGTGCCGGGAGCCTCTCTGGCACAGCGCAGAGCCAGGCTGCCTTTACACCCCAGCAGACTGGGCATAATCCCATGCAGATTGGATATAATCCCATGCTTGGGAAAAAAAAAAAACCACAACCCCAAACAAGTTGTGCTGGCTCACAGCAAGATGCGATGGGTACAGCTCTGGCTCTTGGGTCAGACCATGCTCTGAGGGGCAGAGATCCTGGGAAGTGCACTTGATCCCTACTCTCCCTTCCAGCCCACAGCTCCTAAGATCACCTGCCTGAACCCCATACTCCCGCGACAGGCACCTCACCCTCACATGGCAGGGGCCACCCAGACCAGCCCACCACCAAGGCAAAGCCGCTCTGCTCACTACCAGACATCCCAATGAAGCAGCTCCTGCTCTTACCCCCTTCCACTTGCTGTTTGCGCACAGTACATGACTACACACTGAGTCACCGTACTCTGAAGCACAAAAGGAATATCTGATCCCTGGACTTCACACGTTACTACCCGAACCGAAGGAAAGCCCTGGCAACAGAGCAGAGACAGGAGAGTTAGCTGGACCAAATCCCACTCAACTGAAGCTCACAACTCCCCCTCCTTACATTTCAGTTTGATTTCTCCTCCAGTCAAACTAAGAAACTAATTTCCCTTGAATCCCGCCTGGCCTAAACCCATTTCAGAAGAACATTCTACTGCAGGGAGCCAATGTTTCGGCAATGGGGCACTGGGGCCGGTTCCCACACTTGGTTTGTGCTGCTACCTCTATAATCAGCACTGCTGCTTCATTAGTGAGCTCAGCCAGCATCCCTCACGCCAGGCTGGTGCCTCTCCCCCACGGCAGCCACCTCTGCCTTGAGCCCACAGCACGTGAACCACAGGCCTGGCCTTCACACCTCGGTGTCGTGCCTGGGCTGGAAGCACACTCAGGACCTTGAGACCAGTGACACCACTCACTTTGGGTTAATGAGCCCCAAATGAAAACCCAGCTCCACTGTCCTCCCTCCTCATCATTTGGAGATATTCGTCCCAAGGCACCGGATCCAACCCCCTCAGCGCGATCTCTTTACTGGCAGGGCCTGCAGAGATCGTCACCAAAACCAACACCCAGAGAGCAGCAGTTAGCGTGGAAGTCCTCCCGGCCATGGGAAGGGTACCTTGAGAGATGAGCACAGCATCTCTGTCTCTCCCAGCACCTTCTGGAGTGACTCTATCGTGGCATTGCGCACATCCAGAGTGTCCCTCAGCCCATCCACAAGAGCTTGGCATTCTCGCTTTTCTTTCTCTGGAACAGAAAATTCAAAGAAAAGGGAAAGGTCATGGCCCAGTAACCCATCCTTCAGCTGCCCCACAGCAGCAGGAGCATGACCAAGAGCTGCTGTGTGAGCCTCAGGCTCCCAGGAGCCGGCCAATCCCACTGAGAGCCATTTCCCAGCGTGCTGCCTGCACCAGGGCCTGTGCTCAGCAGCAGCTTCTCCCCGCGACAGCAGGCTTCAAGATTTTCTTTGCTAAAGATAACAAGTTCCTTTAATAGCTTTCCAGCACCAGCCCTGCTGGCATTAGGCTGAGGCATCTTAACTCCTGCGTGCCCTCAGTCACAGCTAGGCGTGTACAGTGGAAACGGGTCCAGAGCTGCACGGTGCTGGAGAGCGCAGCCCAGATGCTGCACACGGAGCCCCATGCATGAGAAAGCCCTTCAGGGGCTGCGTATGGCGATGCACCACATGGCTGCATCGTCACACTGCTGCAGCTGCATCGAGGGGCGAGAGGCGGTAAAGCAGAGCTCTAATGGGCACCAGGGACATCGTGGGACACACAATAGCTGAAGCAGAATCCCAAAAGCACCTGCTTTTTGTGGGTCAAGAAACCTTCGAGCACTGCTGTTCCTCCCCAGGCACAGCACAATCCCAGGACAAAGCACGCGGCCCTGACACCACCAGATTTCCATGTGGTTTGTCTGGACAAGGGAGGAAAAGCTTGCAAAGCAACAAGCACTATTAAGAGCTGCCAGACCTAAGCAGGGAGCAGCCAGCATCACCAGGAAGCTCAAAGCAGTTGTGCAGTGAGGGAAAGCAGCAGCCCCACCAGCTAACCCCAGCAAGAGCAGGGTAAAGGTTTCAGCTCAGCATCTTCTGCCTTCACTAAAACGGTCCATGGATCCCACCTGAGGGTAGCGGAGAGTCGATTAGCGCCTTTCCAAAGAGCTGCTTCTCCTTCCAAACAGTCCTGTTTCAAAGTGTGCCTTCACACACCATGGAAGCATGACCTGCAGTGCAGCTTCCCTGCTCCATCAGTCAGAGCAAGAGCCATGTGGGGCTGGGGAGGGCGCAAGGAACATATCCCAGCAGAAGGACACGAGTGGCACTCATTCTCAGAGGAAATAATTTCTTCTCCACTCTCCTTTCTTTCTTTCCTTTTTTAGGAGTTGGAAGGGACCTTGAAAGATCATCTAGTCCAACCCCCCTGCCCAAGCAAGATCTAGATTAGATCACAGGAGCATGACCAGATTGATCTTGAATGTCTCCAGAGAAGGAAACTCCACAGCCACTCTGGGCAGCCTGTCTCAGGGCTCTGGCACCCTCACAGGGAAAAAGTTCCTCCTTATATTAAGATGGAATTTTCTATGTTCCAGCTTGGAACCATTTTCCCTTGTTCTATCACTGGCCATCACTGAGAAGACCCGGGCTCTGTCCTGACACTCACGCTTTATATATTTATAGACATTAATGAGATCACCCCTCAGCCTCCTCTTCTCCAAGCTGAAGACACCTGATCCGAATAACCCAGAGGCAGCACAGCCTGAGGACGCTCTTCTGCATTTGCACAAGCTCCAGGTCCACTAAAAGCCTTGGGACTTCCACCTCCTCCAGGGATGTCAGAGGCAGATGGCAGGAGTCGAAGCTCCCCAGGCTGGGGGAGCAGGCCTCCAGTTCATCCGAGTGCCTCCTGCAGTGGTTGCTGGGGCCACTCGGAGCTCCGCACCTCTACACCCATTCGCAAACTGATCGGAGACCGGCAATTACACAACTCCTCTATGGCACGCAGCGCAGAGCACATCTTTGAGGGAGAATTTATACACAAGAACCACCAGAGAGCAGAGTGCCCACAGCAAAGGAGGCAGGAGGTGGGAAGGAGCTTCTCCGTTCCAATATGAACGGAGAACGGGACACAGAATGACAAATCCAACCTCTACTCACCAGAAGCCGAGATGAGCAGGCCTTCGAGCAGTTTTTCTTGGAAAACGTCCTAGCAAGAATCCCAGCCGCCTTCCCCAGAAGATTTGGCTCTCTACCAAGTCACTAAACTCAACCAAGCTGGCAAGAGAACGGGCCTCAGAATAGAGACGTGCCGCCCGTCCAATTCTGCTCTCAGGCTAAGGACCGAATCCTCAATCTACTGGCTATTCATGTCTGTCTCGTGCACGCAGAGGAAAGACGGCTCTCTGGGCGTGGGTGAGCCCCCAGCATTCTTTAAAGATTTTTTTTTCCCCCCTTCTGCTAGTGTGTCTTCGGATTTCTGTCACTCAGACTGACATTTTCCTTTCGCTGCTCATGACTCATGTTCTGATGACAGGCTGCCTACAGACGATGCTTAAAACCCATCGACAAGTCTCCAGGGCTTTTGCTTTTCCTGCCTCCCTCAAACATCCTCTAAAATTAAAGATGGGAAAATGGAAACGCACACACTGAAATCCGTCTGCTCTTCGCGTGACACATGTGGCACTGCAACAGCCAAACAAATCCCGAGCCCTCCCGCTGCTGCTTTCGGGCACCGCTTTTACCCCCGCATCTGTCAGCGCCGTTGCCGTACGCAGCTGTGAGCTTCCCAGCGAGCGATCCAAGGGGTTTGCTTGCAGCAAGCCTGCTCCAGACAAGAGTTGTGCTGCTGTGCTGCGCTTTTCCAGCTTGCCATTAGGAAGAGGGGCAGAAGGAAGCACACGGACATCCCTTAATCTGCAGAGACGCAGCGGAGCTGGAGCAGGCTGCGGCCTCCGGCTCTAAAGCTTTGCACAGCTTTAGGCAGTCTGGCTTTGGAAAAAGCTCTCCAGAAGCTGCTCCAACAAAAGCCATTTGCAGCCCGCAGTGGGTCCCTGGCTCTGCTCAAGGGGTCCTCCCGGGCCCCCAGCTCTGCATGTAACGCAGGCAGAGCCCAGGACCTGCCACCCGTGGGCTGCCGATCCCCCACCAGCAGCCAGAACTCACCTTTTACAGAGAGCTGAGCCTTCACCTTGTCCAGTTCATTCTGAAACACAACACAGAAAACATGGGGGTTAGGAAACGCTCCACTGAGGAACTTGGACCAGATCTTAAAAGTTCCTAGGTGCTGAGAAACGGGGTAACAACAAGCACCAAGTTACAAGCAAGCACCATCACTGGGAACACAAAGAGCACCTCCAACCGGCGTTCCTTGGGGAGAGAGGAGATGATCCCAGCTTCGCCTTAGCCTTGTCAACCTTGTGTTTCTCACACTGTCACTCATCTTGTTTTAGCTGAATAATTTTGGAAGGTTCTCAGGGAAACACAGGAAATCAGAGAGGAACAATTTTGGTAACGTTTTACCTAAACAAGGCAGTAAGGGAGGGATGTTGCCAGACTAACTGGATCAAGAGGAGCTTTGAACTGAAGTGAACTTCACCCAGATGGGAGACAGGAGGGCACGGCCGAGCCTCTGATAAGGTAACCAAGCAGACAGTCGAAAGGCAGCAGCCAGCACTGTGACAGACACCAAAGTCACCCCAGCTCATGATGCTGATATAAGGCCAACAACTCAGCTGGGCACCTGGGAACACATCACCGATAAACCGAGCCATGCCAAACCCAGGGCACCTACCAGCTCCTGGGGGCTGCGAGGGTCCGGGGAAGGTCAAAGGTTTCTGCTATCTCCATTAAGAATTGGAAAGCAGCAGCAAATGCCCCATAGGTCAGGTTACAGGTAATTAAGTGGTATTATGAATGCTGGCAAATAGCCAAGGGAAGCAGAGAGAGCTTACAAGGAAGAGCAATATAAAAATACCTCTGTGTGTATATATGTAAAAATAATAGAGAGAGAAATATATACAAGAAGGAGTCGTCAGGAGATGGCTTAAAAAGCCGTGTCAGAGCGCTGCAGAGGAAAGCACGTAACAAGCCAGGCAGGAGCCGCAGGGGAAGAAAACCACAATAAAATGCCAACACAGAACTGAAGTGGAGCACACAAATCTCAGAAACCTGAGATGCCACATGCAAATCTGAGCTGAGAAGAGCAGCACTGGCAACCACGGATCTGTGGGACCAGAGTAAAGCTCTGCTGGTGAGAAGGCAGGAAAGAATATGGGATGTAAAGCTGGGTAAGCTGAAGGGGCTAAATGCAAAGCCCGGCAGAGCTGACTTGGATTTGCCCCCTGGGGAGGGGGACACACAACAGCTGGAGGGCTGACATGGAGTTAAATCTGCTGCAGGAACTATCCTGAAGTAGCTTCCTCAGAGTCCTATTCATGAAGGATTATCAAGCTCACAAGATGTGCTAATTGGCACAATAGTAAAGAAATCCAAAGCTATTGCGGGCCACCCTGTAACATTACCTCATTCCTCAACTTAATCCGAAATCCTCATCCTCCACCAATTGAAATCCTCATCCTGCACTGAAGGCTGCCCCCAGTTTTCACTCCTCTGACAGAAGCTCTCTGCAGCTCTGCCAGCCTGAGCTACAAGACATCTCCCCAAGATCAAACGAGTTTTATCCTGACCACGCCGACAGCTGTCGTCTCTGTCCTCCCGGGGCTTCTACCCTCCCCACAGCAGGTTTACAGGCAGGAATCATCATCATCCTCACCAAGTTGGACAAGCCCAAGTCTCCCTGTCCCCTTCAGAAAAAAAGGGCTCTGGACTCCCCAGATCAGAAGCGACTGGAGGTGTCAGGCTCCAGACCAGCCTCACCAAAAGTGTGACCCCCAAAACTCCCATTTTTCCAGCTCTGGGAGCAGCCACGTGGAGATTCTTCTGATCACTGAGGACTCTCTTTAAGAGCAACACAGGATAAAGCCAGACTCAGCACCCAGAAACACTCAGACATGTCACAGGCTTCAGCCTCTAGTCTGCAGCTGCTCCAGGGAACCAAGTCCCCTCTGGTGTTTCAGTTGAAGCTGTTGCCCAGTGTGGGACACAGAGCAGCCCCAGCACTTCTTTGACCATAAAACATCCCAGAGCAGAAGCAAGAGCAAGGAATAGCAAAGATATCTATTAACCAAGAGGTAATTTGGATAATTCTGCAACAACAGAAGAGGTTTCAGATTACGAGGAGGCACTTCCAACAGTCTATAACCAGCTGTGTAAGTCTGGTTCTCAGAAGAGCATCCCCAGCTTGTCTCCCAGAGATAATGGTGGGACCACAGCTACACACTCAGCTTTCTAGCACATCAAAGCACACTCCCTCCCTCACCCCAGTCCAACCTCTTCATGGCAGGAAGCCAAACGCTCATTTCAGGACATCTGCAGGCTGCTCCACTCCAGCTGACTAGAGCTGAGCACCACTCTGTACCCAGGCTTCTGGAGGGACAGGCAGTGGCTGGCAACAAACTCCAGATCCGGGGGCTTGTTTTTAATGGAGACAGAACTCCAGGCTAAACAGACATTAAATCCCACCCATCTTCTCAAGGGGCTCCACAAGGCAGCACCTAACAGGGAACTGGTTACCAGCAGCAAGCAGAATCCGTGCACAGGGCAGTAATTGCCCATCCAAACTAACTATACTGCTCCGCATAGGAAATAGCCGGTTCTTCCCCGTTAGACCCCAGCACTCCCAGTAAGAAAGCTGCATGCTTAGGGCTAGATGTTGCTGTGACAGCCACACACCAAACTCTGAAGAAGTGCAATGAGTTGCCACCAAGCTTGTTGGGCAGGACTGCAGAGCTGCCCCCGTGCCTGAGCGAGGGAGCAGTTCTTCAGCACAGCCCGCTGGGGGCAGGGGGAAGGCCAGGGGAACCCACCTTAGATCCCAGGGTGGATATAAGGAAAACAAAGAGCTTTTCTAGGGCAATTTTTTCCAGTCAGCCCGTTTCTGACTCACTCATCTATTTACACTTGTGAGGAGATCCGAATCTGTACTAAAGGCAATGTTTATCTGCTCCAAACAGTGCTCTGCTTGGGGCACACGGCTTCAAGTGCCCAGAGATGCCTTTCCATTTCCTCGGCACACACAGTTTAGCCTTCAGCTTCTTCAGTAGCAGTCTTTGAGGATGACAGTGCTGCTGACATTATAGTCTGGCTGGCTTTATTTTAAAAAACATACGATATACATACAGCATTGTCATGGCAACTGCTAATTATGGTAATTGCTGCACATGCTGACTCCAAACACAAGAGGGTACAAGCGTCCCATCGTACCAAGGGCAAGCGGCTATTTTTTTGGGGGGGGGGGGGGGGGGGGCGTGGGGA
>VXBZ01010294.1:52897-156336 GCA_013399135.1 Heliornis fulica | reverse complement strand
GTGGGATTTGCGCTCGGGTGCGGGGTCTGGCCTGAGGCCGGCGGAGCTTGGGAGCGGAGCGGGGACGGAGTGTGGGTGCGGGAATGGGGCAGAGCCCGTAGGGTCGGGTAGTGCGTTGTGTTTCCAGGGGTCCCCTGGGACAAGGTGTGGGGGTGTGTGTGTATCCTGTGGTGTCGCCAAAGGGGAGAGGGGCGGGGGTCTCCCGAGGTGGGTGGTGTCGGGCAGGGGGAGTGTGAGGCGCTGGGGGCCTCTTCTCGGGGTAAGGGAAGCAGGGGTTCCCCGGTGGGGGTGTCACCCGTGGCGGGGTGATGGCCTGAGTTGGGGGCTGCCACGGCTGTGGGGAAGCAGGTCCTGGCTCCCTGCCCCGCCGTGGCCCAGCGACTGGATGCAGGCTCGATGCCCTCCTCAGAGCCCCACACCCCGGTTGGATGTAGGCTTGGGGCTTGGGCAGCCCGGTCCCAGTACGGGAGTATCATCAGGGAACCTACACGGCTGTGCCTGGAGCAGGGGGCCTGCCGGCTGTGCGCTTGTTGTGTGTCCAGGTATCTCTGTTAGTCTGAGGCCCTGGCCAGAGTCGGGGCTGCTTTGTCCCGGTGCCACCAGTGTCTGTGAGAAGTGTCTCTGAGGTTTGTGTTTTTAGAAGGGGTGGGCATAAGTGGTCTGGGTGCCTGCTGGGGTGCAGAGAAAGGCGCTAAAGCACAGGTTTGTGGGCCTGAGTGTGTCAGCCGGCAGTAAGGCCAGTGACAGGCTGAACGGGAGTTTGGGCTGTACATAGAGGCTGCAGGGGAGTCGGAGTGTGGTCCCACTCTTGCAGGAGGCTGGTGAAGGCCGGGTGATGGAGTGGTAGTGACCTACTGCAAGTTGTAACTGTGGCCCTTGTGCTTCAGGGTGTTTTAATCCAATTGGCAGCACAGGAGTTTGGCGTTGCTGGTGCATAGGGTTAATTTTGGTAATGCTGTTGAAGGTGGAGTCTGCTTTTCTATCCCAGCAGGAGGGCGTGTGGAAGCCTTCCCTAGCACTCCTGAGTTGGGAATGTGCTCTGGAAGTCCTCTGGGACAGGCAGTCTCAGGAGAGTATAAGAGGGGAAAGTGTGTTTAGATATTCGCCTCCTTGTTTGTAATACGTGTTTTTAAAGCATTGTACAACTTCAAAGCATCCACATGCCTTTTTTTCTTAAAGTTAGAACCTCCAGCCTGACACTTAGAAGAGCTGAGATGGTTCTGTCTCCCTTCGCTTTCAAACTTCACTGATGCGGTTTCTGTATTTCTTCACTTCTGGATTAGAGATCTTCAGCTTTAATGTTGGAATTAACAGGCATTCTTGGTTACTTGCATTTTCTGTCGCTCGGGGAAATGTTTTCTTTTGTACCTCCTGTAGCACTTGAATTTCATCAAGGCTTTTTCTTCAGCTCTAACAAAAACTTTCCTGGGCACAGAAAGTTGTTCAGCAGCGCGTTACTTCCTCTGTTCTTTTAGTGTGGTCTAGTGTGTAGTTTTGCCTTTGATTTCCTCACAGTCTATAAATACCAAGTCTGGCAGCCTTGGCAAAGTCTGTGTGTAGAGAAGTTGTGAATATTGGAATATTTTTCTGGAAATAGCATCTCTCTGAATGTTCACCTTGCCTGATCCATCACCAATTTCTCCTTCCTCCCCCTCCAGCTTTGGAAAACAAGGTGCAAAGGTGGGTGTAAGTCAGTGGGGAGATGCTTGAGGACTGTGCTGGCATTCCTTGTGCTGTCCTTTGCCAGAAATCTTTAATTCTGCTTTAGGAAGGCTGGCTTCTCAGTCTGGCTCACTTGCGTCCTTCTGATGGACAGCACCGTTACTTTGCCATAGGATGATTTTAGGTGAGTTAAGAGATCCCCAAAAAGTTCTGTCAGACTTGGTATATGCTTCTGGAACTCACGAGTGGGAAAGTGCCCAGTGCACTAGGGCAGGCAGGGGCACCGTCCTAAAGGTGTCCTTGGGTCCAGAGAGCATCTGGAGCTCCCATCAGCTGGGGGCCACCGGCTGTTGGAAGGACTTGACCACAAAAGAGCACTGCCCTGATTTGAGATGCACCTTCTGCATCTTCCCTGGAGCCCAGGCTTCGCTACCAGCAAGGAGCCGGCTGGGGAGGAGAGATTGCTTTCAGGGTGTTTATCAGCCCTCCTGAATATTCAGTGTGATCATGACAGCTAATTATTGTCTGAGGAGAACTCTGAAGTGACACTCTGAAATGTCCCTTGTTGCTGTTCCCTTCAGCTGCGTGGTCGTGACTGAACTACTACAGCAAAACCGATCAGTCACTATGGCAAAGCTAATCTGAGCACGATTCCTAGCACCCAAGGGTGGCTTGTTGCCGTAATTTGCTAGCCACAGCCCTGGGCCATGTCACTGTGCCTTTAGCAAACAGCCTGACCCCTGTGCTGGCTGTGCCTGAAGGGTCAGTCCCAGGGGTGTCTCACACAGCGTGTGGCGTTTGGAGCAGTTGTAGCAGGGCTATGGGAGATCTGGAGCAGAAGAAGAATCGGTTCTTCTCCTCCAGGTTTGGGAGGTTGTGTAGTAAAACCACATCGCTGAATTAACCTGGGTTAAATGCAGCTTTTTGGAGGGGCATCCATGGTGCAGACCTGGAAAAGCCCAGGCTGGCACAACGACCACAGTGTGTGCTGCTGAAGGTGGAGTGGAGGGAACGAGTCGCGTCAGGCTGAGCTGGGGGCTGTTGGAGATGGTGTTGCTGCTTGTGTTACTGAGCCGTGACCTCATGCTGCTGCATGGCTCAGCTGATCTCTGCCAGGCCCGATACCAGTCTGATGGTATTTTTCTCTCTCCAGCTGATAATTTGAAGGTCCAAACAGTTCCTAGCTGGCAAAGGGTTTATTTTATTTACACGTTGGTTGGGTTAATGAGGACTGGGGTGGGGGAGGAAGTCTGAAAGGGGAAGAACAAGAAACATAAGGTCTGCAGATGTCTGCAGGCTGCAAAAGATGGTGGATAAAAGGACTGGCTGTTGACAGCCATCCATAATGATGGACCTGCCATAACCATGTCCATCCACCTGCCTTTTCTGCAAGGGTGCAGTGTCAGTTCCCGTGGATTCACCTCTGATGAAGAAGTCCTAGAGCTTGTGGGTGAAATCCTCAGGACCAGGGGTTGCTTGTTGCATCGTGAGATGTGAGCAGAACTCTTGGGCTTGAATGGTTGATTGAACAAACCTATTTCTTTAGTGATGGCATTAGGGCAGATGGATCACTGGAGCTTGTACATATTGTCTTCACCAGCCTCCACATCCTTGCGTACTGCCAGGCCCTGCCATCCCCAGTGCCCATGTGAGGGTTCTAAGGCTGAAGAAGGATCCTGGCAGGAGCAAATGCTCCCTCTTGGCAGGGCAGTTCTCCAGAGCTCCATGGCAGAGGCGGCTGCCGGCAGCGGCACCCGGATTTGCTCCCTGGTGTAAGCTTGACATAACAAGCTCTTTCGACCCGCTGCCCATATGGCAGCACCGACCTTTGGATGTGAGAACAGGATCTTGCGTGCCTTTCTTCGAGCTTACCTGTGCCAGCCATGCCTGATGGTGACTGGTGGTGCTGTCTTCTGTCCCCCCATGCCACCATGGTCGGTTTAGTCCTGCTTTGGAGCCGCATTGTCTCCTACACATGGTCTGGTGGCACAGAAGCTCTCCTGAACCACCACGCCTGCAGTAGCCAGAGCAGTTTGAGACCATCAAGCTGCTACCTGTCTCGTGTTGCTCTAACTGTGCTGCAACCTTGGTTTTTTGGGGAAGACATAAATCTCTTTTGAAATCCTGGCTTTGGCCATGGCCAGGAAATTCTCCCGTTCTCCGCAGGTGGGAGGAAGTGGATGGCACTTTGGATCTCTGTCAAGGCGAGTGGTATTTGTGGCCCTCAGCTTGATGAGGGCAGTGCTGGGGAGCAGCGACTGTAATAATTCACTGGCAAGGCATACTCTCTTATCTATGTACTTTGGAGGACAGAGTGACTGTAGTAGACCAATAGTAGCGATCATTTCCTTGAGCAGCACAGAGCTTTTGGCAAAAATAGTTTGGATTAAACATTAATTGCAAATTGTTGTTCGGCAACGGTCCTTGGTGTTTATAGCTGGTGGTGTTCGCACGTTTGTAGTCGCGCTCTGAGCGGTGTCAGACAGCACAGTATGTTAGAAAGCTTTATGTTAATCAAAGCAGATATCAAATTGTTTGCCCACCCGTATTGACAGTTGTTTTCAGTTTGATTTCAGAAGTCTTTTAATGCTTGCAAATGTGGACATGGAGAAATGCAACAACTGAATTCATTGATGGCTGAGCGTGGCCCTTGAATATTTGTGGATCCCGATCAGGTGTTCCACACGCCCCTTCTGACCAGCAGTGTTTTTCTTAGCGATGTGTGTTCTTTGCCTTCCGGCTCATTGTTATGGTATTTGTTCAACAGATTGTTCTGTCTTGGTGTTCTTTGAGTGAATTAACCATTTCTGGGAACCTACCAGAGAAGATAAAAATGTGGGGAGACCACCGACAAGGCAACAGAATGGGGTCTTTTCGGTAAGTATTGGAATGCGTTGTCTGTTTCAGCAGTGTTCTTAAATATGATAAGCCACAGGAGCTTTTTCTTTGTCAACATTTCCGCACGTTGTCCCATAAGCAGCTGTTTTGGTGGAAGTGCTGAGGTACTGGTAGAGCCAGGGACAATTGACAAAGAATAGAATCACAGAATCATTAAGGTTGGAAAAGACCTCTGAGGTCATCTAGTCCAACAGTCCCCCTACCACCTCTATTATTCACTAAACAATGTCCCTAAGTACCTGATGCAACCTTTCCTTAAACACCCCAAGGGACAGTGACTCCACTATCTCATTGGGCAACTCATTCCAATGCCTCGGCACTCTTTCTGAGAAGAAATTTCGTGTAATTTCTCAACCTTCCCTGGCACAACATGCAGCCGTTCCCTCCTGCCCTATCACTAGTTATCTACAAGAAGAAGCTGACTCTCAGCTCACCACAACCCCTTTCAGGTAGTTGTCGAGATTGATGAGGTCTCTCCTGAGCCTTCTCTTCTCCAACTAGGGGAGTTAAGCGACAGTGTAACTTTCTGTTTAGTATTCCTGTTCCTTATCCACACCATCATTTTTGCTGTTTGAGCTAAGGTAATGATATTCCCTGTGGATTTCTTTCTGTGCCATGTGCTGTTAAGACCTAGAAGAGGAGTGCCTAAGAGTGTGATGTTGGTTCTCTTCAACCACAGTGTTTTGCCTTAACTTCAGAAATACCGGTGCTTTCATTGGCCACCGGCTCTTATGGAAAACGTGGAGGGCTGAGCTCTCTCCGTGTGGTTGAGTAGACCATATATCCCTGTGTCCTTGGGCATGCCCCTTGATAAGACATTTTCAGATTTCACTGGAATTGTTCTGCAGCATTTTATGTCACTGGACCTGAGCAGCACAATATTTTGTTTAGTTTATATTCCCCTGGTTGGTACTAGGCTCTGGGTATAAAAAAAAAAGCAAACAGAGGCACTGAGAGCTAGGGTTTTCCTCTGCTGTGTGTAATTCTTCTGTCCTTTGTTCATGTGTCCACCTGAGTTCTTAAATATCAATGAAATAAAGGTACTTACTCGTGGCATACTTTATGTTTCTTCAATGAGTGCTTCAAGTAATTGTCCAACTGTAATATGTTGAGAAAACTGACGGCATTTGAGCGACGAAAAGCCAGTTGCTTCCAGAACATGTCTTAGCGCTACTGATAGGAGTGCGATCATGTCTTAAGATGATATCAGTAGTGCTGTTCTGAATTTTAAGTGGGTTTTATTGGCACTATTTTTTACTGTATTGGGTGGGAAATTCTAACCCTGAACCAAGTTTTAATTGCTGATGTATACAGTTGAGAAGCGGGGGGGTGTAAGTTAGGAAATCCGTATCTCGCTTGGTTTGTATCTCTCAGCACAAACGTCACCTTGCATCCTGCTGGTGAGTGATTCTGTAGTGAAACTTGAAGAGGAATGTGTCTTGCTGTAGTTGCTGAGGAAATGCCTGCTGATTTGGGTAGCATTTGGTGTTATTTTAAAATGTGTTGATATTTTATTATTCTGGGTTTTTAAAATTTGTCGGGGCCTTGCTTTTAGGTGAAAAGCTCAGGTAGAGAGCCCAAAGTAAAACCCACTCAACCAACCAAAACCCAAAATCAACAACAAAATCTTGTTGGGTTTTGAAAAACTGTCTTAAGAGGAGACCTCTTCCTGAGTGGTTTTGTGCAGCTCTCAGGAGAGCTCGTGTTGTAAACCCCGTGTAAGACAGCCAGTCTGGAGGTACGAGCGCAGGATCATCTTGAACATTGATTGTTGGCATGTTCCTGTGAGGCATCCTCCAAGTCTGACCTGCTAGCTTTCAGCATTTACCAGCTTAGCCTCCAACGCAAGAAAACATAGAGGAATCTCTGTAGTAAGTTAATAGAGCATGTTTGGTAACCTCTGCTTTTATGTGGCTCCGGATGACATGTTGAGTTAGCTGTTTCTAGTACTGCCCCGAGAGCTTAAGCTCAAGTGGTTCCTCACGGGCGTGTGCTGGTGATGCCGATGAGCAGACACACCAGGCGGAGGAACCTCGAACAGCTGCAGAGCTGTGTGCAGTGCAGGACTATGTGGATTGCTACCATCATTAACCCATTAATATTGCAGGTATTCCCTGTTGAGTGCTTCTGGAAATTGTGCTGAAATGGGAGCACCCAAGTTTACTTTCTCACATCTGTCGTATGCTGCCTCATCTTAAACTGCCAAACATCAATATCTGCTGCGGATCTTAGACTGTTACACAGCTCTATAAAAGTTTAGAGAAGAATGTGCTGCTGTGTAGATTGCAGACTCTGAGCACGTTATGAATAATACTGTCTTTATTTCTACAGTGGGAGCCAAGAAGAAAGGTTTGCTCCCGGGTGGAACAGGGAATATCCTCCTTCCCTTGATAGTCTTGCTCAAGAAAGACACTCTGGCAACTTCTCTGGCAGAGAATCACTTCCTTTTGATATCCAGGCACTCACAGGCCTCCTCAATCCTCAGTTTGCCAACAGAGAGGAACCTTCTTTCAGCTATGGAGCTAGAGATGGACCACGTAGTGACTTCAGAGGTGGGGAGGGGCACCACGATTTCAGGGGCAGAGATTTCCCACCATCTGACTTCCAGGGCCGAGACGAGTCTCAGATGGATTTCAGAGGTAGGGAGCCACCGTCTTCTGAGTACAGGGGCAGGGACATGTACTCCGGAGATTTCAGGGAGAGAGAAGGGCCACCCATGGACTTCAGGGGTGGGGACGTTCCTTCAGTGGACTACAGGAACAGGGAGTCGTTCCGCATGAACTACAGGGACAGGGAGGCACATAATATGGATTACAGGGGCAGAGATGAACCCCCGTCAGACTTCAGGGGTCGAGGGTCTTTTGATCTAGACTTCAGAGGTCGAGATGGATCTCATTCAGACTTCAGGGCGAGAGACGTGTCAGAGTTAGACTACAGGGGCCGAGACCATCCCTATTCAGACTTCAGAAATAGGGATGTACCCGATTTGGACTTCAGGGGTGTGGGCACCTCTGATTTGGACTTCAGAAACAGAAATGCACCATCGTCAGACTTCAGAAATAGGCACAGGTCCCGGTCTGATCAGGATTTTAGGAGCAGAGATGTGGCTCCTCCAATGGACTTTTCAGATAGGGAAATGCCTCCTGTGGATCAAGGCCTTGTAGATTTTAGGCGCAACCAATCCACTGCACCTTTAGCAGAAAGAGAGGGCTCTGGTTTAAGCACCAACAAGAGAGAGGAGTCTGCGCTTGGTCTAGACAGAGCTGCCTTTGCTAGCCAGAAGGGAGAATTTCAACATTCGGAAGCGCCAGCCAGAGAAGAGGAGTCCCTCGGATTGGGTCTTGAAGACGACACTTCACACAATTTCCAAAATAGCCGTGGACCTCTTCCTACTCTTCAGGACCAAGAGGAGCAACCTCAGACCTTTGCTAACAAGCAGCAACAGCAGCAGCTTTCTGGGGGGGAGCAGCAAAGATCCGATTCTGATCTTGGGTTAAAGGGTGAAGGTGGCCTGGATTTCCTTGGGAGGCAAGATACTGACTACCGGAACATTGAGTATCGCGATGTGGATCACCGGCTGCCAGGGCATCAGATGTTTGATTATGAACACGGCAAGTCTTTTTCAGAAGGAAAACCCAGCAAAGATTCTAGGCCCTATAAGAGCCTTCAGGTAGGTGGTTTTGACAATTGATGTTTCTGTTAAACGTGTGTTGGCCAAAGACAGAAGGAGCTGGGGTAGAGTCTTTTGTTCATATCCCATCGCTTCAGTTCTGTCCTAATTCCTGGCCCTTCTCTGAGCTCATCCTCATGCTGCAGGTCGTTTCAACTCACTAGAGTTCTTCTCTAGAGAAGTGCTGAGTACGTACAACCAGATTTGGTTCAGAAGATCCCCAAGTTGAAGGCTGACTGGACAGAGGGAGGGTGTTGGGGGAAGCAGTATGTAGAAGGACTTCTTATATTATCTCCTGAATGTCATTTATGAACCCTACCAGAGAGAAGCTGGTGCCTTAGTTGGGGCTCTGTAGAACAGCATGGCTGTTCCTACACGTTTTGTTTTCCTTCAGAGCTAACAGAAATCTGAAGGCAACGGTAACCACCGAGTTAGTAACTACTAGCGGATTCGGATCTCCCACTGCTGGAAAGCGGAGAGAGGCGATTCGCCTGTTTTATTTTCCTGCTGCATTGTGCAGCTCAGGGAGCATAAGAAGCTGGTGAAGTTAGTCCTCCAGACTTCTCTGAATCCAAACAGTGCAGTGGTTAAACATGTCTGCTTATGGGCTTTGGCCTTTGAATTATGCCCTGCCTGTGTTTGTGTGTGTTTGTTGCTGTTTGTGTATCTTGTGAGCTGGTATCTCTCATTTATTAAAACCCATCTTGATTGTGTGAACTCAAGGACCAAGATTATCGGACCTGTCCCAAATACGTGAAGCCGAGCAAGCTCATTCGGCTAGGAGGAGTGCCTGAAACTGCCACAAAGGATGATGTAAGTGGGATGTTTTTCATCCAGAACTCATAGCAAAATGTTCAAAACTTATATCAAGGGTTTCTAAATATGCCGCTGTAAAGCCTGGTTAATGTAGTTCAGGTGGTCTGTCATTTTTCCCTGCGGAAAATCCAGATTTAGAAGTCATTGAAACGTTATTTTTATCTGATTATTCTGGGGTTTGTGGAGTCTGGAAGTGACGAGATTTTCTGCAGTCGCGTCTGGGGTGTTGGTGACTGAAAGCCTTGCCTCCACACTCTTTGTATCCTGCCTTACTTCCAGCACTGCTTTATGTATACCAAATATTGTTATTACCTTGTTATTCTGTTCTGGACTCAGAAGACGTGTAGGGTCTAAGTACACTTCTTTCTTCTTAGCTACTTGAAATTTTTTAAACAAGATCGTATAAAGATGGAAGAGATGCTGCTGCTGCTGCTACCGTTGATTTTAGTGTAAAAAAAAAATCTAGGCTGCAAGGTGATAAAGTTTCCTTTCCAAAACCTTCCACTTTAAATTAGGATTTTAATTTTATTTTTTGGTGGCAGTTGCAGACACGACAACGCCTACACACAACAGTTTTTGCTAGGGTTAGCCGTGCTGATCAGAGTTGCTGAGGCTTGATACTGGAGAACTCACGGCAGAAGCTTTGTCTAGCAGAGGATGATAAGTCCCCCAGTTGTCCCCCCATGCCCTTTCATTTTCTTAAAGGTGGTAGCTGGCTGAAACCAGCATGACAGACCTTTGCATGGTTGAATTTGTGTGTAAGTGGTGCTTGCTTATTTAAACAAAACCCCAAAATACTTCCCAAATCTCAGCAAATGGTTCTCAGGTACTGCAGGAACTTAATGGGGATGAAGCATCACTTTGTGACAGACTTAGCCTAAAAGAAAAAGGTCTTGGGGAAAGAGAACTGCATGTTAGCAAGTGCTTTGCTTTCTGAGTTTTTTTTCTCTTGGAGACTGAAGTGGATCTGGGTTTTCCTGTAGATTCTCAACGCTTTCCGAGGGCCTGACGGGACACCCGTGAAGGACTTGCGGCTGAAAGATTACAGCTCAGGTGAGAATGCTTTCCCAGTGCTTCTGCTTTCGAGTTTACCCAAGGGGGTTTTCCACACTGATGCTCAGGCATTGTGCTTGAAGTCGTTGGTGCTGTAACTGCAGGTGTTTTCCAACGATAATGCCCACTGAGTTTTGTAGTTTGCTCTCAAAACTGATGGCTGTTCTCACTGCAGCTTCAGAGTAAGACATATGTCCCATGTCACATAGATAGATGGAAGAGCAGTAGGAAAAACAGTGAGGCTGTTCCAATAGCCATCAGGAGTAAAGCCAATACTGACGTTAATTCCCAATTGATTTTTTTATTAATGATTATTAAACCGTTTTGGATTGCTCCACATCGTCTTTATGCGATGTTCTTACTCTGGAGCATGTCCTGCACAAATACTGTTCTAGACCTGATACATCCTAACGTTTCTTCTTCAGCAACATGAACCTGTTACCCTTCTTAGATACCAAGACAGGCTTTAAAAAAAAACAAAAAAACAAACAAAAAACCAAAACAGTAAGTTTTGCAAAGAGATACCCAAATACTGAGGCTGGATGCTCTTCGTCATTCAAAGAATGAAGTTTTGCTGCACTTCCCATCAGGGTGTGTAGGATTCTGAAGAAAGGAATAATATACAAGGCTGCTTTGTGAGAGAGTTGTACTGGAACAAAGATGTGCGATGGTAGGAAATGTGGGGTGAGTCCTGGGCATCCTTTTGGCTTACACTGATAGGGAATACCTGGAACCCAGAGGGGACCCTCTGAAGTTCCCTCTCCTGCTCTGATGCTGCTGAACAGCTCCTGCTCTGGAGTGAATTTCTGCCATTTTCCAAAGAAGGGGAAAATGGTGGAGCTGTGGTTTGGGTTGGTGTTTTAAACCTAGGAGAGTCTTCTACTTCCATCAGTGCTTTTTCTTATTACCAGTACGAGTTGCGCACGAAGCAGCTGCAGTTCTTGGTGTCGAGATGTTATATAAAGGCTTCCTATGTGTTTAGTAGCTGGGGAGAGAAACTGGGGCAGTTGGGTATTTCTCAAGTATATTTTTGTTTCTGGAAGCTGTCAAAGGAGATTTCACAACCTTCTGTTGAACCTTTGAACTGAAGAACACCCCAGTGTTGCATAATCTGGTCTGGCCCAACAGGCAGGGCTTAAGGGACGCAGCCAATCTTTGTTGCTTCCTTTCCCAAGAGCAGCGCAGCGTCGCTGTCGTCAGCCTCCCAAGCGCTGCCTGCACCCCAGTCATTGCAACATACTCTGTTTTCACCCATGCTGATGTGACTTCCCAGCGTGGTCGGTTCGGTTGGGGTGTTTTTCCTGCAATACATCACTTTTCAGTAGCACATCAACTTTCACTGGGGATCTCCTCGTAGGTCTCTTCTTTGTATGTTATTAGGATTTGCTGTCCTCATTAGAGGCCTTGTTAGAGGTCTCCTCCCCGTTCCCCAGTTCAGAGGCTACTGGGGGTAGGGCATAGTGTCTGAAGTTACGTGCAGAAGCCTTAGTATCTGCTGGTGGTTGTATGTACCACGAGAGTTGCTGTGTTCTGCTGTCTCGAAGCTGCATCACTCTGTTTCGGTCTGTCTTGGCTGCAAAATCATGGGGTTTGTGTTGGGGTTTTTTTCTCTACAAGTTTTTCTGCCAATTGTGGGGAGGAAAATAATGAAGTTAATTTTAACTCTTCTTTAATGAGCTATTTAAAACTGGTGTTTAACCCTGTCCAGTCAACATGGGTAATTTAAGCAGTCTAGCATTATTCTAGGTCACGTGCATCCTCCAAAGACTTTGGTTTGCGCTGTGTCCCGAGGCTGCAAAAGCAGCTGCTCATTTAAACAGCTTTCTGATCCTTGTTACGCAAGATAGATACGTCTAGGACAATATGAGCTTCCTGAGTTGTGAAAACTTCTTCTTCAAATTGGGTAACCAGAAGCTGTAGTGAATTTATTCCAGCTTTTCACATTAGGTCATCCGGTAGAGAAGCGTGTGAAGTTGAATTCGTATTCACTTCTGAAAACTAAGCCTGCTTGGAACTCGAGTCACGGGCTAAACAGTGCTTTTTTAGAATGGGGTGTGTACGTAAGTATTGAGAAGAATTAGAAGCAAATTTGCTGGACTACTGAGGTCTCTCAGGCAGACCTCGCTGCATCGCTGCTTCGGGTCAATGGGACGGCGTCAGCCAGGCTCAGAGCGCGTGCTAAGCCTGTCTGAGTGGGTTGTGTGTGGTTTTGAGTGCTATCCAGAAATGTTAAAGATAACATTAATCATGAGTATGCGTGGTGAGTGCGTCTGAGAGAAGAATGCCTGCAGCTGTTGGAGAACAATGAGGACCATAACAAATAGCACACAATTAACTTGAAATAAGGGGCGTTCGGATCGGTTTCACAAAAGGATAACGCTGATTGTAAAGCTTATCTCAGCAGCTTCAGCATGATGATTCCACCCAAGGTGCTTTCTGTTTTGGGGCAAAATTTATGGTTGATTTTTTTTTTTTTCCGCCTTGGAAAAAGCAGCTCAACCTTTTTATAAACCTTGTTCTTTTTGCATCCTGTGTATTTGCTAAGGGAAGAGTATTTTCACTGAAGGTTGTGCTGAGCGTGGAACACTGTTCTTAATATACTTGGTGTGAGTTTGGTACATGTTCAAGCTGTTTATTCTTTAGATTATCTTGTCTGTGGAGCTCACAGACTGAAATGGTGGCTAGATCTTTCAACGAGGGCATGAAGGGAGAGACCTTAAGAAGTGGCGTAGTGATTCCACTTAAATCCAAAAGGCAGATGTTTTACAGACATTGATAAAATGTCACTCATATTTTGTAGTATTACTGTACACAGCAGTAACTTGCAACTTCAGTTAGATTATTTTTTGCCTGTATGTTCAGACCAAAAAGTATCAGATCCATTCCTGGTGGGAAGACGGCTTCTTCCAACGCAATGCGTAAGCCTTGGCAGCAATAGCTACAGTAGATTGTTGGCTTATCTTTCAGCTTGCCTTTTCAAGTGTGTTTGGTCGTGTCAGTTCAATTAGTCATCACAAAGGATAAGCCCTGGGGTGATAGACTTCAGTCTGCAGTGTCTCCCAGTGCCTCTTGCCATGTATGAACCTCTGTGTCGGCAGACATGAGCAGCAATGACTTGTCAGCACCTCTCTGAGACAAGTTGTCAGTAACGGCTTGTGAGGTCCCCTCATCCCACCTGAAGGTCCTTGGCTCTGCTCGTTGGGGTCAAGGCTTCATAGTGTGGGCCTCCTTCCATGGGGCTGTTAGCCCGGGATGGAACAGCACCAGGCTGCCTGTGGCACTGTTTGTGCACCCTTTGGTGCTGACTGTCAGGAGCTTGAAACCAATACCTCAGGACCTTTGAGGACTTCAACATGAACACACTTGGTTCTGATTTTGATCCTATTTTAAACTTAACCTCCTGCCTGATTCTCATCCAGTTTTGTTCTTGCTTTCCTGACTAATGTCAAACATGAGCAAAGTCTGAGATAGCCTTGAGTGTCTGGTGTGCACAGCACTCCCTGACTGAACTCACACGTGTGCCCTGGAGAACACACAGAGCTATCTTTATCTTAAAGGGCTGCTCGTGATGAGGCGTTCGCCTCTGAAAGATGCTGCGATGATGTCCAAGTAATAAGTGAAAACATGAAGTGTCTCAGCCTTCTGTTGAGATTACTCTCCTGGATACAGTCTGGGGTGGGAACGTGTGTTTTCCAGCCAGGATTTATGTTAGGGTTAGTACCACCAGTTGGGAAGAGCTGTTCAGGGAAAGTGAGCCTGAGAAATTGCTGGCAGCCTACGAGGCTTTTCTGGCTTGCTCTGCGAGCCCATCTGGGCAGTCAAGAGGAGCTTCTGCTGAGCTGCCAGTGCCTGGTAGAGAGTGGACTCGCTGACCGACATGGAGAGCAGCGTGAGCAGAGAGCTCTGTGAAGCGGACCTGGAGGGATGAGGGGAGCTGGATTGCAATCAGAAGCAGGGGAGTCTACCCCAGCTCCTTTATGTGCCCCTTAAATCAGTGCAGCATATTGGAAATTGGGAGATTTGGGTTTGTTAATCCTTTTCTGACCCTTGTTAATAGTCACTTTTCAACCCTGGGTGAGGAGGGAATGCTGAGATGCGGCCCTGGGGACAAAGCACCCATGGAGGTGGGATGCCTGGATCAGGGAGGAGCTCTCTGAGCAGCCACAGTGTGGGGACCTGGGGGGACATCCACCGGGGTGCAGGTGGTGGATGCTAAATGACAGCCATCCTTCTGTGTAGGTACCTGCTGGAAATGTGTAACCTGCACCCATGACTAACCTCACTGCTACTTAATGGCAGCTGCCTGCTCAGTTCTGAGTTTTTGGTTTAGCAAGTGCTGTTGGCACTAAATGTGCTTCACTGCTTGCTTAGCCACCTCCTCACACCAGCATTTAGTTTTTCTTTCATTTCTCCAGACCCAGCCCTTACGTGGTGCGGTGCTTGGAACTGCTCCCCTTGTCCCTCCCTTTGTTGAATGGCCTTGGCCAAGCACTAGAAGAAACTGGATTATCTTGCTTGTTCTCCCTGAGCTCTGCCACACTAGTGCCCTGTGAAATATTAATAAGCCCCTGAGATGAACCTTTGAAAGGTGCTTGTTCGGGATGTGTTTGTTCCTTCAAGCGCAGCCTGTCCTGCGTATCGGGACCATGAATCATTGGCTTCAGGAATATTTCAGGAAGCCTCTGAAATTTAAAATTCTGTTCTTTACTGTTGCAGTTTGCTAAAA
Source organism: Heliornis fulica (assembly GCA_013399135.1). Classification (NCBI taxonomy): domain Eukaryota; kingdom Metazoa; phylum Chordata; class Aves; order Gruiformes; family Heliornithidae; genus Heliornis; species Heliornis fulica. The sequence goes on along the minus strand of VXBZ01010294.1, from coordinate 141,511 downwards.
GTCATAATCTAAGGTCCAGAAGTTTGCATTTCATGATGGAAAGATTGACACGGATTTTTGAGTGGTGCACTGCTCCGTACTAGGGATAAGCCCTCAGTTTTCCACACCGGCGTGCGTCCCAAGGCAGTGAGATCTCCTCTGCCTTAAAGCAGAGCTCTTGCTGCAGCTGGCATTTGCCTGGCCCACATCTGTGTCTTAGCTCCCTCCCTGTAGCTGGACCTGTGGGTGGGCTTTAGGCTAGCAATGATCCTGGGGCTCAGAAGTACTGGTCAAACACTGCACTTGTCCCTGGGTCCTGCATGTGCCACCAGTGCCATCGTGCTGCAGCTTCCAGCCTCAGGCAGGGCTGGAGAACTGGGAGGGGATGTTTCTGGAAGTGTGCAGCTGTACTGTGATAAACTGAGACCTCCTGTTCCCTATCAGGAGAGATGCAGCACCCTTGGGCAAACCCTTATGAAAGATGGATTTGTTGCCCACTGGTGGCTGCCTCATGAAGAGAGCTTGGCACCAATCCCATGGAGTTTGATTAGGAGTAGGTGCCACAGGGACTTAATTCTTTGGTTTGGTACAAAGAGCATGCTATGAGTCATTGTGAGATGTCTCGAGGATGTGAATCTCGGGTCTCACACAGAGGTGTGTCTTACTCATGGGGTTAATTATACAGAAGACAGTTTGGCTCAGCACTGGGCTGGTGCTGAGGCACCACAGAAGGAACAGTGGCCTGTTGCTGTGTTTAGTGCTCTGCACAGTGAAGATGGCGTGTAGCCCACTCCACTGTCAGCCATGGGGCGGGCAGATCTCAGGCACTGCCTGGACGCTGGAGGGATTGCCTACGAGTTCACAAAGCTGCTGTAGCACATGTGGAGGTTCCTCTTGAGGCACAGCCAGATCACCTGCTTTTCAGGAGAGGTCTTCAGTCCAGAGAGGCTTGCCTTTCAGAGGTATCTTCAGCGAAGAGGTTCTTTACTGAGAGGGGTCAGGCACTTGAACAGACTCCCCAGGGAGGTGGTTACAGTTCCGAGCTTGACTGAGGTCAAGACGTTTCTGGATGATGCGCTCCGTCCCCTGCTCTGACTTGGCCAGTCCTGTGTGGAGCCAGAGTTGGACCCAGTGATCCTGACAGGTCAGGAGATTCTAGGATTCTGTTCTGCGTGAAGCAGTTGATTCCTATTTGTAGCCCGAGTAGCCTGGTGAGTAGTAAAAAGCACTTAGTTGGAATTAGCCCGCAGTCATTGATTCCAGCCCTTGCTGCTTTCCCACTTGTGTGGGCAGTAAGCTTTTGGCTAGCCTTGCTGGATTTCAGGGCAGTAGCACGCTCCCTTTTGGAAGCATTCGTGCCCCTCTTTCCTCATCCGTGATGTGGTGGCTTGGGAAATCAAAGTAGGAATCTTGTTTCAAGTCAGCACTTAGGATAGTGATCAGCTGTCCTGGTTCAGGGTTATAAGACTTGTTGAGCAGGAGAGGAGGTAGCACACGCAATCGTACAGCGCTCACAGCCTTCTTGACATGCCGAATACTGTCCATAATTTTTTTTACAAATGAGCTCACCCTTTTTTGCATCTCTGGCACAAAACTTCAGAGCTTTGCACATGGTGCTGATGTTACTGCATTGATTTCTAAATGACAGATTGTATATCCAGGAGACCAGGTTGGCACGAGCAGCACTTCAGAACCAAGTTCCTGTTGCAGCACCTTCCCACGTGTGCAGCTTCTAGTTGCCTCAGAGTTAGGTGGTGCCCCGGCCTTCCTTGGATTCCAGACTTTGTCTTTAATAAAGTTACATACAACCTGTGTGATCTTAAGTGTTGTTTTTCCCTTCTCCCCCCATGCTGGTAACATCCTCCTGGGCTCAGTGTGGTTGTCTGGGGCTCTGACCATTGATGTTCCAGTAGTTTATGGGGCTGTGTGTCTCTGCCTTTGAGGGCATCTCAGGGCAGCTCCTTTCTGGGTCTTGTCCTCATGGGTGGATGGGTGGAAGAGGATGGACTGTAGCATTCTACCTTTCAGCATATAGCAGTGTCTCATTCCTGTGGTTTCAGTGCTGTTCTCTTGCACAGCTCTGTAGTGCTCATGTGTGAGGCCCTATGCTTTTATTCAGAGGGGCGGTACGAAGTGACAGGTCTTTTTCCAGCAGCCAGGTGTGGCTTGTAAACGCTCAACCTCCAAAAGGAATTGGGGATGGGGCTTGTTGCAGATTGGCCTGTTTAGTATTCAACAGCAAGCTCTTGTGGTACAGCTCTTCTGGTACAGCTCTTCAGCTTTAGTAGCTCTGAAGACCAATTCATCTGTGCAGTAAAGAGATCTGACAAATTTATGGATGCTTTGAATCCACCAGCTGGCATTGAGGGAGTTCTCGGCTTGGCTCCTGAGCTCCTGGTAGCATGGATAGCTTGCCACCATTGCCAGCTGTGCTGTGGAGCTGCCCTCCAAGGCTTGATTTTCCCTGCTCACCATGGAAGGCACTACGCTGCTGCCCATCCCTACTGCAGAGGCAGGACATGTGTAGGCACAGGTACGGCCACTGCTGTGCATGTTTGGGAGCTGCTGGCTGCTCCTAATATGTAACGGAGGTACAGAGAAAGTCCTGTGCTTTCCAGCATATTCTTGTGGTGAGGGATTCACTCTTTACCATGGATGAATGACATCTGCAATCTTCCCTTGGAGGAAATGGGAGAAACTAGTGTGGGGTCATGGGCATGTTGCCAAAACCTCCCACGGGCGAGATTCCTGCCCACCAAGGAGTAGCAGATTGTCAGAGAACAGTGCAAAATCCAGTCTCCACTCCCTGAGCTGCACAAAGGTCAGCATGTGAGATTGCAGCTTCCTTTGAGGGATCTGGAAGCCATTCATGGCCACTCCATACTGTGTTGTAGTTGCCTTTGAAGCAGTAGAACCTCTCTCACATGGATGAAACCATGGTTCAGGGTTTCCTCAGCTGCTCTCTGTGCTGTATGCTGTCTCTGGAGAGAGCAAGCAGTAGAACGTCCTTACTTTGTAAGCTGGCCGTGCCTCTGCTTTACCCTCAGCCCTGAAGTGCCCAAAACCATGAATGCTTTTCTTCTGTGGTTGTTCTGTCCCATNGGTGGGGGGGTTGTACTTGTCCCCAGCTGGCAGAAGCAGGGGCCTTCCCCAGCTTTGCAGCTGGCCCAGCTGTTAAGGTCAGTGTGGCAACCTGTCATACAGGATTTTGCTTTTGTCTTACGGGTTTTGCTTTAATAGGAGACTGTCATCTTACCTCCCAGGCCAGAGGAGAGAGAACATCTTCATTTTACCCCGCAGCAGTCGGGTTTTACAGCAGTTGGCTTTGAGAAGGCAGGTGGCGGGTCACCATGGACTTCAGGTTACCTAATGCCTTAAGCTTGCGAGGCGGGCGGTGGAGTGACCTCCTGCATGTCGTTCCTGGAGTCGAGGAGCCAGATCTCCTCTCGAGTTGGATGCCTTCGCCGTGCTGCCATCACGCCTTCTTTCCAAAAGTATCTTTGGTTTGGCACAGGCAGCGTTGTTGTCGTTACATGATCATTTCATTTGGCCTCCTAAAATTCCGGAGAGGATTTTCTTCCTCTATTTTTTTTTTGATGTCTTCACACTGCTTGCAGCCTCTATCAGAACAACGCTACGGTTTTCCTTTATTTAGATCTTTGACATAACGAACTATCATGAAGTAACACATTACTGTGTGTCAGTTGTTCAGCAGAAACTCTGCGCGTATGGAAACAAGTCTTATTTTAAATCTCAAGTCTTTGATCTTTTTATCTGAAGCCAGAGAACAGGAATTTAAAGTCAGGCTTTCAGGATTTTTAGCCAAGCCGTGGCACGCTCACAAGGACCTGTTGTCAGATTTCACTAAAACATCTGTTTCAGAGACAAAATATTCCTTATTCAGTGTTTGCAGAGCAGCTTCCTGGAGCTCTAAATATGTTCTTCCACCTAAGTATTAAGCAATCGTGCCCATTTCCAGGGCAGAAAAGGACTGAGCCTGCTCTGGAAACATCCTTAAAGGATTGTGTATGTGCAGAAGCACCTAAGGGACAGCAGAACTCCTCTGGGTTTTATGTGTGTGCTCTCCCCATGTTCTCCTTTCACCTGTGCGTAGAGCCTGTGGGACTGCACGCTTGTGCAGCCGAGATGGCAGTGAAATAGGGTAGAAAAGTCCTTTTATGCAGTTGACCTGAAATGTGATGGGGAGATGCAGACATGCATGCTTCGTGCCAGCACCAAAATCTCCAGGAATTCTAATGTTGGAGGACTTTCCCGTTGGAAAGGTCCTTAGGAGAGTGTGACTGCTGCAGCATGCCCCGAGGGTGCGTGGGGAGAAATACCAATTCATTTCCTTTGTGATACACAGAAAAAAAAGGAGCCTGTGTTGACTACATACACTCCTGCAAAGCCCTAAAGCACTTCTTAGTCCCTCCTACTCCTTTGTGGGTCCTGAGACTCTACTGATTGGTGAGTGAAGGATCGAATGAACACCCCGGGGTTTCTGTCTTCCTGCAAAGCCTTGCGTGTGTGGTTAGGTCACCTCGAGGAGAAAAAAAACACCAACAAAACCCCTATGTTCTAGTCTTCAGCAGTGATTTTGCTTTGCTGGTTCGATTGCTTGGCTTTACTCTTAGGACCTGAAGAATATCAGTGGGTGTCCGAGAGCTCTTATTCGCAGGGGACATCGGCTTCCCTTGGGGTGCCTGTTGAACCAGTTACTGCCATTGGGTGCTTGGCCCCATCCCTCTGTGAAAATCCCCTGCCCTGGTTCTGATAACAGAGCTGAATTGCTGTGTTCTGACAGGCAGACTTTGCAAAGGCTTTGGAAATAAGAATGTGCCCGCTCAGCAGGTGCTACCCGAAGAGCTGGACCAGCCTTACAGGGGAGGCAGGGAGGAGGCACAGCAGTCGGTGGCAGGAACCTCTCCAGCTGCCCTCCCCTCAAGTCACCTGGCTTTGTTTCAAGCGTGCTCTGGGTAACACGATTGTTGCAGATCGTGGGGAGAACATCAGCAAGCGTTGTATCTTGGAGATGCTCTGTAGCACGGTGCTGTTCTGCAGGCCTCTCTTGTGGCCATCCCATCGTGGTCTGAAGTATAGGGATTCTGTGTGGAGCTGTGGAGATGGGCAGAGCAGGGGGCTGTGCTGTCCAGGGCTGGTGTTGCTCTGTCATTCTCACATACCGAGCCATACCGAGCCGAGGGCTGGATCTGGGGATGGAGGAAAGCATCCAGCCCCTGCAGCTCTTCACCAGTGTCTCTGAGTGGAGCAGCAGCTCCAGACCACGCTGTCCCTGCGTCGCTGCATGCTGTCTGTGCAAGGACAGCTCACAGTGAATCACAGAAGGCTGCATCCCTCAGCAACCTGACTGCAAGAGTTGGACCTCTGGCCTGAACCTGCCAGACAAGGGGACGTGGGGCACGGTTGCTGATTTTGGTTCTCCTTGTGTGTGTTCCTGCAGCGATGCTTCTTGTGGGGGTGGGCAGAGGTAAGAAAGTGCAGGAGGAGAAGTGTGCTGGGCTTCCCCTCACCTGTCTCCATGTTGTCCTCTTCTCTAGCATACGTTTCCCAGGCATCTTGGCTTTTGTGTCTGCGTGTAACATGCAGCACTGCACTCTGTTGTGTTGTGTCAGATTGAATCCACGCCTGAACCACTCGTTCACAAGGACTGGGGTGTAAACTGCCTCTCAAGACAGAGCAAATAGCGAAGCCCTGTGCTGTTTAGCTTTCTATCTGCCAGGAGACTCCTGACTTCATATGCACATGGAAATAAGGTAGCACTGATCCTAGTCTGCTGATTACCCCAGCTTTCAAAAATCCCCTCCATGAAGGGGAATCATGAGCCTTACGGGCTGACAAATGTCACTCACGCAGCCCTTCTCTAAACAGGAGGGAGAGAGAAGTAACTCTGTAGAGTTCTGGACAGGAATAAGGCTGCAAAATGTGCCGTGTGAGCCTACATGCTGTGTCTTCAAGTAGCAGAGGTGTCTGCCCGGAATGCAAAACAGCCTCCCAGCGAGGGGCAGCACTGCTCCTGGGGAGCCGCTCGCTTCTGCGGAGAGGAGGACAGCTTCATTTTCAAATGGGATTCAGTGTGGTTGGAGCTGCAGAAGATGGATGCTGTGAGAGCAGCTGGGCGAGTTCGGTTCTGCCGGTCTTGCCAGCTGAAACCGCACCTCTAGTTCCAGGTGCCCACTTGATGCAGAGCATGGAGTGGCTTTAGCTGCACTCCAGCACAGATGGCATGCTGCCGGCCTGTGTCTTTCACGGAACTGGAAAGCGCCCAGATTGATGCATTTCCCTCTCATGTAATTATCTGGGCTAAAATAATATGGGGAAGGAGAGTTAATTCCTATGTGAGGTAGAGGAGGAGCTCGGCTCAGATCGGAGTCGCATTAGAGTGGTGAATGTGTAAAGTCAGAGTTGTGTTGTCAACTGTGTGCAGAAAGCTCCCAGAATATATATTAAACGAAAGTAAATCAGTAGGGTTTGATGGTGGAATGGTTTTATATGGCCCCATGTCTGAGGTGGTTAAGTACAAAGATGGTAAAGAAACAGATGGAAAAACCGGAGAGCGCAGCATGTGTTCTTTGGAGCGGGCTCAGAGGGAGAGGGGGCTGTTTTCCAGCAGACTGGAATGCTTTGCCTGAAGGAAGTGTGTGTGGAGTTACCTTCCCATGGCAGGTGAGGGGCTGAAGCAGGAGGAACCAGATACCTGCTTGGTTTGAACGTGCCACTGTTACGATGTGTATCTTGATGAGTGGAGGGAAGCTCTTTGCCAGGGCATCTAGGTGCTGGGAAGGGAGCATTCCACAAGCAGACCAGCTCTACTCCTGCCCATAACAGGTCACAAAGCAGCAGGAGGAGGGAACCAGGTATCTCCTTTGGCTGTTCGTCCATGCAGAAGCATGTCAGCCCACAAGCAAGTGGAAGACACTGATTTGATGTGAGGTGGCCTTGGCCTGTGAAGGGTGAGGTTGTGACTCGAGGTTTTTCCCCAGCACTTCAGTTCTTGGAGCTGCTTTCAGCATCGAGGATGATTCTTAGGATGGTCTTGGCTTCTGTAGCGTTCGCCCTGTGCTTTACGGCGGGACGTGATGTTTCGGTGCAGGTAGCTGGAGTACACAGTGGAATCCTTGGGTCCGTTCTGCCACTGAGACAAGATCTTCCCAAGGAGTGAGAAGAGTAAAGGCTCTCTAGTTTCTTGCATCCAGACTTAAGCTCACACACTCTCTTGTTAGGTGTACAATAGCGTCCTTACCAAAATGTGAAAGTTGGAGTTCTCATTCCTGCTCCACCGCACGCCCTCCTAATGCAAGGGACTGGACTTCCAAAGGAAGCAGGTAGTGAAGGGAAAATAGCAAAGGACTCACTTTAGTTCTTTCTGAAATATTGCCCAATTAAAATGCTGGCTAGCCACGTAAAATACATTTGCAGCAAGGTACTTGGAAATGATTTATCAGCACTTGCTTTGGGAGAGCACTACCTCTGAGGTAGCACAAAATGTTAAACTAGCAGTGGAAAATCACTGTGCCTTAAAAAAAAAGAGCAAAAAAGTACACTGGTTTCTTGCCCTGAGGAAGGGTGTGCCTGTCACTGGGCTGTGCAAGGGGAAGTGGGAACACTGTACAATTAACATTCATGATAAACTGCACGGTTAATCATCATCCAGCCAGTCCCTGGTTTCTCTCCTTTTCATTCTGGAGTGGAGGGGTGGTGGTTAGTGGGTTTGTCAGTGGAGGGAAAGGGAAATTGAATATTTAATGTGGCTTTCTTTATGACAAGGCACTAACATGACTCCCGTCTGTATTTAAATGCTGTCCCCAGGTTACGACTATGGCTATGTCTGCGTGGAGTTTTCACTCTTGGAAGAGGCCATCGGATGCATGGAAGCCAACCAGGTTGCTTTAAACTTCGGTCAATGCTGCTAGAAGATTTTTAAAGTTCTTTTGTTTTTGGTGGGGTGGTGGAAAGGCAATGAGGTGTTTAGATTTTATTTTTGAACCATTCAAAGGAAGATCTCTTCTTGTATAATACGCAACACTGTGGTTTAAATGTTGTTTCCAGAAACTTGTGAAACGAAATGCCGGTGTGAAAGAGCTGCGGGACGCCAGACGGTCTGCCGGTCTCCCGGGCGTGTGTCGGCACACTGGCTGGAGTCAGAGGCTGGTAGCTGACACACTCCTGATGCAGGTTTTGGCCCCGATGCCTCTGTACTGACACCGAAACCCAGTCGGAAAGGGCTCTGCTCCCGCCGTCTGTGTGTGCACACATACACATGTTGCTGTAGTTGAGGCCTCTGGTGTGCAGCTCTGAGTCTGCTGAGACTTGCACACCCCACTCCTCCATACGCCTTGCGTGTGGGAGAGGTTCTTGATTGTGCATCTCCCCCGTATCTTATCCCGTTGTTTGGCAAGCTGGAGCTGCAAACACGAGGACTGCCCTACGTGCAGTTGCACCTGGTAAATCTGAACGTTTCCGGCCTTTAAAAATGCAAAAGTGGCTTAGATCCCCAGTGTGTGTTAGCTAGGTAAAACATGGGTTCCCATCTGGCACCACCCTCCCCATGCTCTGGGGCTGTGGGTGAGGGATCACCCAAGGAAAACCACTAAAGAATTGATCTTCCTTCCTTCACTATATCCCCTCAGTCTCCCCTCTGCCGCCTTCTTCCTCCTAATTCACCTGAGTAAGAATCCATGTCAATTAACTAAAGCCTTTTTACCTGAATCCCGAGTCTCGCTGTCGCGGGAGGAGGGTCATGACTCAGATTGAGCTGTGCATCTGCAAAAATGTACTTACAGTTAATGAGTCCTCACAGCTGGGGCTTCAGAGGTCCCACAGAGCGCTCGCCGTTGCCTCTATTTTCAGTTTCAGAGGTATCACACCTTACAGAAATGTTATCCAGAAATAATTCCATTGCTGGGAAGGAGCCCGGCACATTCCCACTGGGGTGGTAGTGGGGAGCACAGAGAGAGAAGGCTCTGGAATGAATTATTACTTTTGCCATTAGTGGCAACTCTTGTTTTCCCCTCAGTGGTGCTACAATTCCCAATTTATTTTGTTGTCGCTGGGGAATCTGTAATTAAATAGGACATTCCTTTTAACCAAACACCTCTCTATATTCTCTACAAATTCTCCTTACATGAAATAACACCTCCCTACACAAGACAAATTCCCAGATACCTGGAATTTGGGGAATTCCTATTTTTCCTGCCATGGATTCCTTCTCCCATTAGCAGCATTGCCATGTACTTGGTCAGGTGTTGGACTGGATCACATCTGGTCTGTTGCTGCAGCAAAGAGCCTGGAAGCACCAGTCCATAAGTTGAACTGCATGCATAGAGGTGCCAGTTAATCACGGCATGCCAGTGAGGAGGTTCTAGCTGGGTGCTTTTTTACACTGCTTCCCTCCCAGCGTTGAGGCAGGGTGCTGCCAGAACCCCATTAATCATTCCAGGTAATGATCCTGGACACAGACTCTGCCTGGGGCATCTTAAAAACAGATAGGGTATGAAGTCTTCTGCTTTGCCTCCTGCTGTATGTGAGTACAGAGGAAACTTGGAAGACAGAGTGGTTGGAGAGGATCAAAGCCTGCACCTGCCAATCTTCACTGTGCTTTAGTAGAGCTACAGTAGTTTGTAATTAGTGAAGCAAGAAATGTGCTTCCTGGGGTGACCCAAGCTTTAGGAATTTGGTCAGGAGAGTTGTAACCCCTGGATTGCCCCACATGGGTTAGCCTCTCTAATTTGCTTTTGATTGAACATGATAAAAAAAAAATCTTCTAATTATTTAAATTAAAAAAAAAAGTAGTACTAAGATTTGTATCTGCCCTGCTGTGAGGGAGGGAGCCGACTTCTAAATTAAGTTCTTGGTAAAAGCCAAATAGAGAAGTTGAGAAGGGGTTAGGCAATTTGGTTGTCCTTAGACAATAAGAGTCCGGTTTAATATCTTCCAGGGTTGAGTTGTAACATCATCTCTTCCGACTGAGAATTAATCTGCATTTTCACAAGCTTCAAAACCCAAAAGCTGTGTTAGCTGAGATGTAGATTCTTTGATAGTTCAGCTATTTTCAGAAGGTTATCAGCTATCCCTGTCAAATCCCGTCACTTGTGGGAGCACAAATAGCAAAGCAGTGTCAGCCTGCAGCAACATCCTAGCCCCTTGCTCCTCAACCTGCCTCTTCCTCAGTTGTCTGTAGGCTGGGAATAAATAGCTTCTGCAGAGGCCCCTGGTTTTGATGCCATTTAATGCCCCTGCCTATAGAGCAATTTGCTACACCCTTACACTTTGTCATTCCTATGTTGTGAAATCCTCTTATATTACTCAGCGCAGACCAACAACTCAATTAAGATCATTCCCAAATTTGCTAACTACAGATTTACCAGGTCCAACTGCCTCCCTTCAGTAAGTCTAGCATGTGTATGTGACTGCTGAGATTTGAGGGGCTTTTCTATTAAGTACATCATGATGAGGAAACGTCCACCTTCTGTGTTGCCTTAATTTCCTAGGGGATTTTCATTCCACTCCTATTAATTGTCACAGCTAACGTGATGAAAATACCCCCCTTAATAATTGCTTTCCCTTACTGATGGTTGCGTTGGCAATTTATTGCAGCTCAAAGGTCTTACGTGATGTGCGTGAAACGCGGTGGATTGCCGTTACCGCTAGCGCAGAGGTGTTGGGTGGCAGATTTGATGGGGCGAAGCGCTGACTTCCAGTTCTCCAGCCCCCTGGGAGGCTTTTTGCCCCGGTACATTGGGCAGGCTGGTGAATGGCTTAGTGGAACCCCTGGTTGTGGTGGTTCTGTTGGTCTTCTGTGACAAGTTGGCTGTCATTTGACTTTTATGAGAGGACACCTCTTTACTGTGTGTGAGGAGCTGCTTTTCCGTTGGGGAGAGGCAGGTATTTTGAGTGGAAAACGGAGTTTCTGTCTGCTGCATCACATGTTTTCTCCTAAACAATCTTTCCCTCCTTTGTTCTCATTTTTGAAGGGTTGTAGTGTGGCGTGGCCTTTGTCTTGCTGTGTTTGCATTTGGGCTTGGTATAGTAGTGTTCCTGTCTAGGGCCACCAGATGGGCTGATCGGGCGCAACTTTGGGAATACATCCCGTGGCTCTTGTTCTCCCTATGTATTGGGATCTCTGAGCTCTCCTCCTTCATCTGTAGAAGAAATACACATACCAACCTTGTTATTGGGTGAGAGAAAACCTGCCAGGGAAAAGAAGTACCCTTGGCATGCTGTCATATATCATAGAGGCAGGTGAAGGAGAAATGGAAAAGCCCATCTCTGCTGCCTGGATGCTTTTCTGCTTTCACTGAGAATAGAGCTGCTTCTTATACATATGGAAGCAGAAGGCATTGTTTTAAGCTTGACTGATTACCTAGTGTTGTCTTCAGATCTTCTCAGGCCTCAAACTTAGCAACACCGGCACCGTCAGCATTTCCTAGCTTTTGTTGCTGGTAACTAAGAGCTTTGTAATTCTTTCCTCCCATTTCTTAAGAGGGCAAAAATGGGACAGTGGTAGAACGAACCTTTAAAAATAAAGCACGTAGGACATTATTGTGGAGGTCTGCAGTGTGTGGTAGAGCAGTCGTTCCAGGCTCGCTCCTCTGCCTGCCTGCACTGAGGCCGACACATACGGGAGAGGTGTTTCCTCCGCGGCGCTGTGTGATCCTGGTTCAGCTTGCCAAGCACAGTGATATTGCCATTCCCTGCTTGTTTCTCACTGGAGAGGGTAAGAGGGACTGGATGATTTACTTGAGTACATCCCACTGCCATATAACTGAGAGCATCAGTTGGGCTTTTCTCCTGCGCTGAGCCCATTCCCTTTTATCCATTCGCTGCGGTGCTGAGCTGAGTTTAGTGTGAACATGGCTTCTTGTACAGAGCAGACCTCACAGGCTTTTCACTGTAGCTGGTGGCGTTAAAATCTGCAAGATGCTTTGACAAACAGGCAAAGCCTAGGACTTTCTGTCCTGAAAACATTTGCAGTCAGAACTACATGGCTTTCCAGTTAAGTACAGAAGGAGCTTGTGGTTATCCTGAGAGTACGTCTGTGCTGGTCACCTGTAGCCTTGGAGTACTTAGGGAACCTGTGGTATGAGGAGAGTGTTGGGATTTGTGAGAGAAGCTGTGTATCCTAACATCAGAAATAGTTGATTTCCTTTTGGTAGGATGTGTGGAGTTGTGGAGTCTTGCATTTCTTTCTAGAATGTGCAAAATGCCCTCTGTAACGGAAGGTAACACCCGCCTCAAGTGTATTTTCATGAGCTGTCTGGTATACATCATTTACTCCCTTGACAACATCACCCCATCTCTTTAGCTTTAACCCCCAGCTGAGGGTGGTGGTGACAACCGAGCCTGTCCACAAACACACTGAAATCCCTTTGTATGTCAGGCCAAGAGCGCTGGAGGTGGCCTTGCTTCTGAACGTCCTCCGTGGGCTATCAGCCAGTGTTACCTTCCGCCTTCCTCGGCGTCTGTTGTATTAGGTGTGGGAATTTGCTTGGATTGTATTGTTACTGCACATCTTCTTGTTCCCAATTAAACCTGTCCTGCTTTTGGCCATGTGGATTTCTAGGATTACCTTTTAGAGTCTTCCACTTGGAGTGTGTTTATAGAGAGGGGGAAGGTTTGAACACTTAGACGGTGTTTCCTCATAAACGTACCAGTGACCGGGGAAACGTGCACATTACGGAGTCATTTTATCATCCCAGTGACCTATGTAGCGTTACCTCTGAAGGCACCCGTGTAACCAGATCGCCAGGCAGCCTGATTTGGGGGTGCTTTTGTGTCTGATTTAGTATGTGACCTTGTCACTGTCTCACCCTGGTCTTATATCGCTGAGGTGTAACGCGTTGAGTCAATAATTGGTTCATTCCAACTTGTGTCTCACTAATCGCTGCATCGTTCCGTCATTGCATTGGAGTTGTGAGCCTCTGTGATCCATAGGGAAGTTGCAGTGGGAAGCTCCGAGTGCTGGGCAGAGGCTTGCCTGAGTGTAAGCAGTTGGATCTGCCTGTGACAGGGCTGGGTGCGTGGGTGTATATCCTGCAGCGATGCTGGGATAAATGAATTGTGCTGCTCTGTTTGGAAGGACTGACCTCACCCCTGCGTGCTGGAGAGACCTTCCTTGTGCACAGAAGGGTGCCTTTTGTTGTAAAATGTCACTGCTGAGAAACCTCTGGTACCAAAAATACCTCTCTGGACCTTCTTCTGTCAGCTCAACATTTCCAACTGCTCAAGCCGTGCGAATTCTCTGAGTCTCTCTTCCTTTGGCACAGGAGGTTGTAAGAGATCTGCTGCCAAAGACTTCAAGCCCTCCTCCTCCAGCCAGTGGTAGCTGCCCATCAACACGGTTTTTCTATCCCTGCCCGGGTAGAAACCCACAGCCTCCCTGGCAGCTCGGTCCTGCCAAGCAAAGTATTTTAAAATAAGTGTGGTTTTAACCAGCAGAGTTGTGAAGCTGCATCTTCTTGCTCTACTTGTGTGACCCCAGCTTGCCATGTCCACCGACCTCCCTGCTCTCATCCCAAAGTCCTGTCCTCCTCCTTTCCTTCAGCCTCACCTTACCTGTGTTATGAGGACTGTATGTGCTGGCTGCTCTGTATTGGGACTGTCCTGGAGGACAGCTTCCAGGTGAGCTGCGAGGAGCACGCAGCAGATGCATCAGCTGGACTTCTCAGTGTCTTGAGGTGCTGGTGGGGCCGTAGGGCACAGCAGGGTTATCTCAGGATTCACATATTGCTGCGGAATTAACTGCTCCAGAGTTCACTTGGGCTACTCTATTGATAGTTTTTTCTATGTAAAGCATCCCTTCCTACCCTTCTCTGTAATGAATCCACTCTCCCTTGGGCCCCAGGGCATTTATGTTCTGGTTATGGACTTGTTGGGGTTTTTTTCCCAGTTGATGTTAACAAATCTGTGTGTTGATGTACCTCTGAAATATGCCTTCTTTCCCTGCAGATCTCAAATATCTTGTTCATCGAGTTTTTCTCTGTTGGGATGGATGTTCTGTTTGCAGTGCCAGGAGCTTGAGCTGGCAAATGCTAAGGAATAACTCTGATCTCCTGAAGTTTGCATAAATAGCTTGGCCTGTGAGTGTTGCTGAGATAAGTGTCTGGTCCCCTCTGGCTGATCGGTTGTACAATGTGATGTACCAGTACTTGCAGTGCATTGCTCACTCCTGTCAGGTACTGCTGATGTCACTGCAGCATCCAGAGGTGTGTGGGGATGGATATTCCCTGCACAGGTGGCTCCAAGTGAGGAACCACAGTTGCACACCTAGACTGATGTCCAGATGTAAAACTGGGGGGGATGTAGGGGTGGTAGTTGAAAACCTTTTGCTTCTCAATATGAATCACAAGGTGTACCACAGATAAATCTGCCTTTTGACCCTTCTGTAGAGCTACAGTCATTATCATGGCACACACTTTGGTGGAACACCACAGAAATAGCTTTGTTTCGGTCGTTGTTGGCATTTGAAGTGTTTTCCTGAGTGACATGGCATCTGGCACGCTCATCCTTGGAATTCGTTTGTAGGTGAGATTTTGCCTTGAGCTAGAAAGGATTTGAAGCAGTCCTTGGATGCATATGCAGGATGCAGATGCTACCCTGTCTGCAGAGCTGTCAGGTCCTCTCCTCCTAACGTGTTCATCAGGTTGTGTGACAGTGAGGAAATCTTGGTCACCTATCTTATGTATAGGTGCAGTTTCACCTTAAAATGAAGAGTAGTGTTTTACTGTTGGCTTTTACTCACTGATTGCATGGGTTTTGCTGTGTTTACACTCATGATTCGGGGGTTTTATGAAGATCCATAGAAACTCTAAATGTATTCTTGTGTAACCATTTGGAAGGTGTTTTATCATTGTAGCATCTCACCTTGAGAACTGGGGGCAGTTTTGGGTGCCACAGTACAAGAGGGACGTAAAAATATTGGAGAGTATCCAGAGGAGGGCAACAAGGATGTGGAAGAGTCTGGAGGGGAAGTCTGATGAGAAGAGCCTGAAGACCTGGGGTTTGTTCAGCCTGGAGGAGGCAGAGGGGAGACATCATGGCAGTCTGTGGCTTCCTGACAAGAGGCAGCAAAGAGGCAAGCACCAATCTCCTCTTTGTGGGGACCAGGGATAGAACCCGAGGGAGCAGCATGAAGCTGGGCCAGGGGAGGATTAGGATGGATGTCAGGAAGAGGTTCTGTCCTGAGAGGGGGGTTGGGCACTGGGACAGGCTCCCCAGGGAAGTGGTCCCAGCACCCAGCTGGACTGAGGGCAGGAAGTGTCTGGACGATGCACTCAGTCCCCTGCTCTGACTGGGCTGGTCCTGTGTGGAGCCAGGAGCTGGACTCCATGATTGTTACAGGTCCCCTCCAGCTCAGGAGATGGTAGGATTCTGTGATCAAAGCGCTTCAAAGGAAAATGAGCTGTGGGACAGATAATGTGTGATCACTGCGGATAGACTGTGTACGTGGTCAGAAGATGGTTCTGGATTAAGGTATAAAATCCCTTGATCAAGCTCCTGTACAGAAGTTAGCGGGAATCATGCCACTAATTTCCTTTGAAGCTTTTGAAGTCATCTTTTAAGTAAGCTGGTGACTAACAGAGCTGCAGATGCACTGTCAGAAATTCCCTCTGTACTCTTGGAAGTGGACGGTGCTGATGAATCCACTCATGTTCCTTAAAGGAGAGGCAGCAAGAGGAGTCTGGATGGGTTTGGCATACACAAATAAAAGCATGTCAGTGAGCATGCCATGGCTTCCATTGTCATTTTCTGTCATGGCTTTGCTAGGATGGTTTGCTCTCACTGGGAAAGAGATGGCACTCCTCCTCGGCCCAGTCCCAGCGACGTCGAGGGGAACATCAGATAGGTTTTACGAGCATATGAGCTGGATTATAGCACCGAGACTCCATCTGGGCTGTTTTGATAAGTGACACACACACACATTTTGAGCACACCAAAATGTTGTCGCAGTTTTCACTGGATGAGTCGGTTTTGTTAGCTTCAGCATCAGAGCTGTTCTTTCATGGGCTTATGCAATCTTGTTCCATTCCTTGGTGTGCTGTTCATGCTGGATTGCTGGAACAGCAGGGAAAAGTTCCCTTCAGATGCGGATTTTGGTCTTGTTTTCTTCCCAGCTGAGTTTGTGATGGACCTTTTCAGTATAAATCTTGGAAGTTTGGGTACCTCAAATTGATGTACGTACAAAAAGAGTACCTCTCCTTGGATTATGTGAATTGCACGTGGAAAAGGTTAAATTCAGAAGTTTCAAGCTTGAAGATGCAAGATCCCAGCTATGGCAAACAGCCAGCGACTTCTCTTTGTGAATTTCTGCTTCCCTTTGACTGTAACTGGGCCGTTAATGTTCTTGACTAGAAATGAAACATGATTACAGTGGGAAGTGGGGCTGGCACGCCTGAGTGGGCTATGGTCTCATTATTCATCAATCACAGCCAACAAGGAAACAGGTATTTAACGCAGAAGGACACGCAGCTATTTTCCACCCCACTCCCCTGTGAGCCACAGGACACGTTCAAGAGTCTTATTAAAGCTTTAATACCTACAGAGATCCTGCTGCATGGTACAGGATCGGCCATCAGGAGTGTTGCTGTCACTCTGCGTCTGCGCCGGGCAAGACAAGATGTTTGGTGGGAAAGCGCCGAGAGTCCTGGCAGACAACAGCCCTCTGCACTTCTGAGGACAGGCACAAACTTCCCCAATCCTCTGCAGATTGAGCGAGGGAGGCTTTCTTCTTGCATCATGTCTGGTGACCTGTTTGACCCAGTGGGTGTGAATGGGACAGCCCCTGCGAGGTCCCTCCTGCCTTCCTCAGCGACAGAAGTGTGTGACGTGCCACTGACTTGCTGCAGTGAAGTGTCTGATGTGACATAGCACTCTGCTCCAAGGCTTGTTTTGCTGTGCTGTTGCACTGCGTGTCTACATTGATGACTACCAGATGTTTGGTCCAGGTGTCCTCCTGCATATCCACCACTTCATGCCACCTAGAAGCTGAAGAAGTCATGACTTCCACAGGACATGAACGAGCAGTTTCCAGAAGTACATTCCCTAAAGGACAGTAGTCTAAAATCGAATGTGTTGTGCAGTTAATTTGAATTTTTTATGAGGGTCAAAGCTGCAGAACTGTGAACATGAGATTTAAGTATTTCCATCTCTGAAACCATCTTTAGAACAAGAGGAGGAAAGTAATTGTCCTCTTCATAGACAGCAGGGGAAATCTTCGTTTTTGTGATGTACAGTCCATGTCTTAGCAGGAAATTAGCAATATTCAGATGGGCATCATGTACCAAATTTGAGCCAGGATGGCAGTAAAAGCCCAAGCAAACATTTGATGTACTCTTCCATCACGGATCTCAGGAGCAGAGTTAGCAGACAAAGTAATTTGAAGTCCTCAGAATCCCAGGGTGTATTTGGATACACATAAAACCAGGTGGAGAAGTCTCTCTAAGAAGCCGTTTCACGGTGTGAAGCTGTACATTAATGATACGGTGACTAAGGTAGTTGCTATTTACAGTCCCAGGCTTTTGAAATCCTGAGTGATTCTTCCTGACTAGTGTTATCACACACACAGATCATTTGGTCTTCCTCAGCAAGGTGTTTTGCTGTGCCTGGTCCATGTGAGCTCTGTGTTTGTCCTTCTTCACTGCTTCTGTGTCCGTTGCACTAACCTGTCTCATCTGTTTTCCTTCCACCGGGCCTGTGGCTGTGCTGAGATGTGAATGCCAGAAAGACAGAGCACAGCAGGGAATCGTGTTCCTTCCCTTCCTCAGTGTGAGGGTTGTGATAGGAACTGCTGCTCTGCATGCTCACCTCTTTGCCTGAAGTCCTCTCCTGAAGAGCTGAGGTCAGCTAGCATGGCCTTAGAGCCTGGATATCTGAACAGGGAAGTCGCTACTTCTGCCTCTTACGCCCTGGCAAGGCACTAAGGTCCTTCCTTCAGCAATCCTGGGAATTAGCCAGGAAGGAGGGATCTGGATGTGCTTCTGGATGTTGTTGCCTGGGTGAACCTCTTAGGGCACTTCCTCAGTGCCCCTGGTAGAAAGGAGCTGCTGGGCCCAGTGGGGAAGCTATGACACCCCACTAGTGTTACGCTGCACCCAAGCCAGGCTGGCAGGAGAAGCTCATCCCCTTCCAAAGGGCTTGTGTAGCTCTGTACTCACACCATGCCAAGTTCCTCGAGCAAATACTGGCTCAAGAGGTTAAGGCAGCTGTTTCCCAAATAACCTCCTAAGCAGAGCTCTCTTAAGAGTGGCAGTGCCTGCTCAGATGCAGAAATGGGTACAGGTGCCAGCCTGAAGATGTGCCAGCTGCCTTGTGTTTCTCTCTGGCATTGGTATTTAGCTTTTGGACTGCCCACCATGAGGTCACAGTCACATGCTGGGAGTCATCACTGAGTTGGCACTGATACGTGTGACCCTGCTGGTGCACTTCCCTTTGGGCATCGGTACTGGGCACCCACTTTTGCTCTTAACTGAGAATTCAGGGATGCTGAGAAATAAAGTCTCCAAGGACAAACCCCTCTTTTCATCCAGAGCTGCTCTCTCTTCCAGGGCCTTTGGGTCTTTTCCTTTCTCCCCTTTCAGCAGAGAGGCTGTCCTGTGGGGAGCTTGCCTGAGCACTGGCTGCAGTGAAAGCCCTACCAGCGAAGACTCAGGGTGTTCGATTCAGTGGGCGCAGAAGTGGGTTGGTTTGGAGTCTGGGGAGCCTCTGGACTGCTCTCTTCCCCATTCACAGTTAGCATTGTCTTACTGAATGTGCTGCTGTGCAGAGTGTCCTGTGCTCCTTTCACTCTGAAGGTCGAGAGGTGCTGGAATTGGTGTGTAATCCCAGGGTTACAGGGCTCCAGCAAAAGGACAGACTTTTGTTTGTTTGGGTGGGTGGGTATTTAAATGCTTAATCGAATAGGCTGGATTGTCTAGGAATGCATTCACACCTTTTGTCTAGGAGTAAATTTGTCCCCTTAAGGCAGAGCATTCCGCCTGTTTCCAGCATGATTTTGCATTGAGTTCAGACTTGAGATGTGCTTCGAATCTGTGAGTAGGGAACAGGCCTTTTCTCCTTGTTCTCCTAGTTCCTTATGGCCGTGGCTAATTGTAAATTACCCCTGGGGGAAATGCACAGGAAGGTGCATGGTGCCTTGGGCTAATATAATACAGGGCCTCTGTATTGTTTAACAGCCTTATGGATGAGATGGCCTTTGAGGAAGGAGGTGGCTGTATAACAAAGCACTGAGAACTTTCTCCACTTTGGGGGGAGAAGGGAAATCCCTGTGTTGGGGGCAAGGGGAGTTTTGAAGCAGCTGTTGTCCAGACACAGTGTCCAGGTGTCAGCGTGATGTGTCGGGAAGGGAATATAGCCAAGGCGGAGCCATGTGGACCCTTCCCTAGGGCCCATCTACAAATATGTTAAATATCTAAATACCTCCTAAGTTTTCTAAGTTTAAGTATACTTTTCAAATAGAGGAATATCAACCTGCTTCATACTTTTTTTGGCACTGGAATGAGTGTTTGATATGCGTGACCATCTCAGCTTACCCCGAAGGAAGTCCTTGACCTCTTTCTCTTTAGCTATGGATCAGATGGTGTGCAGAATGTGTACCCCTTTGAGCTGTTATTTCCTGATGCCCCCAGGAACTGTCTGAACTCTGAAAATCCCCTTCTGACCCCTTCATACTGTATAGGAGAGGCTTTCATTGTAACATTTCTGTGTTTTTCTAGGGGTCCTGTAATGCTGATTGGCAAAGGTGCCTTCTTCAGAGGGGTGAGGAGAGCTGGAGGTTGGAATTACCTGGGCAGGGAGAGGTTAGGGCTTTCTGGTGGCAGGTAAAAGGTCTTTTTCATTGGATCAAAGAAAACTTCCACATGTGGTGAAATATCTTTAAAGGGTGAAATTCAGGCACCATTCCTGTCACCTACCCCCCCAAGCCGGCCCTAGACCGGCTTGGGGTGGTAGGTGACACACTGTGTGTTTTCTCAAGCTGCAGCACATTGCTGTTACCCTTCTCAGAGCTGTAATTGGGAGCTTGCCCGTACCGACTGCTTCGGTGGTGTTCTCGGAGCAGGACTGAGTGTGCTGACAAGCGAAGCAAATGCTGCGCTTAACAGATAAGTACTTTGAGAGTCCTGACTTGGAAGTGAATTGGAGTTCAGAATTCAGGCAATAAATAAGATGTAGAGAGCTGGCATAGTCTGAAAAGCAATTTCTGTGTATATTTGCAAAAAGGATGTCAGTGGGGGGAGATGAGTTGTAGAAAGATGCTGGGACTTGCTTAAAAAGAGTATGGCTGGCATCCAGGGAATTTAGAAGTCGTAGGAAGAAAACTGGAGGTGTCTCAGCAGGCTAGATTGGGTGTCTGGAAATAAGGTACTTAAAGGATGCAGACTGGCACCTTCTGCTCAAAGACAAATAACCTGGATAACCAGGAGGAAAAGGAGGCCAGTCTGGGAGCAAGCAAGCAGAGATGGAAACTTGTGTGTCACGGTGGATGGTCCCAGTGCAAGCAGGTAATGGGTTTCATATGAAAGGAGTTTGAGAAGGAGGCACCAAATGCTGTCTGGGATAAAATGATCCTCGCCCAGCATCGTAATCTGTTATATTTAGTTACTACATCTTTAGGACTGTCTGAGTTACCCTCCTCATGCCTCGGTTCTGTGTTAGTGCCAATCGTGCTTAACGTGCGCATCAGCGATGTGCCTGAAATCATGTTCTGGTAACTCAGGGTTGATGGTGCTGTCTGTGGGTGCTCTGCCTCAAGCCTCCTCTGACCTTGAAGGCCACGAGCCCTGAGGATGCCATGCTACTTGGCATCAGACCACTTTTGAAACCGATGCCTTGCTGCTGAGCAGTTCAGAGTGATGCCACATGCTCTTTTGATGCTCAGGAGCCAAACATCCCCCTTTCCATGTGACCACCAGCTATTACGCAAGATTGATGTAAGTTTTGGTAAAAATTTGTGATAGTAACGCACATCAGTGTTGTTTTGATCCACCAGGTATTAGACCCTTGCATTGCTCCTGGATTTCTTGAGTCTTACACTGTGGCAGTCAGTTGTTCGGCACTAGAGTGCTTGGACAGTGGTAGCCTCAGTAGATCAGGCTGAAAACAAGAAGTCCCTGAGCTGCAGAAGGTTAGGGAGCTGGAGAAAGGGACTTGAGAACCTTGGGGAAGGTTTAGATTAGACATTAGGAAGAAATTTGTTACTCTGAGGGTGGTGAGGTCCTGGCACAGGTTACTCAGAGAGGTTGTGGAAGCCCCATCCCTGGAAGAGTTTAAAAGGCCAGTTTGAATGAGGCTCTGGTCAACCAGATCTAGAGGAGGGTGTCCCTGCCATGGCAGGGAGTTGGAACGAGATGGGCTTTGAGGTCCCTTCCAACACAAACCAGTCTGTGATTCTGTAAGATCCTGCCTCACTGGGAATTTGCTTGTAGCCACTGTCCCTGTAGGAAATGCTAGATTGCCGCAGTACCCTGCAGCAGGCTGAATCGCTCTTGTTTCCTCATCTCGCCGTGTCACGCTCTGTTTTCTGAATGTTTAATTACAGATGGATTGTGGGTTCACAGCTTCTTCTCATCTGCTTTTTGTCGAAAGGTGAGCAGATGTACTGCCTGTTGCTCTGTGGAGTTGAGTCCCTTGTACAGCAGCTGCCGAGGAGCTCGGAGCTAAAAACTTCGGCATATGGAAAAACCAGGATGAGGAGCCAGTTTCCTTGGCTGAGATGATCTTGTTTTGAAATACACCCAGCTGGTCTCTTCTCCTCCCAGGTGTTTTGGTGTTGGCCCTGGAAGCTGCTGTGTCCTGAATTGTGGGTTAGAGGGACCTGTGGTGTTTGACCCCGTCTGCCCACTCTATCTGAAGCTTTCTCTTCAAGGGAGAGAGCTTGTGCTCTCCCTGCTGGCTTCTGTCCCGCCTCGGTACGGAGATGAGAGCCGTGGCAGTGAAATAGGATGCAGTGACGTAGTTCTCATTGTGTTGTGGTTGTTAAATTTGCGTTTATGATCTGTACTCAAATAGGAGAAGAACCTGAAAGCAGTCTGATTTGTGGTTACAGTTAGATAACGACTTCTGCCGTCAGCCACATGTCCCTCTGTGCTGTGCCGTCCTGTGTGTTTGGAGTTTGGGGCTGGAACGCACCCTGAGGGTGCTCTGGGAAGGGCTGATGGGACCATTGGCTCACTCTGCATTCCCAGGCTGCCTCCTGGGGTGCTGTCTGAGCCACCAAGGCAATAAACACTGGGCATTATTCGGTTTAAATCATCTTAAAATGATGGATTTGTAATGGGTTTGGAATAACCATTCTAATTATAGTAAATATGCATAAGAGGGCTGAACTGACATGATGTGAATGAGCTTCATTCTGGTATTTCAGTGTGGCTGCTTTGCTGTCTTCTCTGTAAGCATTCTTTTGTCATAATCTTGGTATGCAATTTTATATCTGTTTGCAAATCATGTTTTCAGATCATTTTTCACATGTGGAACGATGTCGGTCTTTCAGATTGGTTATTACTTGGCAAGAAGGATGCCAGAACCTTTCCATTCACAGCACAGAGATTTTCACTGAACCACAGAATGAATGACAGGGGTTGGAAGGGACCTCTGGAGAGCATCTAGTTAGATGGAGTGGTGTTTGGTTTTTGCACAGCCAGCTGCTGGAGGAGATCTGAACATGGCTCGCTCATGCAGGCACCTCCTGTGCTCCCTTGGTTGCTGCTCTGTGGTTGTTACCATTGCCCTGAAAGAGCTGGGACACGCTCCAGCTTCGTCCCAACGTGCTGGTTGCTACATCCACATCCCTGTACGGTTTGGCAGCCCCTGCGTTGCTGCTGAAGCATGACCCGTGGGGTGGGATACTTGGGAGAGCTGTCAGCTCGTTGTTGAGAGGCTCCGAAGTGAGATTTTACTGAAGCTTTTCCTGCTTGGCCAAATTGAGCTGAAGCAGAAGCCTGATTTGATTCGAGGAAGTGTGCCATGCTTTGAAAGCTCTCCGCGCTTCACATTTTCTAGGTCACTCTTGGATGCTCTAATTTGTTTTTTTTTTCAGAGAAACAGTTAGCAAAAACTTTGACATCGATGATTTATATTCTTCTGTCACCTCAATCTTGGAGAGCAGAGAGATACTTTTTTGGCAAGTTCTCCCCCTCCTCACCCCCCCAAGTCATCGTCATTAGAAGGCTGTCAACAAGCCTGAAAAATAACCCTCTGTAAATTGCTGACTGTAAATGCTAATTGACAGATAAGCACCCGCAGGGGGACTCGACTCGACCCGCAGCAGTCTGTCTCCTGGCCCTTCAGTAGCTGTGTCGCTTTCCAGGAAGCCTGATGGAAGCGCCTTGCGCTCACGGGCTCGGTAGCACACGCAGCTTCTCCTGCCCGTGCGAGTTAGCTGTGCTCTGTTCGGCACAGGAGGGGAGTTAAGAGCAGCCTCCTGAGTGAGCATGGCGTGTGCTGGGAGTGTGGTCTGGGTGTTCCCTTACTGGTAACCTTTCCCACTGATGTGTTTCTGGTTGAGCTGCCTTCGGTGACAGAGAGCTTGGGAGCTGCTCTGAGGAAAACCAGAGAGTTTTGATTCCAAAGCCCTGTGCCCAGCCGACACGCGGTCTCCAAAGTGGTTTTGGGAGGATTTCATCACCCAAAAATGGATCTCGGTTAAGGGGTTTTCCCCTTTTCCTTCCCTCTCCTAAAGTAACCAGTTCTGTGGGTTTTGTCCCCGCTCAGCGAAGGGCTTTGAGACTTTGCTGTGTGCACGTTCTGCAGGCAGGTTTACAGTTGGGTGGCATTGCTCCCTAGAGCCTCCTGATGGGATTGCTCAGTCGATGGGCATACTGACAGTAGGATTTAATGTGAGGCCATCAGCTGTTATTCCGGATGATGCACAGTGTTTAGCTGCTTTAGCTCGTGCTGAACCGTATCACTTAGACTAGAATCTGGTACTGTATCTCCAACAGGCTTCTGAGCAAAACACCCCCTTGTATAACTGTGTTTGAAAGATATTGAACAGTAGCATAAAGCTCTGCTCCCAGCAGAAAAGTCCTGCTGCTCTGTTTGGCGGATTTGGCAATTCAGAGGGAAAACCCTCTAGAATCTGCTTGGACATCTCAGCATTTCCACGGCTGAGAGCTCGGTGTTCTGGTACTGCAGAGCCGTGCTGCCTTCTAAACCCTTCACTGGTGAGTCAACTGCGTGTTTACTGCTAGTTTTGAGGGGGAGGTTCCTGACTGGGAGGACCAGAGAGACATTTCTATAGCATACAGATTTAGAAAGAAAAGGCCAGGCTGCACAGAAGTACAGGATGTTGAGAATCCACGAGGAGGGTTGATGGGCATAGTGCAGGTGAGCCGGTGCGAGAGGTCCAGGATAAAATGTGTGAACATGGGAGAGGCTGTTACTTCTGGCATACCATGGGCTTACCTTTTGGGGATTTTTTTCCTCCCCAAGCACTGTGTTGTGAAATGCTCAGAAAAATCTTTTGTGGTTTCCCAAAGATCTGCTCAGTTGAAAGCGGCGAACTGAAAAGTACAGCGATACCCAGAACGTTTTGCAGAGAAAGGAAGATAGAGGTGGAAAAGAGTGACAAGGGCTAGAGGAAATAAAGGTCGTGAAAATATTTGGGGTGGAATCTAGGAACAAAATGGGGGAATAAGGAATTTGAAGTCACTGAATCTTGACAACGTGTGTCCTAAATGAAGGGCTCGTTTTGGTGTGTTAAATGATGATTGCAACCTCGAAAATTACTTTATCAAGAAGAAATCAGTAAGAGGGAGCTTGTTGAAGAAGTGAGCAGGCAATCAGCAGGGTGTTCAGGAAATTAGGGAGTAATTATGCAAGTGACACTTTCTGCAGTCTCCGAGAACGGAATTTGCAGTAGAGACCGGCACCACATGCGCTTAAAAACCATTTTCCATAAACCCAAAAATAATCCTAAGGCTTTCTGGCAAGTTTCATCCTCTGTGGCTGGTAGAAGGATGAAGCTGTGGGATGCACTGCCTGCCAGAGGAAGTGTCCTCACACCCAGTTGTCCTTGTTTCCTGAGCTCAGAGGCAGAGCTGCAGCTGCCTGCTGAGGAGCTGCTGTCTCCCAGGACTTTCCTGGGCTGATGGAGCGGCCGGAGCTCTGCTCGTGAAGATGTGCACCCTGCCTTCTCTGCCTTCCTGTGCTTGCTGGGTCCTGAGGCAGATGCCAGCATTTCTAGCCAGCTCTCCTAGCACTGCCTGTCTTCAGTGTGGGATGTGATGGGTCTCCTCCCTGGGAGAGGAAGCATGTCCATCTCGGAGGGACCAACAGTCCCTTGATTTCCACTTCTTCATCTTTCTCACTTGTGTTTCCTCACACACCTTAAAGGATGTGCAGACCTCCTCCTAGAAATGTAAGATAAGCAGCACTCCACTCTGTGAACAGACCCCAAGGAGATTCCTTGCATCTGAGGTCGCTGCACCGTGCTCTAGGTGCGCACACTGGCCCTCGGTGAGTCTAGGAACGGCTCGGCTCTGTAGGGTATGGGCAAATCCATGCTGGAAAGTGGTGCTTGAGCAGCTGGGTGACAGAAAGGAAAACACAGACTTTTCCTGTTGGAAAGGACAACCTTGGTCTGTAAAAAGTAGGCTGCTGAGTGGGAGATGGTGCTTCAACTTTCCCTGCTGCCTTTTCTCATAGGGTTAAGGGATTGTTGTTCTTCTGTGGAGTGATTCCTTCCCATGATCTCTTTCCTCCTTACATATTCCCGAGCATCTCCCTCACATTCTGCACAGCAAATTTTGCATGGGTGTATCGTGACTTCTGAATAATAATTCTGGGAGCTTGTTTTCTCACATTCATGGGTTGCACTGGGGGCTCTGTGTGACTGGACTACTGGGTCAGAGTACCGGCGAAGCTCCTGACTCACCAGAGGTCCCCAAGTTACCTTGGGGCCGTTTACAGCTCTGTGACCTCTCTTTGTACCACCCAGCGACAGGCCAGAAGCTGGGGGACTTGCACGTACAACTTCATTTCACCCTTAAATCACCTGCATTTCTGCAGAGCTTGTGGGCTTGCTGGGCTCCTGACATCCCTGCGAAGCGTCACGCGTGGAGCTGAGAGCAGTGGGCTCGAGGACAGCCCTGCAGAGCAGCGGCCCTGCTGGCGGCGGAGTCAGTGGCCTTGCCACGAGCCGGTTGCTGCCCTGAAAGGAAGCCAGGGTCCCATGAGTGCCCTCAGCTCTAAACCAAGTGTGACCATCCTCTCCCCTCGGTGGTGGTATCCCTGTAGCTGCCCTGGGGCTGGCTGGTGTGAAGGTGCCAGGCCAGCTGCCCCTCCAGCTTGTGGACAAGAGCGGTTGAAGCAGTTCACCCTCTCGTGCTTGGGTTACTCTGTCTCTGCTCCTCCAGGGAGGTGGCAAAGCCTCTTCTGCCTAGTTCCTCTGGAGCCACACGCAGCTTTGCCCGGTGCTAGAGCAGGGCACAGGCAGTTTCCCTTCCACTTCCATGGCAAAGCTCCACCTAACCCAACAGGGAGAATTTTTCCCCCTTTCACCCTGTTCCACTTGCGAAACCTTTAGGAAGCAGAACTTTAACCCCTCTCTTTGCCTCTGAGTAATCTGCCTGTGCTGGGCACGTTCGTCATTTCCCCCCTTGTCTCAACAGGGAACTCTTTCCATCGGTGGCAAAGAAGTGACCCTTGAGTACACTCCGTGCCCAGAGTTTTGGCGCTGCAAACGTGTAAGTATGTGATCGGAGTGCTGTGTTGTGCTTCCCCTGCCAGCTCTCCTGGCAGTGACAGCAGAGAGGAGCGTGCCATTTGCTCAGCATCTGAAGATCCTTAAGAGTAATACCTGTCCCGGAGCTCTCACCTCCTCGGAACTTCTCTGGCGTCCCTGCCTTGGTGGTGGTGCTGCCACCTGGGAGCTCACGTGGCTTTGGTACAGGTAGCACGTGTTTTGTGCACAGAGCAGCTTCGTCCCTGTGTGGCGGTTCCCTTTTTAACATGGGGGAAATAGTGTGTGGATCCTTTCTCCTTAAAAACTGAACAAGCTGAACAGAAGAGACTTCCACTCCAGTTCACATGTGTAGCCACACGTGTCTTCACTGCCCAGGTACCCAGAGCTTTCACCAGGCTTACAGCGCAGACAACCCTTGTGTCGCGCAGGAACCCAAATCTGCAGAACGTGCAGCAGAGAAGGAAGCACAGGAACGAGGCCAAGCCCAGGCACCAGTTAGTGCAGACTGGAACCGACCCTGGAACCAGGTGCAGATACCCCAAAGTCAGTTCTATTCCCGTGCCCTTCCCCAAACTGGCGCTTTCAGCAGGCTGGGGAGGAGCGCTGGAGCAAAGGGCAGGGCTCTCGCCTGTGTTCCAAGAGTTGCAGCAGGGTGGGAAGGGATTGGTTCTGGTTAGACTCTCACCCTGACCCCACTGGGCTTCAGGGACCCTATCCCAGGGTAGTTGGGTGCACACCAGTTGCCAGCAGAGCCCTTGCTTGGTGCCTCATCTGTGTTTGCAAGACTCAGGAGATGAAGTAGGGACAGCAGCTTCAGGTGGTGGTTTCACAGTGGCTCTTGGAGCAATGAGAAGTGGCTGGAGCCTATGTCCCTGCTGCTGCTGTGCGCCAACGTGGCCAGAAAGAGCTTTCTTATACCCCAGAGCATTTGCAGGGCTTTAGTTAGAAAAAAAAACCCACATGCAAGAGGAGCAGTGCCTTTACAGAGAGCTTGAGGAGGAAGTTCAGCTTGCTGTGCTCAGAAAGAGCTGTGTCCACGGTGGCTTTGGGTGGGATAACTGTCCGAGCCTTCACAGCTCTGTGTGCTCTTGGCTAGCAGGCACCTCTTTGTTGACTCCCTGTGCAGTAATAACATCAGTATCTGCAGTTTAGCTCGGAGAAGGACTTTGTCACTGCTCCAGGAGTGAGGTGAGATTAGAGAATACAAAGGTAACTCCAGATCCTTTGAAACGACCGAGTGGCTGGCAGGATGGTGCTGAGCATGGAGCTTTTCAGTCCAGCATCACTTGAGAGGGGAAGGGCCTGATCTCAGGGACTAGTGCATGGTGTGACCAGATCTGCTCAGGCTGGATGGAAATCCCTATTCCAAGGCAGTGCCAGTTGTGAGCCACGTGAGCGTTTCCCTCCCGTTCCAGCCGAGGCTCCCGCTGCCGTTGCCCATCTGTCTCTCAAGTTCACCCTGCAACTTTTCCGTGGCCTTCCCTACTTTCTGAAAGCCCTGTGGAGCCTGGCCTGGAGCAGGTTGTGTCACCAGCCTTCCAAATGTGACTTCCTCATGCTGTCCATCTTCCATTGCAGTGTAAGGTGTGTACTGTGGGCTACAGATCTTCCTGCTCCTATTGCAAGCTCCCAAGGGATGGTGAGTATGTCTGCTGCTCCCACACCATGTCTGGTCAGTTAAAAATCTCATCTGCCCTGAGAATAAGTGTCTCTTCTGGCTTCTGAAGGGTTATTAATTGTGCTTCGTTTAGGCCCTATCCCCTGTCCACACTAAAGGTGATGCATGCAGATGTGTTGCTACCAAGCTCTCTGTTCTTGGTGGAGGGAGAGGGTATCTTACTGCCCAGGGCCTTCCCCATCTGTTGCCTCAGCATCGTCCTTCATCCATGGAGTTAGAGGTTGGGTGTCCCCCAGGCCTGGGAGCTGGTCCTGCTGGCTGCAGGTGCAGTGGCTTCCCCTCAACCCACCTTCCTCAGGAGATGCAGCTGCGTATTTTTAGTGATGATCATTTGAGGTGCTTGGGTTAGATGTGAATCCAGACTTGAATCGCTGAACTCTTCTTGCTGAGTCTAAGAGGTGTGTGGAGAGGAGTTCTGCGCCTCCAGGAGCTTCTCACCCCACCAACACCTTGGCTTCCTTTGGGTGGGAGTGTATGAGAACCAAAACATTCTCCTTTGTGGAACTAATTTCCTTGGGATGAGCAGGGCTTCCCGGCCCTCTGCGAGCTTTGACTCTGTGTCTTTGTGCAGAGGTACATTCTGTGTCCCTTGCCTGCATGCCCCAGGCAGAAAGGCAGTAAATAACTGCTGCTGCTGGACTCTTTATGTACCGGGGCAGCGTCGCTGTGGTTGTGCTTTCCTTGCACTGTGGCTCCTCCGTCAGCATTGTGAAGGCAAACTGCACATAGCTGGCCTGACACACCTGTGGATGGCAGTAAAACTGCCGAGGAGCAAATTAAACAGAGCCTTTAGGATTCTGGGTGGGCAGAGTGCAGTGTGTGCTTCTTACTGAATGTGTGAGTTAAGGTAACCTCTGTCCCTGCCCTTTCATTGCTGGCTGAAGTGAAACAATTCCCTAGGTGTTCACAAGCTTTGTGAGTTCTTGTGTGCTTTGTGACCGATGGTCTCGAAATGGATTTCATTTTGCTTCTCTTACAGGGAGCAGAGCTGGCCCAGACTCCAGAGGTGGTTCTGAGGGAGAGGACGCGCCAGCTGAGCAAGAGTTCGGTAAGGGATTTGCTCTCCCCTTCTCTGGGCTCGTGCTGGTGCCGGTGTGATTTGCACGGGCAGTTTCCACAGCGGCACGTGCAGGCTGGTTTCACACACAAGCTCTGCATGTGGATCTGCTCACGGCGCGCAGCCGGAGCTCTGCCCGCTGCAGGCAGATCAATAGGGGCCTGTCCAGAGCGGGCTGTGCCAGCAGCCGAGCGAGTCACTGTGCAGCTTTCCCACCGCTGCCGTACAGAGCGGTCCCGTGTTCTGCCATGCCGCCCGCTGCCCACACAGAACGAGAGCAGGCAGGTGCTCTGGGGGACGTTGGAGAGCGGAGCTTTGCTGTGCCAAGTCTCACACTTGCATTTCTTTCTCCTTGTGGGAAGAGGCTTCAGCAGCAGGCGCAGGGCTGGTGGTGTCTGGCTTTGCAGCCCCGCCGCTTTGGCTTCCCTTCCCAACAGCTTTAGAAGTTCAGGTAGGAATCTCTTTGGAAGTGAAGCCAGGTGCCTCAGAGGACATCAAGCACAGGAACTTGGGGGCGGTTTACCTTCTCTGTATTGCATAGCTAGGCTGGAGGGGAGGGTGTTTCCACATATCATCTACCTCCTCTGTGGTAGGTTGGCACCTGGTAAAATCTGTGATTGTATTATGATGCATTTCGGTGATCGTAGGGGTCTGAACCTAGTTTTCCTCTAGAATAGCAGTAGGGTGACAGCTCCTACTTCGTATTGCTCAGCTACGGGTGTTCAAGAATACGTTGGTAAAAATGTCCCTGCCAGCTGGGCTGTCCTGGATGTGGGAGGGACATATCCAACCCCATCCCTAATTTGGTTTGCGCAGATGTGAGCCAGTCCTAGAAGGAGACCAGAATGGCTCTTGTCTCTGGTAGGAGAGGTCAGGTAAAGGGCACCAATATGGGACATGGCGATGGAAGGACGAGCAGTACTTACCTTGTCTTTTACACACCTGTGTCTGCAGAGTGTTAAGACACGGAAGGTGAAAAAGGCAGAACAGGTTAACTTTTCCTAAGGGGCTCTGCTGCAGTGACCAGAAAACAGCAGAAGAAAAATATATGCTGAAAAATATGTATGTGGAACCAGTCTTTTTCTCCTCTCTAATAGCAGAGACAAAGCTTGAAAAGCCTGAGCAGGAGCTATCAGGGCAACCAGGATCTCCCAAGCAACCTCTCCAGCCCTCGGTTCCTGCTCCTCCACAGCAGGAGTGTCAGCCTCAGGAGCAGGAGCCAAGGAAGAGAGATGAAGGGAGAGAGCGGCGGCCCTCACAGGAGAAGAGAAGGGACATGGACCGGCACCAGGAGCTGCCTTCTCAGAGAGAGGCAGAGGAGGCCACACCGCAGGATGGCGGAGGAAGCAGAAGTGAGTGGCACAAAGCCCAGTTTTGGGATCCTCTTGCTTGCACTTCATGAGGGCAGCGTGTCACTAAAGCCTCTGGAAGCTGTTTCTGTGCTATGGAGATCCACCACATGGAGTAATGGTGGGCTTCCAGCTCCAAAGGTGCTGATGAGTTGCCTAAATTAACCCAGGGCAAGCTGGCTTCAGGATGGTGCAGGAGGACTTAGCACAGGAGGAGAGGTCTTGTTGGCCAGAGGTTGCCCTGAGCTGAGCTTCTCTGAGGAGGAGCCTGCTTTCTGCCCGGAACCAGTAGCAATTGGAGGTGGTAGCCCGAGCATCGTTCAAAATGGAGAGAAAAATGTGATGGCTTTTGCCCTCCAAGAAGCCTCACTTCTTTGAGTGGGTTTTGACTCCCTTGCTTTGAGTGGGTTTACGTTTTCCCTGTGTTGTCACAATAAACTTACATCTGAATTATCTTTTATTTTTTTTCCCTGCTTCTTCTTCCCTGGCCGTCTCCCTCGCAGCTATTATGCTGAAGCGTATTACTCGATTCACCCCACCGGAGGTGATTGTGGGGCTCCTGGCCCCGTACGTGCGTCTCTCCACGTCCAGCGTGCGCATCATGAAGAACAAAGCGGGCCGGATGGGGCAGACCTACGGCTTCATTGAGCTGGAATCGCATGCTGTAAGTAGCTTCTCGCTTTTGCCTGCTCCCCATGTTGGCATCTGGGGTCTGTACAAGTAGGGAAACCACAGAGGTATGAGAAGTAGCTGTACTTGTGAGGCTGCTGTCCTGCAGCGCGTCCTGTCTGTTGTCACAGGCGGTGACGCTGAGTTTCTTGCCTCGGTACGTTTCTGTGTAGACCTTCTAAACTCAAACGCCTCCTGTGCAGTTCTTCTGTTTGCAGGGAACTTGAGTTCAGTGGTCTCTGTGTGCAGAGGGCAAGAATCCTACTTAACAGCCAGTGCTGACTCGGAGGGGTGGCATCCTCTGGTGCTGGTGACTCCCAGACTCCGTAGCTGTGCTTTGGCATTGGTCCAGAGGGTGTTCACCAAAGTTCTGGGGCAACTGTGCTGCATTGTCGAGCAGCCCTAGGAGAATATAGTCCCTAGCAGGCTGCTGAAAAAGTTCTCAGGACAAGCAGAGCACCTAACAATGTGTTCATCCTTTCTGCTGCATCCTAAATACCTTTCACGAGTATTTATACAGAAATGTTGTGTTTCCCATCCTACTCTGGTCATCATGAAAGGACCAAGCCTTCCTTCCAGGAAGGCTGGGTTGGGGAAACGGGCTTGTGTTTCCTTCTCATGGATGTGAAATTCTCCTTTGCTTTGACAGGAGGCCCTGAGGTTGTTAAAGATACTGCAGAACCTGGATCCCCCCATCTGCATTGATGGACGTACGGTGGAAGTGAATCTTGCGACAGGGAGGAGAAGGTACGGGCCGATGAGGCAGCAGGGTTGTCCTGTGTGCTGCGCTGCGTGGTCAGACCAGGGCCTTAAGGTGTGGCATGTGAATTAGCAAAGATGTTCCCACAGCCTAAAAATGTGAAGGCATCGAAGCTGGAGGAAGCTTCAGTGTTTGAGCGGTACAGGGCTAATCATCGTATCGCCCTGAATCCTACGGCGAGAGAATTAGTGGGTGCAGGATTTTAAAAAATGGTTGGTCTTTGTGGACACAGCAGAGGGTGTGGGCATAACTCCCATGGAGACAGTGATCTGCGGAGTGTCTCTTGGGATGGACACAGCCCAACATGTGGCCCGTGAAGATGGTCGCTCTGCCCTCATTGGTCCTGCTGCTCATCTTGAGTATCCTGAGAGGAGTGTGAACCCAGACTGATGTTGACCTGCAGCCTTTTATCTCCACAGGAATGACTACGGGGAGCACGGTGACAATTCCTACTACGGCCCGGTAGGTCTGCACAGCTTCCCTGCAGGGAGCCAGAAAGGGAGGGAGCACCAGGGGTGATTGGCCTGACTTTGGCTTTTTCCCTTTGGGCTGCTGAGAGTTGGACACACTTGGATATGGGATGAGAATGCTGAAGCTTGCTCCTCAGTGGTGCTGTGCCCCTAGCACTGTGGTTATAACATGCTGCTGGAGGGGTTCTGGGCTGTGCTGCTCCATGCCACGCTTTCACAGAGTGGCTTACCTGATGACCGATCTCCATTCCAGGAGTGAATTCTCTCTCCTCTCATGCTTGTTACTGGTCTGCAGGGCTTGTCCCGTACTGGATGGACTGGGTTGCCACTAGCAGCACTGTCCGGCACTCTGTAGCTGACAAGCTCTGTCTGCTTGTGCTCTGTGTGGGGTAGCTAAATGAGCTGTTGTCCTGAGCTTCGGGGCTGTGGGAGGAAGGAGAAGCGATTTGATGTTTTTCGAGGAGTTTCTGATCTGTTTGTGTTGTTCATTTACTCCAGGGCAGAAGGGGCATGAGAGACAGGAGAGGCGGCGAATCACAGAGACGCACCAGAGCACAGTGTAAGTGGAGCTCAGCCTCACTCCTACTGTGGAGACTTTTCTTCCTTAAAAGGGCACTGACATCTAGAAATCGGCCCCAAAATATTTCTAAAGGCCAGGAGTAGGTTTGTTTGCTACTCCCACTTGTGAGTTCCTTTGCCAACTGTGTTTAGTCACATTTTCTTATCTGGTGATGTGTTCCTCTCTACTTTTACTGTGCAAAACCACACACAGATAGAAGAAAGTTGCTGCCTGCTTTTCCTTGTTGTGGTAAGCTGGTGGGATAAAATCCGCCTGGCAATCACTAGATGAGCCAGAAGAAAATACACTTTATGCAGCAGTAACTGGAAGACCACCCCGATTGTTTAGCTGATTTATGTGTAGTGTCGCTGAGCTCTGACTAACAGCGCTCTGGAAACGAGAAGAGTTCCTCACGTTACAGGCCTGCCCTAAGGCCTTTGGCTTTTCCTGGTGAAACAGTCTTCTTCCCTTCCTTGTCGGGAGCTTTCATACACCCACGAGGCAGAAGGGATGTGGGGAGAGTCGTCACTCGAAGCAGGAGACTGTTTGTAAGAGAACAGATCTTCCTTGTTCACAGGGGTGGGTGGACACAGAGCCTGGTACTCATCATCCCATTCTTAGGGAAATTACTGAGTTTCACATCTTGTGATCTCAGCGCAGCCCAGTGACTGTGTTTTGATGTGGAAGTTTTCCCAGAGTCTTAAACCACAAGAATTGTGAAAACCCCTCTCCCTTCTCGCTCCATGAAGACAGGAAGATGTAGGTCGAGTGATGTGAGGATACTCCTGCCTGTATTGCCAGGAGAGAAAAGTTCTTTGGCACTCCAGAGCCTTTCACCAGTGTAGCATTTGCTTGTGCTTTGTTGTGAAAGGCGGATGGAAGGTTCTGATGTTAACTCTTGTGTCTCTGCTCAGCTCCGTCGGATGTGTCCACATACATTTACGACCCTGAAACTGGGAATTACTATGATCCCATCGCTGGGACTTACTATGACCCCAGGACCCAGGTGAGTGTGTGGGAAGGAAGCTTTACACATCATGTGTTCTAACGAACCACGCTTCTCTGGAGGGGTTTTGCTGCTAGATGCTGAAGGCAGGCACGCATAGGACAGTACAGGGGTGGCTTCGTTTCTGTCCTCTAACTTGTATACAAGAGACACACGTTCCAAAATACCAACTGAGAGGCTAGCAACCCACTGGCTGTGTGCTGAACCAGGTACTGTAGCTGCCTGGCCTCTGAAGCCCTGCCTTTGCAGGGTTGTCTCCACTGAGTGGACTTATGTATGGGCAGAGCTAGATTTTACTGGAGACATTATGTATGACCCACTGTATTCAAAGATGGACAGCAGAGCTGTTTTCATCTGTGGTCTCTCTGCTCCTTGACCCCAGCCAGCAATAGTGACAAGGGTGCCAAATAAGAGCTATCAGCAGATGTTCTCTGGGACTGTCATCTTGTTTTTGTGATACTGGAGATCTTCTCGGTGATCAGGCTAGAGCTCTGATGACCTGGCTGTAGTAGACTCTTCTGCCCCAGCAACATTCTGACACCTTTGCCCTCAGCTGCCTGAGGCTCTGCAGTCCCTTCTTACTCTCCCCAGCCTGCTAAGGATGATAAGACCAGTAAGAAGATTGCAGGGGTTTGGCTAAGTCTGTTCCAAATGTCTCTTTCAGAGAGAAGTCACAATAGACCAAGAACCCTGCTCATCACCTCCAGAGAGCAGAAGGCGGCGGCATGGAAGCCAAGAACGGATGAGTGAAAGGAAGGAGCCACACAGCAGGGACAACAGGGACAAAAAGGAGAAAGGGAAGAATACTGCTGCTAAGGTAAATCTCCTGCAGGCATCGGAGCAATCAGATCTGAGGCCAGGAGACTGAGGTAAGAGAGGTTAGAAAATAGAGAGTGGAGGCTTCAAGGAGGGAGGAAGGGACAGTGAGAGAAAACAGTGACATACAAGGGGTCAGGAGAGTGGTTGTGGTCTGGCCAGCTGTAAGTTCCTGAAATTCTTCTCTTGTGACATTAAGTCAGGGCTTCTCCTCCCTTCTTTATATTAGGGGATTTGGAAACATCCAGGTAACGGAGAGACGCGTTTTGCTCACACTGCTGAAAGCACCCAGCTCTTGTAACCGAGCCAACAGAAACATCACAGAGATGTTTAAACATACCGAGCCAGATAATAACAGAGACTCAGCTCTCCTGTAACCACAGCTTCTGCCCCCTCCAAACATCACAGACAGGCAGGAAGATGAGGCAGATGGTGCAGATGGGCTGCAAGGGTGAACTGAGATGACATGCGGATAGGAGCCTGGGGCGATGTGCTGTAGGATCCCTCCCAGAGTGCAGCCCCAATTCTGGGGCAGTGCCCTTAGTGCTGCTCCCAGTGAGCAAATGCCCTCTTGACAGTGTGGGGGGCTGCTGGATGGGTGTAGCTGCCCAGAGGGACTTCTGAGCAAAGGTACTTGGAGTGGGATCTTCCACAGCAGTGCTCTGATAGTGTTGGGGCCTGAGGGTTGCCAGGAGAGTTGGTAGAAGTGATTGAACCTCAAATGCAGGCACGTTATTTTCCTCCTGCTTGGTGGCATGACCAGCCCTGGGCAGCAAGGACCTGAGGGGTGTGATTGTCCCTGAGGTTGGTACCAGTCAGCCACAGTGTCTCTCTGATATGTCAGCTCTCAAGGACCTAGAGGAGACATGGTCTTCTCTGAAGGGAGGGTGAAAGCATCTCCAGCAGAAATCCCCCCATCGTTTTTCCCAGCCCCCTGGTATCTGGATGCTCAGAGGTGGCTGCCTGGCTGCTTTGCACACTCTGAGCCCTGTGCTGCACTGACCTAATGCCTGGTCTTGGGTTTTTCAGAGTGAGCCTGGAGAGGAGAGGTTCTTTGCAGAAGATGTCTTCAAGAAGCCATTGCCTCCCTCAGTGAAGAAGGATGAGAGTGGAGCCCTGGTAAGATGTGATCTAGCACTTGCCTTCCCTGTCAGGTGTGTGCAGCTGGAGAACTGCTGACCGACAGCACGGCCGGGCCTTTGGGCCAGTTCCCTGTAAAGCCCGTAGGTATGATGCCTCGCCCCGGCCTACTCTGTGCTGCTGGGTGCACGGACGAGCATCGCAGGCTCATTCTGGTGCAGTGCTGGGTGACTGTGCTCTCTGGCACTCTCAGTTCGGTGTAAGGAGGATCTTGAGAACACCACCAAGCTGCTTGAGCCTGGCCATATGCCAAGGCCTGGATAAAGCAGAGGAAACTGGCGGTGTTGTCCTTTCTCCTCCCCACCCATCATACTTGGTTCTGTCTTGTCTCTCATAGGCAGGCAGGACTGTACCTCTTCCTGGAGCGGTGGCTTTCCCTGCTCCTGTGCTGACTGGCTGTGGGGGGGCTTTGTACCTGGCCTGCACGTCCTCTGTGCACATACAGAGGTGTCCAGATGTGACCTGGCCCCCTCCCAGCTCTCTCACTGGTCTGAGACACGACTAGGGCTGCTCTCAGTGTTAGAGTCCAGCAGAGAGTGAGCAGGCTGAGACAGCGCAGTGTGCTGCTGTCCTGAAACCAGGGACGCAGCTCCAGGAGAGCTGTGAATTCCGTAGAATGGGAATGTCTCCCCCAAACCCACCACCTCATGTCTGCCAGCTGCCTGTTTCTTGGAGGCTCATTTAAATGGGTGCTAAGCAGTTGCATGTACCGACTCCATGCTAGGGTGGCCATAACGCCTCATCTCGACTGTTTCAGAATGAGACCACAGAGGAGAAGTTCTCCGCAGAAGACGTCTTTAAAAAACCATTACCTCCCTCTGTGAAGAAGGAGGAGAGTGCAGCCCCGGTGAGTGTCTCGTGGGCTTGGGTTTTGCTTTGTTCAAGCCTGGGTAGAGGGCTAGAGAGGCTCACCTGGGCCAGCTGTCACCTCGGATGGCAGAGGCGCCGACTTCCCATGCCAGAGGAGCCACAGTTGAAGACAGACCGCGAAAGCAGTTTGGTTTATGACCCCGAGTTTGACCGAGGGGAATTTAACCCCTGTGTTTAAGCAGGGTCTGCTCACTCAAGCAGTCCTGGGGCAGAAAACTCTTCCAGCTGTCTCCAGACTGAGCCAGGCCAAGCCTCACCGATCGCTGTAGCTCGAGGAAATGACTGAGGTCTCTGCTCCGGTCAGCTTGTGGTGCTTAGTGTTGTGGCACCAAAGCCCAGCCTGGGTAGGGAACGGAAGGACTTCTTGTGGTGTTCAACCACTGCCAATGGTCACGCTCTTCTGCCTTTCCCCTCAGCCCAAGGTGGTGAACCCCCTGATAGGACTGCTGGGAGAGTACGGAGGAGACAGCGACAATGAAGAGGAGGAGGAAGAGGAGGAGCAGTCACAGGCACAGTGGCTGCCACCTCCCCACCCACCAGCACAGCGTGAGGAGCAGCTGAGGAAGGCCAAGGCCAGTGACGACAAGCTGACCGACTGGAACAAGCTGGCCTGCTTGCTGTGCCGGAGGCAGTTCCCCAACAAGGAAGTACTCATCAAGCACCAGCAGCTTTCCAACCTGCACAAGGTATGGTGGGGCTGGGGAGGGTGGGGAGCTGTGTGTGTGCTGTGAACTGCCTTTGGCTCAAAAGCTTTGTGATCCGCAGGGAAAAAAATAACGCGACGGCTGGGTGGGAAGAGCCGTGCTGGGTTTGACACAGCAGCAGGCAGAGTTCCCAAGGGAGTGCTGTTGGAAGCAGGGTGTGAGCTGCTGGTTCCTGCCTCGGGAGTGCTGTAACGTCAGGGTGTGACTTGTGAAGCCGGAGTGCGATAGCTCTCGGGCTCGGGGAGAGTGGGGTGCTGGCACACACGGGTGTGATGGCAGGAAGAACTTCGCACATGCCTCCCCATCTTCTGCGCACCGCCTTTTCGCTCTGGCTTCTAGGAGGGCCAGACCACGTGTGGTGTGGAAAAGGATGGGTTGCCTTCCTTGCTGTGGAGTGGAAGGGCTCCTGGCCTCGTGGGGCTGCACGAGGAGCTGCTGCACCTCGTACGAGGCGGGTGCAAGAGCACGCTGCTTTACCAGTGCTCCTTAGGGGTGGAGAAAATGACCCGACAGTGTGAATCCTCCACTGATGCTGGCTTTGTTTTCCTCCTTCCAGCAAAACCTGGAGATACACATGAAGATCAAACGATCTGAGCAGGAGCTGGCGTATTTGGAGAAGAGAGAGCGTGAGGTGGGTCTGTGGTGGTGGGCAGACTTCTCTCTGTGTCCTTCACGAGAGGGATGTTGGTTCCACATCCTCCACTTATGCATCTGGGCACCAAATGCCTCTTGAAGAGTCAGAGCCAGAACTGGGGGCACACTCTGCGTTTGGACATGTGCCTTCCAAGAGCAGGTTTCCCTCCCCACACAGTGTGGTTTTGTTGCCCTGCAGCCAGCCTTGGGCTCTGGGCCAAGTGGGGACCAGATTTCCATCTAGAATTGGAGATTTTAGACTCTCCCAGAAATGGGAGAGTAGAACTGTCCCTTATTCTGAAGGTGGTGGAGTTGCTTCTGGTGCCATAACTGGAAGGGTGCAACCATGGGTCAGTCCAGCAGCTCCCACTGGGGCAGAACAAGTGGATTGTGGGTCCGAGAAACGTCCAGGACTTGGGGGTTCCCAGGGCAGATTTGCAGCCAGCTGAGGCTGCAGAGTGATCTCCTGCAGAGTGCCGAATCCTCTGTAGCCCTGTACTTACTTTGTTCTTTCTGTTCCAAAGGGGAGATACAAAGACAAAGGAAATGACCGGCGAGAGAAGTTCCAGCAGATGGATTCACCAGAGAGGAAACGACTCAGATACGATCGCGACACGGAGAGGTAATGGCGGCTCTTGGTTGGATTTCCCTGGGGCTCCAGGGCTGGCGCGCCGAGGCCAGGAGTCAGCCTCTGGGGTGGATCCCCAAGAGTTAACCCCAAGAGAGAGCCAGGCTGTGGTTCTTGTGCATAGAGCTCCTCAAAGCGTGAGGCTGTTGTGCTGTGGGACTCGGCAGAGAGGGCGGGAGAGCGCCGGCGTTGTGTAGTGTGGGGTGGACATGGAGGGAAGCGGAGTTGAGCTGCGTGCCGCGAGGGGCGGGAGGTGGGCTTTGAGTGCCGGGCCAGGTGCAGGGAGCAGAAGGCAGCCTGTTCCCACCCACCTGGCATCTAGCCACTGCAAGAAAGAGCAAAGCGGCGTTTCATCTGTTCCGCTGACTCAGAGGAACGCGGGAGCTGCATCCATCTCGCTCAGAGTGGGTGGAGGAAGAGAGCGCGTGCCGCGTGGAGCTCTCGGGAGGCTCTGCCTGCCGCGCGCACGCGTGTTCTAGGAGCTGCCAGGCAGGAGTTGAAGGCAGGACTGGGCACACGCCCGTTCCCGCCGGTGCAGCGCCTCGGAACGAGACCTTCCCTCCGTGTCTTGCAGTTTGAGAAGCCTTATCTTCTCTTCCCCAGTGTTCCTGGAATAAACTAATGCAGGCTGTGTGCAGTGTCCTCGGCAGCTGGCAAGCAGAGCGTGCCTGGAGGAAGCTGATTTGGGGTTTCTAAATGCTGGGGTTTGGTTAGTGCTCTTGGGTCAGTGATGGCCAGGTGG
Source organism: Heliornis fulica (assembly GCA_013399135.1). Taxonomy (NCBI): domain Eukaryota; kingdom Metazoa; phylum Chordata; class Aves; order Gruiformes; family Heliornithidae; genus Heliornis; species Heliornis fulica. Next base: position 101,756 of record VXBZ01010294.1, on the reverse strand, counting down.
GACAAGGGGTGTCTGCGTCCACACTGCGCCTGCTGAGCAGCATGAGCACAGCACTGAGTGGAAAAACACATCTACTGCTGCAGCAGCAGGGGTTGGACTTCACTTTCTTGTTGCTGCTGGAGTTCAGGAGAAGAGGTGTAAGTGCAGAACACTCCTGGCTTCCTTGTGCCATAAATATTTTGGAGCCTGAACTCAAAACCCTTGTTTTCCACTGAGGTGGGACAAGAAGTTACGTGGTTGAAAGTGTCCAAGCCCTGCGTGCAGAGTCATAGAATCATAGAATCATAGAATCATAGAATCGTAGAATGATTAGAGTTGGAAGGGACTCCCAGAGGTCATCTAGTCCAACCCCCTGCAAGAAGCAGGGACACCCCCAACTAGATCAGGTTGCTCAGGGCCTCATCCAACCTGGCCTTGAACGTCTCCAGGGATGGGGCATCTACCACCTCCCTGGGCAACCTGTTCCAGTGCTCCACCACTCTTACAGTAAAGAACTTTTTTCTAATATCCAATCTAAATCTCCCTCCCTCTATTTTGAAACCATCACCCTTGTCCTGTCACAACAGGCCCTACTGAACAGCCTCTTCCCATCTTTCATGTAGGCCCCCTAGAGGTACTGGAAGACCACTCTAAGGTCTCCCTGGAGCCTCCTCTTCTCCAGGCTGAACAGCCCCAACTCTCTCAGCCTGTCCTCGTAGGAAAGGTGCTCCAGGCCCTTTATCATCTTTGTGGCCTCCTCTGGCCCCTCTCCAACTGGTCCATGTCCTTGTGATGTTGGGGGTTGTATGTATGGAGTACACCGTGTTGGTCTCCTTGGGCAGAGGACTTCTTGGAAGCAATTTGGGTATCCCTCAGGAGAGGTTGGAGTGGCAGTGGAGGTGCTGTTAGTGGAGTGAAAGCTCCCTGGCACGGCGTCAGAGCGTTGCAAATGCAGACTGTTGGTTCTGTCTCTTTCCCAGCGACTACGACCCGAGGATTGATAGCAACAGCAAAGGGAACCGCGTGACGCAGTCCACGGGGTGGAAGAAGGGCTTCGGCCACAGCCAGCAAGGCACAGCATCGCCAATGGAGGTGAGTCTTCCCTTCCTTGAAGAGCATTGCTGCCCTGCAGCCAGTAACGTCTCCCAAGACAGCTGGAGGGGATTCCAGCTGGAACGAGAGCCGGGCTGCAAGCCACAGCCCCCACTCGATGGAATAATGTGTGTGGAGGGGCTGCCCTGGGAAAAGGTTGGAGTTGATACACATCCATGGGGTTGAGAGCAGAGTAACAACAGGGGAGTGTGAGTGTCTCCTTAACGCCTGCCCGAAGCCAGGCTGGGGTCCGAGTGGGTCACCGGCACAGCGCTTTGCAGCCACGAGAGGTGACCCCCCAGGGAGGTGTGAACGTAGCCAAAGCCACAGGACACACAACTCTGCCTGTGAGGCTCGTGAGGCTCTCGCTGCCACCTGGACTCCGAGCTTGGAAAGGAAACGCCACCATAGGTCCTGTGATGAGGAGCAGAGTCCCTGTCAGCGGGGGGAGGGCATCAGGGACAGACAGGGCTGGGCAGGTCCTGCCTCTGGGGCCTGGTGGACCTTTGCTTACTGGAGAGGGTTTACCTGGCAAGTGGCCCGGGGCAGGGACTGCTCTCTGCCGTTGGTCTCCAGGCTGACGAGGGGCGGGCAGCTCACATTGGGACGTTCAGCTTGCAGTCGAGTGCATCATTGAAAACAAATATTTGAGGCTTCGTGGTGACGTGGTTTTTGCTTGAGCCCACACACACGAGGCGAGATTCCCTCCCCGGTGCAGACAGGCTGTTGCTCAATCCCATGGAGCTTCCTGTGGCCTCGTTGGGAGCTGCTCCAGCTCCGGAGGTCTGACCTCCAACCAGGGACCGCATGTGGAGGGCTGATAGCCAGCACGGCCCCTGTAAGAGCCCTGTAGAGCCCTCCCCAAAGAGCCCTCACGTGCTTTCTTCCCACTTCCACTTCCATTGCTGCTCCAGCCCCACGGGACTTGGATCAGCCTGATTGATCACTTCCCCGATACTCAGGTACGTCGGTCTTAGGAGCAAAGAGAGATGTGCTGCCTTGGGCCCGCTCTCCCGGCCTGGCTGTAGGCAGGTACCACGGAATAATTCGGGTGCTGCCAGTCCTTAAAAACTGCTTGAAATTCCAAAGGAGCTACCAGAGCCCACAGGAGCTCTGTTAGAGAGCGGCTGAGCTCATGCAGAGGCAGGTTAATGGCATCCCTGGGAGCCCAGCTCTTGTTCTGGTTTCGGTCCCCCCTCGCACGCGGCAGCCCCTCGTCTGCCGGTGCTGCCCGCTCCCAGCCTGCCACAGGCTGGTGTCGGTCTCTGAGGCCGATGCCCACAGTTTGACTCTTGCCAGCTGGGTTCCTGCTGCCCACAAAGGGCTGATAGTTTCTTCGGAACAGCTTTTGGAGGAATGTGGTGCACTGGCTGTTCCTCCTCTCCTGGATCCCTGTGGGAGCACTCAGCTGTCCTGACGCAACCCGGGGAAGTGTTTTCTTTACAGGCAACCAGCAAAGAGGAGAAATGATTGACACAACCTGGGTCTGTTTTCAGGTGGAAAATAGGAAGAAGGGCCCTGGCCTGGGGGCGCAGGGGAAGCCCACCAAGCGCCAGTCCAATGAGACCTACCGTGACGCCGTCAGGAGAGTCATGTTTGCCCGCTATAAGGAACTTGAGTGATGGGTGGAGGAAACCCTGAGCCTGTCTCTCATCTCCATCTCGTTCTCTCCGTGTCCTGTTCTCTTTGGGGGCTTTGGTCTTTTTTGTTTGGTTTTCACTTCAGTTTTGGGGTTGGTTTTGGGGTTGTTTTTTTCCCCAGTTGTTACAGGTTTTGCTGCTAGAATATTTTTAATAAATCTGAAAATCTGTCAGTGCTTGTCTCTTGCCTGAAGTGGGACATTTTAAACACACGTGAAGCTTTGGAAGGCTCCTGCTGTGACCTCCTGCTGGCGAGGTCCCTGCAGCTTGTGGCCATGTCAGCGGGCCCCAAGCTTGGTCACTGTCCTGCAGTGTGTTCCCTGCTAGCTCCAGGACAGGTGCCACTGGTGCCATGAACTAGTGGGCCTGGACATGTGCTGGGAGCTGGGGACAGCCCCAAGGTCTGGGAGGAATTCAGGAGCAGGAGCGGCCTGTGTGGATTCATCTGGACTGGTACAAGGACAACTGGGCTTATCTGGTAGCAACAGTTTAATGGCTGAAGCTGGTCTGAGTAATGCTGGGCGTCATCTGGGCTTCCCAGCCAGTGCAGGTCCCTCTGAGCCCTTGTGGGGACATGGCCGTGCTGCTCCAGGGTGGTGGGAGCCACGGAGCGCCCTGCGAGGGACCGCGCTGGACAGAGGACACGCTGTCCTGAGCACATGCTGCTCGGCACAGAGGCATCTCCGGGACAGGTGACAGGTGACACAGCGAGTGTGTCAGTGAGTGTGAGCGTGGTGGGGACTGCAGTGACACGGCTGAGTGCAGCCTGTACAGGTAAGGACGGTGGCGATGGCTGGTGGGGGCGGATGATGTTCCGGATGGGTGGGAGGGTAGTGACGGGCTGTGGTGCTTGTCACCCACCATCACTTTCCCATACCCCAGTGGAGGGAACACATGAGGAGGGTTTGGAGCTGAAGCACCATAGCACCAGCTGAGAACTTCTGAGGGGAGCAGAAGACCTGTCCAAGCTCTATATCCTCATCTCTGCTAGAGGGCGGTGGGGGCTTGCTGGTACCCCCACCCTCGGTGCTGCACCCAGCAATGCGGGAGGTGGGGCTGACCATTGCGGTGCTGGTGAGTACAGGGGCACGAGGGGAGGGAGCGTGCGCACACAGCGGGGGTGGGAGTTGGGAAGGGGTTGTAGCAGCCCCCTCCTGCCGGGAGCCCCCAGTGCTGGCTGTCCCCTGCGAGCCAGGGGAGCGGAGCTGCTCGAGGACTTGCATTGGGGAGCTGGGTGGAAGCTCAGCTGGAGGGAAGGTTGTCCCAGCGCTCGTGCTCGTCCCTGAGAGGGACTGCAAATTATTTGTGAGCAAAGGGGAAAGCGGGGTCGCTGTGATGGGACGAGGTTCCCGGCGGCATGGAGGGAAGGGGCAATCCGAGAGCAGAGCGGTGGGTGCTGCACAGGCTGTCCTGCACCCTGCGGGCCGGGCACCCGTGTCTGACGAGCGGTGCTCCACACAGAAGGGGCACGGGGCTGCACAACCACCAACTGACATTACTGACCTCATTAATGTCTATAACGATGTAAAGGGTGAGTGTCAGGAGGACAGAGCCAGGCTCTTCTTGGTGTTGGTCAGTGATGGGACAAGGGGAAATGGTTCCAAACTGGAACATAGAAAGTTCTATCTGAATATAAGGAGGAACTTTTTCACTGTGAGGGTGATGGAGCCCTGGGACAGGCTGCCCAGGGGGGTTGTGGAGTCTCCTCTGTAGACATTCAAGACCAATCTGGACACATTCCTATGTGATCTAGTCTCGATGATCCTGCTCAGGCAGGGGGTTGGACTGGATGATCTTTCGAGGTCCCTTCCAACTCCTGACATTCTGTGATTCTGTGATAACTGTTTTATCAGTCAAGGTTTACTAGCAGGTACCTGGTTTTGCTGATGGGGTACGTCCCTCCTAGTGAAAACCTGCGGGCGGCTGGCAATACGTAATTAGAAGAGGACAAGGCAAGTCCATGTAAGAGCAGGTTCCTTTGGACAGATGGAGCTCAGTACCCAAAGTACCTTCCTCAGCTGGGCTGTGTTCACTCACCATAGTCGGCGTAATGTAAAGGAGAGAGGCAACAGTGTGTCCCTCGTAGGCCGATTGCCGGGGCTCAGATCTACACAGCGACCACGCGAGCTGGGCCCAGCGCTGCCCGAGCACTTCTCAGCACCTCCAGGAGCGCGGTTCTGCTCCACGCTCAGCCCATTCGTGGCTGGGAGAAGGTCGGTCCCATCCTGTCAGTAAAGAGCTTCCCCACAGGCTGCTCGAGTGGGCTGCCAGGAACCAGGAAACAATGCGAGAGCTCGAAGCTCACCCTCTGGAGACACTTCTGCTCATCACCTTCAAACACCACTGCTGCAGACACCCCTGGTGAGCAGCTCCTGTGCCTGTCTGCCTACGTATTGTGTGACGTCACACTTCATCATGCAGGGCCTGATCTGGAGGGGAGGAGAGGATCGGTCTGAGGAGCTGGAGTGCCTGTGTTGGGGTGGTTTGGATTCCCATCAAGTGGGAGCAGAAAGAGCCACGGTGACAGGCGGTGCCCTCTCCTGTGAGGTGGAGTCCCACAGGACCCCAGTGGTACCACGGACAGGTTCCTCCAAAAAAACAGTGACAAAACTGCCTGTAACACCTGTCCCAGGTCTGGCTAGGAGACAGGACTGACGTCCCCCAGGCTGAAGTCCAGCTGCGAGAGCAGTCTGGGCTCAGCACAGACCCACCTGCAGCACAACTTGGGGGGTAGGGAGGTGGGGGGGCTCACAGCCCAGACCTGGGCTTACATGGGGCCCCAGAGCCCAGAAGGTGGTGGGTGGGGGTCCAGGTGAGACCATTCAGTGCCCCCAGGTCCCTGATGCCCTCCCCGGCCCTGCAGGGATCTTGGGCATCTCCCTTGGGCTCTTCCTGGGGCTCAGGAGAGGCCGAGCAGCTCCCTGGGTGGTTTAGCAGCAATGTCCCTTCTCCCCGAAGGTCTTATTGGGGTCTGTCTGCTCCAGCGTGTTAATTTGTCTCAGGGGTGCAGTCCTGACCCCCACCTCCCCCCATCACCACGCTTCGGGCTGTGCTCTGGAGCAGCGCAGGGAAGCTCAGGATTGGGGCAGCAGCAGCGGGATACCCTTCAGGGAAACCAAACCAAGGGAGCTCCGGGAATGCCCCTCGCCTTCCTCAGCCAGTGATGGCTGTTCAGACCAGAGTGGGGTGAAAAACCCCTTGTAAATGTGTAGTACTTGTATAGTAGGCTGTACGAGTCTGCTCCCACTGTGCCACACCAGTGGGCAGCCCAAGTCCCCATGGATTTCCCACTCCACAACATTCCATGTCCTGAGTCGCTCACAGACCAGGCCTTTCCTTTTGAAATCCCCCTGCCAGGCAGCAGTGGGACGGTGCTGTTGTCTCTGCTCCCCATCCCTCCCCATCTCCATTCCCATCCCAATCCCAGTCCCACCCCATCCCATTCCCAAGAAAACAGACGAACACCCTCCGCCCGGTGGGGCTGCTCCCCGGGGCCGCGCTGGGCGCTGCCGGGACGCCGGACCCGGGGGTCGAGCGGGAGAACCGGCCGCCCGTACCGCTAGATGGCAACGGCCGCCCGCCGGCCCGGCTCCTCCCGCCGGGGCTGGGGTACGAGCACGGGGCAGCCCCGGCCCCTCCCGCTGCCTCCAGGTGCTCCGTGCCGGTCGCCGCCGACACCCCGCGGGCTCCTTGGCCGGTGAGTAGCCGCGGGTGGGCGCGATGGTGGCCCGGGAACCCCCGGGCTGAGCCGCGGCGGGTTCTGGGCTCCGTGTGGGGGCTCGACTACGCGCTGAGTAACCGCGGAGTAGCGGGCTGCTGCGGAGGGAGCGGAGCTCGTCCTGCTGCTCGCAGGCTGGGCCGGGAGTTTGTGCTGGTAATGTGCTCTGTGTTGGGTCTGGTGAGGTTCTACCTGCTCCCGTGGTCTCTGTCTGCTCCGTGTTGGGTCTGGTGAGGTTCTACCTGCTCCCGTGGTCTCTGTCTGCTCCGTGTTGGGTCTGGTGAGGTTCTACTTGCTCTGGTGGTATCTATCTCCTTTGGTTGTATCTATCCACTCCAGTTTTATCTGATAAGGTAGTACCTGCTCTGGTGATATCTGGTTGTATCTGGTGAGGTTCTACCTACTCTAGCTGTACCTACCTGCTCCGGTTGTAGCTATCTGGTAAGGTTTACCTGCTCTGGCTGTAACTATCTGCTCTGGTTGTATCTAGGTTGTACCTATCTGCCCTGGCTGTTGTATCTGTTAAGGCTGTATGTGCCCTGGCTATATCTGCTCTGCCCTGATAGGGCTTCCAGGAGGTTTTGGTCCTATGATAAAGCTCTCCTGACTTCAGCGCTGCATTTGCTGGGGTTCCTTGATGTTGCTGCTCTGCTTTGCTGCCAAGGTTTAACAGCCTGAAATCCATGTTGGACAGATTGGCACCAGGCTCCTGGTCCATGCCAGGGGCTTCTCCACAGCTCACAGACAGCTCGGTTGGGTTTCTCCCATCCTTCCCAAGTAAAAACTTGCCTCCAAGCACTTGTGACAGCCTTGGTCCAAGACGGGAATCCGTCTCCCCAATCCACCGGGATAACAGTCCCCTGCTTGGGCTTTGTCAGATCTGTTGGGACAGATCTCCAGAAAGCCCCAGTTCTCAGGTACCTCGGGACGTGCAGCGCACCAGGCAGAAAGGGAACAGAGCCTGAGGAACGTGAGGTGCTTCCCAAAGGTGACCTTTAACTGAGGATCCCTCCGCTTGGAATCTTCGCCGAGCCTGGGTGGCATGGCCGGGAATCAGGAGCCTCGCGCGGCTCCGTGCTCTGAGTGGGGTTCTGCTGCTGGGGATGAGGTGGCAGGGAGAGGGCTACACGTTTGCCTCCGTCTCGAAACAAACAGCAAAGCACTTGCTGAGCTTAAACATAGGACAAAGAGGGTTGTTTCTTCCTGTCCTTGCAATAAGCCCCCCTCTGGCGTGAATTCTGGGTCACACACTGGAGCGGGGTGCCCGGCCGAGGGCTGTGCTGGTCCCTGGAAGCCATCAGGAGGCATTTGGCAGGCAGGGTGTCACTGGGCTTCACTACGCCCGGCCGGGGGTGGCACAGGCCACTCCCTGGGCCCCCCGTGTGCGTGGGATTGACTCCCACCCGCTGTGGGAGTCAGTCCCAGAGCCGCAGCTGCCCCACGCGCACGGGGGCGTGCGATGCCATGGGGAGCTTTCTCCTTGCCAAATGGAGCATGTCCCGGCTTCCTGCCGGTCCGTGCTCAGGCAGCCTTCAAAGGAGGGGGAGTCCAGCAGCCCTGATGGGACCCTGACCTGGCATGTTGAGTTGCTGTAACGTAATAGATTCCTCCTGCTGAGCTAACGGTGTTGAAACGAACAGAGATGCAAACACACTTGTGATTTATGGGATGGGGATGGGGAAGTGAGTTCGAGAGCCAGGGCAGAGATATGCACTCAAAAAGAAACACGAGGGGAATTTACCCCTTAATCTAATCTCACGGATTTCCATGAGGACGCAAGACCAGGCGCGTTCGTTGCAGTTCCTTCAGTCGAGACTAAGCAGGAACCCCCAGACATGTGAGTTGTTCTCCCAAATACCAACGGGGAGGCTGGAGAGGGGGTGCCATGGCTTGAGCCATCTTGAGTTGCTGGGTACGAGGTGATGCCAGGCTGCGAGGTTGCCAGGAGACCAAGGAGAGGGAGCGGGAGCCAAGCCCAGGCTCCCTGGCGGGACTCACTCTGAACGATGCTGGTTGCCAAACCAAGCCCTTGAGCCAGCAGGGCTTTGTGGCCACTCCTGTGACACGCTCTCGGGGGCTGTTTACAGCAAGGATGAAGATTTATGGGAAGTCTTGGCTCCCAGGCGCTTGGAGCTGCCTCTTCCTCCGAGTTTGGTCCCTCCTGTCGCAGCCAGGGTTACAGCACAAAGTGGCTTTGAGAGAATCACAGAATCACTTGGGCTGGAACAGACTTCTAAGCTCATGGAGTCCAACCCCAGCCTGACCCTACCTAGTCCACCTCTAGACCATGTCCTTCAGCACCTCATCTCTTGGCCTTTCCAATCTCTCCAGGGATGGGGACTCCACCACTGCCCTGGGCAGCCTGTTCCAACACCTGACAGCCCTTTCAGGAGGGAAATTCTTCTGATGCCCAACCTCAATCTCCCCTGGGGCAATTTGGGACCATTTCCTCTTATCCGATCGCTTGTTACCCGAGAGAAGAGACCAACCTCACCTCTCTGTACCCTACCTGCAGGGACTTGTAGAGAGCAAGAGGGTCTCCCCATGGGGGAATTAGGTCTTTGCAGGTGCTTGCCGGTGCAGTTACACTGCTGGATGGGCAAGGGACATTCCCTGCCTCACCTGCCCTCTCTGAGGAGACCTGCCCTGGGAGGAGGTCAGCTCAGTGGGACCCCTCTGTCCTGCTCGGGGTGGCAGGGGGCTCCTACAGAGGACAGGTGGCTCTGGGCAGAGGGTGAGAGCAGCGTTACCTGTTCTGGGCTGGGTCTCCAGCTCTGCGACTCCCCGGTCCCCATGAGCCACCTGTTGCCCTGCACCCACTGCTCCTTTCTGCCTGGAACAGGAGCTGCTGTTCCTCCCCCGACCCTTTTTCCCTGGGGACACTGAAGCACAGGGTGGCACATTGACCGGCAGGAGGTCGCAGGGCTCTCAGCGCAGCGGGTGGTACCACACAGTCACTGCCATCCCATGGTGCCCGGGAGGGCACACCCCATATGTATTCCAAACGGATATGAGTCTTCACTATTCCCTGACGTGGGTCCTGTGGGACATTTGGAGTCTACCATCTCCACACTCGGTGACCTCCATATACCCCCCGCCCCACCCCTGGCTCCGCCGCACCCGCAGTCACACGGCGTGCCCGCGCTCTGGGCCAGCGCTGCCCAGCTCCGCAGCGGGATGGCACGGCACAGCGTGGGGCACAACTCTTGCGGACGTCACCCCCGGCTGAGCTGGCAGCCTGCCCAGGATACGGTTTCCTGAAACAATGCCGTCCGCGAGCCGTGCGCGCTCATTGTTCGTGTCTCTGGCTCGCTGCCCTTTATTGTGCGCAGGAACCTCCCTGCCCCTCCCGCCGTTGAGCCCAGGTTTATTTCCCCCTTTTCCAGGAGATCACTGATGTCACCTCGTGTCACCAGAGCGTTTCACAGCGTGAAGAAAAGGAAGGCAGCTTTCGGTTTCAATCTGTGCTTTGTCCGTGCAGAGGAGCGCTGCTGTTCCCACGGTGCGGTGCGTGGTGACACTGCTGCTGCCGCGCGCTACCATGTCCTTGCTTGTGTGTGGTGATGGCGGAGCCAGGCTCGGTGCTGAGATCCCTCCAAGCTCCGGGGTGTTGGAGGAGGATGTGCTGTTTGGAGGGAGGTGGGACCTTGGGGTCCCTGCCCTGCTGGGGTACCTGTGGGGCCATGGGCAGGTCATCTGCGCCTGGGCTCTGAGCTGGGCCAGGGCCAGCCACGTGGCCTTCCACAGTGGGGTGCTGGGGGGATGAGTGTGTGAAGGACTGAGGGGCCTTCACATGGCCAAGGGGTTGGTGGGAAGGATGTGCCCTGGGAGCAGCACCTTGGGTGTGCTATGTCATGGTGGTGGTGCTGGGCTGGGTGTCTCTGCTTGGGACCATTGGCTGGGCTGGGGTCTCTCTCCTGAGCAGCCAGTGAAAGGATGACAACGATGGGAGCTGTCAGCCCCAGCACATGTTGGCATTGTCCCGATTCGCCCTGAACAAAGGCTGACCTGCCCCAACCCTGCCAGATGTGCCTTCAGCTTCAGTCAGCCTGGAGCTGACCTGGTGTCTCCTGGGGAAGAGTGAAGGTGAGTTAGGGTTAGGAGTGAACATCCCAGTGTCGATCCACAGCGTCTCTGCTGGTCACTGACCCCAGGAGCTCCCATGCACGGAGCCCACAGCCTCACTCCAGACCCATCCTGTGCTCCTGGAGGGGGGCTGTGAGGTCTCTTGGCTGCTCTGGAGCTCACCACCGGGCAAAGATGCACCCCCTGGCCCCCTGAGCAGTGTGCCACAGCGAAGGGCAGCCTGTTGAGGGGCTGCCAGAGTGTGTTGCTCCTCAGGGCTCCAAGGCTTGCCAGCTGCAGAGCTTTCCTGGAACCTGGGCAGCCCAGCCAACGGCTCCGAGCAGCGGCAGGTAACGGCGCGGGCACCCGCCAGCCTCATTAAATTCCTTCCTCTGGCAAAGCCACCCACGCCTGCCCATCCCGTTCCAATTAGTGCAGCGGGCTGGGGCGGGTGTGGGGGGGCTCCTCTTGATGAAAAGCAAACACTGCAGAGCTCTCAAGAGTTGGGGGAGGCCTGGGACAGCAAGAGGCTCCGGGAGCGCGGCCGGCAGCCGTGCCGGCGGGATGAGCCAGGTCGTGGAGCCGCAGAGCAGGTGCTGGGCAGCCGCCTCCCGCCTGGGAGGGGTTATAGCCGGGGGTGGTGCGGTGAGGAGCTCCGAGAGGTGCTGAGCAGCCCTGTCTGGTAAGTCTGGAGGTGCAGAGCAATAATCCCACCGTTAGTGAATCATGAGGCTCTGCTGTGAAAAGCCTTGGCAGCATTGGGCTGGCTTGGGAGTGCTGATGGAGCCTGGGGGGCTGCTCCTCCGCTCCCAGGGCTGGATCTCCATGAGACACCCTGGGGACGGAGCTGTCTCCAGCCCTTGGCCCTTCTGCCAGGGTACTTTGGAGAAGATCCCCAGGATGCTGAAATGCACCCACCAGGACTCTGATCAAGCCCAGTGCCTCTTTTCCAGGGGCACTGATGAATCCCGCAGCCCCTGCAAGGTTTTAGCATGTCAGGAAGAAATTCTTCCCCCAGAGAGCTGTGGGGGTGTGGGACAGGCTGCCCAGGGAGGGGGTGGAGTCCCCACCCCTGGGTGTATTTAACAGATGGGGAGATGAGGTGCTCAGGGAGATGGTTTAGGAGAGGACGGGGATGGTTGGACTCGATTTTCTTAGTGGTCTTTTCCAACCTTGGGATTCTGTGTATGTTTATCCAGCCTGGCTAAGCCTAAAGCCCAGGACAGGGCTCCTGGTGGCTGTGTGGAGTGTCAGGCCATGTGGTAGACAGGTGATGGGTGGGTTTCAGCTGCAGGCAGCATTGTGGTATAAATGGCTCTGAGGAATGCCACGCTGCCCCTGGGGACTCCAGAGGCTTTGGGGAGTGGGTCTGGCAGCAGAGTGGGCAGCACCGAGCCTCCCTGTTACCTTATTTGGGTACTTTCCCCCTAGTGTGACATTGGAGGATGTCAAACCCCTTCCCAGGCGTGAAAGCACTTTACACTCCTCGCTTTCCCATCAGGAGGCAGGTTGGGAATTTAATATGCTGGGTCAGTCTGGAGTCAGACACTCTGAGATGAGCTGTGTGGCTGCTGCCTGGTGTGACACACCCTTGCTCCCCGCTCGACCCACCTCCCCGACCCTGCTCTGTCTGGGGACCAGCCCAGCCTTCTTCCTCCAGATCTGCCTCTGTGCTGCTGCGGGCCGGTGTCATGGCGTGGCTTGACCCTTCCAGGAGCCCTGGCCTGGGCACCATCACACAGCCTGTGCTGGGGCTTGACTGCAGAGTCCTGAGCAGCATGTTTGGGAACACCCCAAAGCCCTGCAGGAGCTGACTGACAGCATGGCCCAGTGTGGCCCCACTCTGTGCCACCTCCATGCCTGTTGCTGTGCAGTGACACATGCCCAGCTCCCTGCTCCTTCTCAGCTTGACGCCCGAGAGCCAAGCTGGAGCTGCCTTTGCCTCCCAGTAGCAAGGGGAAGGTAGGGGCTGTGCCAGCAGCCTCCCAGGAAAGGGATCAGTGGGGTGTTCAGTGAAGCCAGCTCCTTATCCGTTCCTAAACAGCTGTCTGTGTCCTGGCCAGCCCTGGGCTCCCTGTGTCGCTTTCCAAGAACACGGTCGCAGCCTGAGCACGCTGTAACCTCCTGAAACTTCAGGGAGCCAGACATGGTTGGAGGAGATGGTGTGTTTGCCCTTCCAGGCAGAAAAGCTTCCTGCCTTGAAGAAGAGGACCTGATCCCAGCTCCCTCCTCCTGAGGCCCCAGGTGGGCACAGAACTCCCACACAGACGGGCAGAGACAGCTGACAAGTGCATGTCCTGGGGCGGACACCGCTTTGTCCGTGTGATGGGGAGGTGGAAAGCCAGCTGAGACAGAGCCTGAGGTCCACACTGGTGTGGCGACACTGGTGGCACATATGTGGTGTGACACACTAGGTGTGGCACTCGTGTGGGAACCCTCCTAAGAGGTAAAAATGGGGCAACAACACTCCCAGCCTGAAGTGTGGCCACAGGCAGTGAGTTCCCACCCAGACCCCATGCTGACCCTGCCCCAGTACTGCTTCCCCACAGCTCCCCGCCAGCATGGAGCCCTGCCCGGCCGGGGTGACACACCGATGGGTGCAGGGTGCTGGCAGCAGCCGGGACTCGTTCATCCCTGCTCACAGCCCTTGGCACGCTTTGGCAGCCATGGTGGGCAAAAGAAGGGTGGTTGGGGGCTGATCGTGAAGGTGGGCTTCAGTCTCACAAGGTGAGTGCGTAGGAGATGGATGAGGGGTCCTGGCTGGAAGGGAGCCCACTGCCCGGCCTCACTGCATGACAGTGGAGCAACCTCAGGCACCTTCTGCTGCCACTGCAGCGCTCTGCTGAGACCCTCTGACAGCCCTTCCCCTGCCTTTGGGGCTCCGTGCTGGCCAGGCACGTGTCACCTGAGGTATATCCTGATGCCAGCCGAGCGCTGGCATCGGCACAGGAGCAGGATTTACGTCTGTCCCCCATGGCTGTTCTCCTCCACAGGATGGCACTGGGAACAGAGGGGGAATAGGGCATGGAGGCTTCAGTCTTTGGTCAGTTCCTCATGAGTTGTTCTCCTTCTGGGAGAGGGGCATTTCTCACAGTCTTTCCCTGTGCCAGCGTGGGGTCCCACCCACGGCAGACAGTCCTCCAGGAGCTTCTCCACATGAGTCCTCTCCCACGGGGCCTTGTCTCTTCCTCAAATGCCCCAGCGTGGGGCACTGCTATAAACTCATAGAATGTCTCTCAGTCCCAGACTGTTGCCCCCAGTCTGGCCCCCCACAGAGTCACAAGCCCCCCCAGCAAACCTGCTCCAGCCTAGGCCTCCGTCTCTCTCTCTGGTGGCTGCAGGTGCTAACAGGGGCTTGTTCCAATGTAGGTCACAGATTCTTCCCTATTCCTCCCCCTGCTCCATGGTGGGCTCCTGCCCAACCCAGGCACCTTTCCACAGGCTACAAATGAGGTCTCTGCATCCTCCATGGGCTGCAGGGGGACACCTGCTTCACCACGTTCTTCTCCACAGGCCACAGGGAATCTTCTCTCAGCGCCTCCTCCACCCCCTTCACTGACCTTGGTGCCTGCAGAGTTCTGCCATCTTCTCACTCCCTTCTCCAGTGGCAAAATGTGGCTGTTTGGGTTTTTCTCTCTCTGAAATGTGATTCCCAGGGGCCTGTGACCGGCACTGGTTGTCCCAGCCCTGTCAGTAACAGGGTTTGGGAGTTTGGCCTTGGGAGCCCAGCTGGGAGTGACTTTGTTGGACCCGTAAGAAGTTTCTGGCTGCTTCCTACAGGAGCCTCATTGCAAACCCACCACACTGCCCCAGGCAGCACGGGGGGAAGCGGGGAGGGGGCTGACAGCCCCTTCTCTTGGAGAAGGACGACAGCTGCCTCTCGGCGCAGCTGCTGGGACGTCTATCATCCTGCACGGATGCAGGGGGCCGGCCGGCGCCCTGGCCCTCATGAGGAGGGGGCCTGGGGGTCTGTGCTGTGGGGCACAGCGGGAAAGGCAGTGCTTGGAAGAGGGAGAGCCAGGGCAGGGGTACAGCCATGGCACATGACCTGCTGAGCACACACCCCACGCGGGTCCCACATTCACACAGTGCACACCGGTGTGCACGCGGCCGAGGCACAGAGGTGCAGGCTGAGCCCCAGGACGGTGCAGGAGGGGAGGAGGAGGCTCCCCGATGTCCGGGCATGGCCGACCTGCCCGCTGGAGCCCATTGTTGGACTGTGCCCCTCGGTTTCTTGGAGACTGGGAGACCCCTCCTCCTGTCCCGCCATGGTGCAGAGCATGGTGACCAGCATGGTGACTCCCTGGCCGTGCCTGTCCAGCCCTGCAGTGTCACTGCAGGCGGCTCTGGGCTGCAAATGGAAATCGTGGGGGATTAGCTGGGGCACAGTCAGGGCCAGTCAGTGTGGGGGGCACAGGGCAGGCACTCAAGGGTGCTGGTGCAGCTGAGGATGCTCTTCCTTCCTGGGAGGCAAAGCACAGCTTGGTAAACCCGAGGCTCTGTCCCCTCTGAAAATCGGGGTGGTTTGCGCTGTCGCTGGCAGCATCGCGGCAAATAGGTGTTGGCTGGCGGGAAGAAATCAGTGCTTTTGTGGATCAACAATTCCCCCCGTACCCACACGTCTTGAGTGGGAGAGGTTTGTCTCTTCCCTCTGTGAGACCTTCCGGGGGGCTTCATCTCCAGTGCTGCACCACGAAGTGGTGATGCCACATGACAGCCCAGCGCCCCGGTGTCACCACCCGTGTCATCACCCGTGCCACCTCCACTGAGGCACGGAAAAGGGCTGCCATCACCTGTGCCCTCCCCATCAGGCCCCACCGCGGTGCCTGGGGTAGGAAATGTTACCTCCCCCCCTCTTTGGCATCCCCTCGCCCTCCTCAGCACTTCCCTCTCCACAGAGATAGAAGCAGTTGCAGCTCGGGACAGTTGATTATTTAAAGCTGTCGGAGTGTTTAACTTAACCCCGCACTCGCCACCAGCAGCTTGTTTCCATCCACCAGACACCTCGAACCCCCCCTCAGCGAGGGCTCCGCCGAGCCCCTCGCCGCCAGGCAGACTCGGGCAGAGGTTTACAGGCAGGAGCCATGGCCCTGCCTCGTGTTTGCCCCAGTGTCCCCCCTCTGGCTGGCACTGAGAGGGAGATACCCGTGCCCGCGGGCACAACTGGGCAGGGAGCAGAGTCCCTCACCGCTGCCTGGGCAGGATGCGGGGTGGAGGGGAGGGGGGCCCTGCCAAAGGCTTGATGAAAAAATGACACATGGGGAAGCCTCTCTTACTGGAAGTGATTCTCTGACGAGAGGGACCTTTCCTGACCCTGCACCCAGCTCTGCCAGGGCTTCGGGTTTCTCCCACTGCGGCTCCTGTCCCCAGCCCAGCCTGCCTTTGGCATCCCCAGGGCGAGGGGCCGGAGCGCTGTACCCGCTGCGGGCATGCCAAGCATCCCCAAGTCTCTCCCCGCAGCCAGGCGGAGCGTGTCCAGCAGGCAGGAGCAGTGCCCTGGCTGCCATCTGCAGAATCCCACCCTGCCCTGGCATCTCCAGGTCATGAAAGGTTCCTCCCAGGGCTGGCCCAGCCGGAGCCGTGCTCCATTTAGAGAAGGCTGCAATTAGAGGCCGGCGTTTTCCTGACTCCTCCAGCGACCGAACGCGCAGCGGCAACCAGAAAAATTCCCCATCAGACCAACCCCAGGCGTGTCCCTGGGATGAACCCTGGGACTCAGCGCTCGCTGGAGCATCCCGGGCCTGGGAAAGCTGCTTGCTGGGAAGCAGTCGTGGGGAAGGGAGGGCAGCACTGTCTGTCTGCAGGGAACAGAGAGCTGATGGGGGGCTCCTATCTGGGACCCCCCTGCACCTTGGTGACTGCGTGGAGCCTTGAGGAATCGGAACCGTTGTGTCTGAGTGGTTCCCAGGCAGTGGGGTCTGCCAAAGAGGGCAAGATGGGTTGGGAAAGCAGCCCCAGAGCAGATGGAACCACCCTGAGGATGCATCCAGGTGCCAGGGTGGTGCCAAGTCTCCTGGGATGGGCGAAGGTTTGGTAGCACAGCGGGTGGAGTGAGGGCAGGGAGCGGGTGGGAGCGGAGCTGTGCTGAGAGGGAGAGACACCCCAGCTCCACAAGCCCAAACCTCATCCCTAAGCAGAGCCCAGCGCTTCTGCTTCTGGAAGGCAGAGACCAAGGCACTAGGGAAGGCTTGGCCACCCCAGACTCCCCACCCCCCGGCCCCCAGCCCCAGGCAGCAGACATCCCCTGCTCCTCGGGCTGAGAGCAAGCCCAAACGCTCATTTTACACCTTTCAGCCCCAGCACTGGAAGAAAAAAGTATGGACCAAGATGGGGGGTGGTCAGAGCCACCCGTTAGGGCCTGGGGCGGTTATAAGCAGGAAAAAAGCACCTCAATCTGTTGAATGACTTGCTGGGAGCTGCCAGGCTGGGTGGAGAGTGGGGGCAGGTGGTGAAGCCCCTGAGGGATGTGGATGCATGAGAGTCATCCTGAGCTGCAGCATCCCGGGGCCAAGGGGTGCTGGCGGTGCCTCGGAGGGGTGTGTGCTGGGCATGCCATGGGCAGCTCTGCCGGCGGGGTGATGTGCCATGCACACACACAGCCACAGCCACAAAGTGGCATTTGTGGGCAATGCCCCAAAACATTTGTGTGTCCCCCTTGAGTGAAAGGGACAGGGTTTAACCCTGAGCTGAGCTGAAAAGGACTATTGGGGCTCTGAGATGAGTGTTGGGGAGCCCAAGTCTGCTGCCCCAGCACCACCACCCCCAACCCCTTCCTTTGCTTCTGTCTGGGCCATGCAGGCTGCAGTGGCTGGCCTGCTGCCATCCCCACTGTGGGAAGCCCACCAGAGCTCACACGTGGCAGGTGGACGGTGAGTGGCAGTCTCAGCCACTTCTGCCTTTCCCAGTAGCCAAACTGGCCTCATGAGTGCCAGCTGCTCTGCCAGCTCCCAGGACAGGGGGTGTCCCAACTGGGACCAGTGCAGCTGATAGCAGCGCAGACATTGCTGATGATGGTTGCAGGGCCAGCCCAGGCAGTGAGATGCTCACCTGCTTGCCCCCTGCTTCCCCTCCCAGTCCAGCCAGTCTGGGCTGCGTGAGCTCCTCCAGACAAGACCCCTCCAGGAACCTGCACTCCCCAGGGAGGAGTGTGCCCTGTCCCCCCGGCAGCTTGTGAGTGCCCTGTGGGGCTCACGGGGTGCATGTGGTGTGTGCTGGGGGGTCCCCAGCTGCTGCCTTGCCCTCCCATCCTGAGCCATCCCATCCCGCCGATCTCGCTGGGGCTGTGGCCTCCCCCCGCAGCAGGCTGCCCCGGCTCATTTTGCAGCGCCGTGAGGTGGGGGTGGGGTGTGGGGGGGCTGTCCACTTGCTCCGGGTGGCAGCTGGCCTGACGTCTTCTGGGGGACGAGCTGCCTGCGGACAGACGGAGCCATCGCTCCCTCCCCAGCCAGGGGCTGGTGGGACAGGGGTCCCGACCCACGTGCTGCAACCTCCCCCTCTGCTTGCAGTGGAGGCGGCGTCTCAGCGCAGGACCATGGTGCTGTGAGGGCAAAGCGCTGAGCACCAGGATGCAAGGTGTCCCCGGCCACCGCCTGCCCCTCGCTGCGGTCCTCCTCTGCCTCGTCCTGCAGCAGCCAGGCAGCAGCAGGGCATGGAAGCAGCACGCCCCACGCCTTCGCCTCGCCTACAAAGGTAAGGGGGACACACCCAGGTGGGGTTCCTTGGGGTCAGCACTTCGTTTGGGAGGGCTGGGTGAGCACCCTGGGGGTAAGGAGGGGAGGGGGGGTGGCATGGCTGCGGGAGGTGGGAGATCACCTCGCAGTTGTGGCTGTAACATCTCCAGATGTTGTGTCCTCGGGAGGTTTTGTGGCTGTAGTCCCCGTGGACACTGCCCTGTGGTGCAGCTGGCATGGGCACAGGGGGCTGAGCAGGGAATGCTCTGCCTGGTCCAGGACACGCTGGCACCACAGGGATGTCTCCTTCTGGGCGTCATCTCCCAGTCTGGAGCTGGCCCGTGCACCCCCAGGGGCTNTCCTCTGGCCTTTACCCCTCCTGTCCTGCCCAGGAGACACCGATCCGCCGCGCGGGACCATTTCCCTGCGGCGCTCTGCCCCTCCCCCAGCACACATCTGTCTTGTCTGTTCAGCTTAGGAGCCCTTCGGATGAGGCGCAGTTTGCTCTTCTTGTGCCTGATGCAAAGGGGTTCTTTGTACCCCTGATGCAAAGGGGTTCGGGGAGCAGGGGGACTCCTCTTGTCCATGCATGGGACTAGAGCAAACTGACAGGTAGTGGGGACGTGCCGAAGGGAGTGGTCCCTAGGGATGGGTGTCTGGGGGAGTGACCCAAGCGCTGGCACCAGTGACACCACCACGGAACCTGCGCTGCTGTGGATGTGACCTTCCAGCGCCTCCTGTGTGAAAGGGAGCGAGTGGCTTGGCAGGACAGATGGCTCGCCACAGCCCCCGCGCTGCCCTGGATGCAGCCGTTGGTGGGTGGCACTGAGGCTTCTCCCGTGGGCATCATGCCCGGAGCTCTGTGGCCGTGCCCTGGGTCTGCTTGCCGCCCTGAGAGGCCACTCGCCAGGCAGTGACTACTGACACTGTAGAAGGTTCCCCCAGTTTGTGGCTGGAGAGGGTTGGACCTCTGGGGCATGAGGGAGATGGTGGCTGCTGCCAGCCCAGCTGGGGAACGCAGTACAAGGGCCTGCCTTGCCTCGGAGCAGGCAGAGCTGGGGAGGGGGCTGCTGGGAGGGGGTAGAGGGGCTGCTGCCTTCAAAGCCCTCAAGCCTTGGGCAGAGGCAGAAGAGGAAGCTCCCAGCATCGGGAGGGCTCAAGGACAGGGCGAACAATGGCAAGGGATGTGACTCACGGACAGCACGGGGCAGGTTCAAGGACACAATGTCTTGAGAAGTTTAGGTCTAAAACCCCCTAAAAAAATAAATAATAAACCAGGCCTTTGAGTGCTGGCCCGCCCCAGAGCCTGCAGGAGCAGCCTGGCCTCAGATCCCAGCATGGGGGCAGCGGGGGGGGGGGCAGAAGGAAATGACAGCACCGCGGGCTGGGAGAGCCAAGGAAGGATGGGGCACAGGGCGCAGGGCCAGGAACCGCAGCAGCGGCTCCCGCCCTGCCGACGAGGCGAGGAGGAGGTTTACAACAGCAGGCCGGCAGCCGCGCGAGCCAGCCCTGGGCACGCGGGGTCCGGCTGGGTCAGCGCCAATGTCACCCGGGGATGAGTCTCCACGGGCACTGAGGCCATCCAGCCGCACAGCTCTGCAGTGACCCCGCGGCACGGCTCCCAGCTCTCCCAGCTCCTCTTACTGGAACGATCCGGGGCAGCCAGGGCTAGGGCTTGGCCAAAGGGCCTTCTCCTAGCCACCGGCCTGCAGCCAGCCAGCCCTCACACCCAGCAGCACTCAGGAGCACGGGTGGCTGGTGGCACTCGGGGTATCAGTACCCAGAGCCCGCACCGGCACGTCTCTTATCAGTGGGGGGCTGGAGCCTGGCTGAGCACCGAGCTAAGGGCTCTCCTCCGTGCTCTGCTCTGCCTGAGGGCTGGGGGAGGGGGAGCGGACAGCCCCCGGCCCAGCCGTGCTGTGACCCCAGGAAGCCCAGGGTCGCCCTGCGCCGCAGCGGCTGCGTCTGAGGGGCAGGAGGTGATGGATGGGGTAAGGCGGTTACGAGTGGTCAGGACACTAAGGAAAAACACCGTGGCCTTGGGAGATAACAAGCACAAGGAAGAGGATGTTTCTCTGGGCTCACCATCTGGTTCCCCCCCCTCTGGGGGGATCAAACGCTGGGCTGGGGCACGGAGAGGCTGGTTCGTGCACGGCAGCTTCCTGCGTACGGGCTCTGGATCCCACACACCCAAGAGCCCCTTGGCGACGGAGCAGAACCGTGTCTTGGAGTCAGGCTGAGACCCTCGCGCGTGCTGCCAGGGGTCTCACAGCACACGTGTGGGGCAGGGTGTCCTCCTCCCACGGGATCCCACTGAGGGCCCATCACCCTGCCTGACCTCGTCCTCGGACAGGGCTGGGGCAGGGCAGGGGGTAACATCCCCTGGGACCAGCCTTGTCCCACGCTGCTCAATGATGCCCACGTATTGGATGAGCCCCAACCTTCCTCGATCCCTGGCACCCAGCCTGGTATTTCCTCCAGGATCTGGCAGGGATCCAGCTGGCAACCCCTTCCTCTGGGGAATCTGCCCCTGCCCCAGCCACTGCGTCACCCCAAGGTGCCTGAGGGACAGTGGGCAGCAGAGCGGGGCTGTGTGCCCTTCTTGTGGGAACAGGGGGAGAGCCAGGAGCTCCGGCCGAGGGGGTTTGTGTCCCGCAGCAGCTCTGACCCAGGAGGAAGAGGAGAAGGAAACAATGGCTGGGAGTGAGCCTGGCCTGGTGGCACTGCTCCAGGCAGGGACCCATGGCCCAGCAGGTCCTTCCCTGGGGGACGAGCGGACGTCAGTGGCATTTCCAGCTCGCAGGCGCTGGCCCCGCTTCCCCTCTGCCCTGGAAACGGGGTGGAAGGAAGAGAGAGAGACGCAACTTCCCGGGCCAGTGGGTTCCCTCTGAATGGTGCCGTGCCCACTCCCACGTACGCCCCACCTGCACCGGGGGCTGCACAGCTGCCAACACTCCCAGCCAGCCCCAGCTCCCTGAGAGCTTCCCTCCCTGGGGTCCCAGCACACTGTGCCAACCCCCACAGTCTGGGGTTATTTCTCAGTCTGGGCTTTCAGTCACTGGGGACCTCCAGCCGCACTCCGCTGCCCAGCACTCCCCACCCAGAGCAGCCCACCCCCAGCTCCCCATGGCACCAGCACCGAGAGCCACCTTGGCAGTGCAGCCACCCCTCATCCGCTCCCCAGATGCATCCTGATGCCGCTGAGGAGGAGAGCAAAGCGTGATGATTTCTGGAAGCTCTAAACCAGCCCCGGTGCTGCTCTCCCCTGCCTTGATCCCAGGATCAGGCGCTTGCCGCCACGGCAGCTGCTGCAGTCCCACATCCAGTGCGGCAGCCGCCCTTGCTGTGCTGGGGGATGCTGAGCCCCAAAACCTGGCGCCACACGTCACGGCCCAACGCAGCCCCGGGGGTGCTGTTTCAGGAGAGGCTAACCAAGAGACAAGAGCTCATTGTCCCTCCTACACACAGCTGTGGTGGAGGGGCCATGCTGCCCCCCAACCCCCACCCCCACCCTGGGCTTCTGCACAGCAGGAGCTGCATCCCGAATGGCCCAGCCTTGCCCTGCTGCATCCCTGGCGGGGGGTCCGTGGCACACTCACCCCTTGGCAAGGTGGCTCTGCCACAAGGGTGCTCCTGAGCCATCCTGCCTCTGGGCTTGGGCTGTGCCTTGAGACATGGTGAGGGATGCAGGGGATGCAGGGAAGGGAAGGTAGGGTCAGTGTGACACCCGGGACCCAGCTCAGGACTCCCCTTACAGGCTCCGCAGCCCAGGGACCGGCCATTCACCTGTCTGTCTGTCCCAGCACACCTGTCCTGGGTCGAACACCTCAGGGGCAGGTGGGGCAGAGGTGTCCAGGCCGGGTGGCAGCTGAGGCTCCTTTCCTTGGAGAGATGCTTCGCCCCAGCCAGGATACAAAACCCTTTGATAAACTCTCTCAATTGGAAGTCTGGGGAAAACACGCCGGGCAGCAGAGGAAGCACGTCTGCAGCATCCTCAGCCCCTCTCCCCACTGTTTTGGGGTATAGAGGCTCCAAGGGCTCCTCCAAACAATGCTGGGCTCCTCAGGCTGGCCCTCTTGTCCTGCCCCACACCCTTGGCTCCCTGGGGAGTTGGGTGGGAGGAGGCTCCACAGGGAGTGTTGGGCTCTGAAAGCGGCATTGCCCAGGCGGTGACAGGGACATTGTGTTCCCTTGGGGAGGGGTGGGGGGCAGCCAGAGTGGGGCTGGGGAGGGACAGCACAGGGCTCATGGATGGGTCTCTCTTTCTCCTGCCTTGTGCTCCCCAGATCTGCTGAAATCCAACAGCTCTCGCCTGTGGCTGGCCTCGGGGGGCGGGATGGATTTCCAGGCCCTCTTGATGGATGAAGACAGAGCCTGGCTGATGGTGGGAGCAAAAAACCACATCTTCCTGCTCCACCTGGACCATCCCAGCAGGGAGCCCGAGAAGGTCAGTGCCAGGAGGAGGGTGGGAGCTCGACCCTGGCAGGGCTGTCCTCTTCCTCCCACAGAGCCTCTCCTGGTTCCGGTGCCGGGGCGTGGGGCTGGATGTTCTCCGAACTGGGCTGCTCCGACACTGCTGGCAATGCCTCGGGCAGTGGGGTCAGCCCATCCCTGGCGGTGCTGAGCCCCTCTGGGACAGGCTGACGGCAGCAGGGACAGGGAGGAGAGGGACCCTGGGGTGGAAGGGCAGTGCCCAGAGCTCTGCTAACGCACCTCGTCCTGCAAGGTCCAAAACAACTCCTCAGAGCCCACTAATGTCATCCCAAGACATCCTGCTGGCAGGGCACACGGCCCAAGCCCAACAAAAGGAAAGCCCATTAAGGCGCAGCGGCCTGGCGTTCCCACGGCCGGGATCCAGCGAGCCTGCCCACCGGCCGGGCGTGCCGTGGCCCACCCAGGCTCTGACCCCGAGCCGCCGTGGCAGGCTGCCCACCCAGTTCAGCCGAGCCCTGTGGACCACAGGGGTGTCAGACCCGTGGCAGAGTGTCCCCACCACGCATCTGAGCCCAGCAGTGGCTTTTGGCTGCACCCACGGGTGCCCGTGGGTGCCAGCTGACCTGGGCAGGTCAGGGGCCGTGTGGGCTTCATCCAGGGCACTCTGTGTTGCAGATATTCTGGCCAGCCTCCAGGGAGCAGGTTGAACATTGCCAGCTGGCAGGGAAGGACATGGAGGTAAGCAGGGCCTGCAGGCCCCCCCAGCTCATGGCCGTGGCTACCAAACACCCTTGTTGCCCCAGAAGGGGTCGGCCTCAGACGAGGGTGTTGAGGCAGATGGAGCTAAGCTCAGCCAGGGCAGGATCAGGCTGGGGCTCATACATCCCAAGTGTGCCCCGGGGCCCAGCACACACCACTGGCTGTTTCTCTCCCCTCGAGCAGACGGAGTGTGCCAACTTCATCCGCCTCCTCCAACCCTTCAACAGGACCCACGTGTTTGCTTGTGGGACCGGCTCCTACCAGCCCGTCTGTGCCTTCATCCAGCTGGGAGCCAGAGGAAAGGTGAGGGACACCCTGGCCAGCCATGTCCCCATTGCAGAAGGTGGTGATGCCAGGGCAGGGAGGGAGCCCTGGAGCCTGCAGGGTGGCCAGCCAGCCTGGCACAGTCCTTGGAAGCAGCCTTGGCTCAGCGATGACCTGTGGGGACGGGACCGGGACCTGGCAGTGCCCTCGAGGGATGGCCAAGCACACCACCCTCCTGCCTGCTCTTCTCCACGTGCCCAGTGTGTTTCCAGCCTCCCCTGGGCTGACATCTCCCTTCTGGCCCCGGCAGGGTCCTGGGGCTCCCTACATGCGGTTGGTGACCCACTCCTTGGAATCAGGGCGAGGACGGTGCCCATACAGCCCCCATGAACCCTTCACAGGGCTCCTCATTGGTAAGGGGGGCAGAGGGGGTGCTGAAAGGTGGGAGTGTTGGGAATGGTGTGTGCTGGGACGTGATGGCAGCAGTGCCTGTGCCCTGCTCAGCTGTGTGTGGCTCTGGTCCTGGTCTGGTGCCTGAGGCATCCCACAGATCTTGGCTCAGCCTGACCTTGCCATGCCACCTGCCTCCCCTCAAAGCCTCTGAGGGCACAAGGACGTTGTGCCAGGCCACCTCTATCAGTGCCACACCAACCCCTCCCCCAACCCTGCAGATGGGGAGCTCTATTCGGGCACCTCCAGCGACTTCATGGGCAGCAGCGCTGCCTTCTTCCGGACCTGGGTCCATGGGGCCGAGCAGAGCTACATCCGGACAGAGCAGAACCAGGACCACTGGCTACACGGTAGGAGTGGGGGCAGCACGGGGGGTTCTTCTGCCTACTGGGGACAGGCTGGGGTCAGCACTGGGTCCTGAGCGCAGCAGTCTGGCCCCTCTCTGGGGGCAAGCATGGATGGAGCCCCTGGTGAGACCCATGTTCCAGCACACACTCAGCACTGGCGTGGGGCTCCATCTGCTGGGTCTCCATGGGGCACCCCATGTACCCACAGCACCTCGCACTGCTCCCAAGGGCAGGATGACGGGGCATAGGCCCACATTTAAGAGTTGTCGGGCATTGGGATGGGCTGCCCAGGGCAGTGGTGGAGTCCCCATCCCTGGAGGGGTTGAAAAGTCCAAGAGATGAGGTGCTGAAGGACATGGTCTAGAGGTGGACTAGACAGAGTCAGGCTGTGGTTGGACCCGATGGTCTTAAAGGTCTCTTCCAGCCCAAGGGATTCTGTGATTCTATGTGGTGCTGCTCCTTCCTCCCACAGAGCCTGCGTTTGTCGGTGCCTACGACATCCCTGATACCTACAACCCGCATGATGACAAGGTCTACATCTTCTTCCGTGAGACGGCCATGGAAACTGGGCAGTGGGAGAGGCGGCACATCCATGCCAGGGTGGCCCGTGTGTGCAAGGTCAGTCACCAAGGCCAGTATGCTGTGGCTGGGTGTCGCAAGGTGGACTCTTACCTTCCCTGGGCCAAGGGACAGGACAGGAGGGGGTCACCACAGCCCACCACAGAGCAGAGAGGGCTGGGGGTGTCCCTCAGTGGGGACTGAAGAGCTGAGCCCAGCCCTTGGTGCTTGGCAGAATGATGTTGGAGGGAAGCGCAGCCTCATCAACCGCTGGAGCACGTTCCTCAAGGCCCGCCTGGTGTGCTCCATCCCTGGGCCCCAGGGTACGGAGACCCACTTCGACCAGCTCGGTGAGTGCACAGCGTGTCCAGCAGCCGGTGGCAGCACCATTCTGCCACGGCCACTCTTGCCCCCTGGCATGGGGACGGCCAGCCAAGGATGTCCACCTATGTCCCCCGGACCCGTGCTGCAGCCTCACCTCCTCCCCTTGCTTTGCAGAGGATGTTTTCCTCCTGCGCACCCGGGACCCCCAGAACCCCCTTGTCTTCGGCCTCTTCACGGTCTCCAGGTGAGCAGGGCTCTGGTTGGTCCCTGTCTGGGACAGCCTGGCCCCCCCAGCCCCTCACCAGTGCCAGCCAGCACCCAACTGGAAGAGGAAAGGCCACCGGCCATTTCCCTGCCGCTGGCTCACCCCCCTTTGGCATCGGCACAGCCAAAGGACTCCCTGTTACCCCCCTCCCCGGTGCCGTGCTGACGGGGACAGCGTGGGCTCAGGGGCACGGGTCTGCATGTGCCTGGTCCCCCGGGGTGGCAGGCACACTGACAGCCCCCCCGCTCCCCCGCAGCGGTGTCTTCAGCGGCTCCGCCGTCTGCATCTACCCCATGGCTGCCGTGAGAGCTGCCTTCAGCGGCCCCTTTGCTCACAAGGAGGGATTCGACTACCGCTGGGTAGAATACAAGGGCCGCGTCCCCTATCCCCGGCCCGGCACGGTAAGGGGCTGGGGAGACGGGCTGGGGGGAGCAGGAAGGACGGGCAGGCCTGGCCCTCACACCCCGCCCCCCTCCGTGTTGCCACGCAGTGCCCCAGTGAGACGTACGACCCCCTCCTGCAGTCCACCAAGGACTTCCCCGACGAGGTGATGAGCTTCATGCGCACCCACCAGCTGATGTGGGAGCCCGTGTACCCGCAGGGCCGCCAGCCCGTCCTGGTGAGGGTCAACGTACCTTACCGGCTGCGGCGGCTGCTGGTGCACAGGCTGGAGCTGGAGAGCCGGCACTACGACGTGCTCTTCCTCGGCACAGGTGGGAGCTCACCCCAGCCCCGGGGACGCTGCCAGCACATGGCAGTTTGCATGGCACGTCCCTCGGTCCCGTGGGCCGGGTGGCTCCCGGCACTGACGGCTCCTTCTCCTGCCGCCTTCACAGATGACGGTAAAGTCCTGAAGGTGGGACTGGCCGGAGGGGTGAGCTCGGGCACCGAGGGGCTCAGCCTGGAGGAGATCAGCGTCACTAAGGTATAGAGGCCAGGGATGGACAGTGGTGGCTGGGCCACACAGCCTGTCCTCACCCCATGGCATCCTCCCTGCAAATGCCTGCAGCGAGTCACCGGCCTCCAGCCTGGAGCTCTGTGCCCTTGCTGCTGGTGGCTCCCACCTGTCCTGGCCAGCAGGAGATGCTGCCAGCCAGGGGGGCAGACAGGGGACCTGAGCCAAGTCATCCCCCAGCTCCCCACCCAGCTCCTGGGGGTGTGGGGGTGCATGCCAGAGGCAGGAGGGCTGAGCCCAGGTTTGAAAGTGGAGCTGCTGAGCAGGGCCTGGACAGCCCAGGCTGCTTGTGTGGGGTGGGACCAGGGGCTGGACCAGGGTCCCAGCATCCTTCCACCCTGGGGCCCCGGCCCCATGTGCAGGCTGGGGTACATGGGAAGGACCGATATGGATGCAGCACCCTCTCCTTCCCCTCCAGGTGCCCTCTCCCATCCTGGACATGAAGTTATCACCGAAGCGGGTGAGTCCTCCCCCTGCTTCATCCCAAAGCAGCCAAGGGACAGGGCACGGAGCACAGCTGGCCCCAGCCCTCCCTGCCCAGGTCCCCTGGCCTCGGGACTTACACGGTCAGGGAACGGGCTCCTGCCAGGGCAGCTTGGGGGGATACCAGACCTCACTCCCCATGTCTCCCAGTGCTCCCACCTCGGCATGGGGCAGGGAGCTCCGTTCCTGGCCAGCCCCAGTCTTCCGCTGGGGTACTGACTGCGGCTCTTCTGCCCACCTGAGCAGCAGGAGCTGTTTGTGAGCAGCACCCAGGGGCTTCTCCAGCTCTCCCTGTACCGCTGCGAGCTCTATGGCAGCACCTGCACCGACTGCTGCCTGGCCAGGGACCCGTACTGCACCTGGGACAGCAAGACCTGCGCCCCACACCTGCTCACCGGCAAGAGGTGAGCGTCCGTGCCCGGGCTGGCCCCTGCAGAGGGGTGGCATTCAGAGCGGTGAAGGACAAGCCACCAGCCCTGGAGCTTCATCCATCAGCCCAGACCCCTACAGCCATCCTGCCTGTGCCCCAGCCCTTCCTTGTCCTCCCTCCCCCAGCCCTCCCCTTCTCCCTGGGCCGTGGAGGGGTCCCACAGCCTGAGGTGGGTGCCACCCCACAGCTCGGTCTGCTCTCTCGCAGGCGTGCCCGCTGCCAGGACGTGATGAAGTCTGACCCGCTCAGCCAGTGCCAGGACACCACAGAGGGTGAGTGCCAGCCTGGCCCCTCCGAGGAGCTGCAGTGCAGGCAGACGGCTCTGCCCAAGGGGCAGCAGTGCCCAGGAGGGTGGGCAGCACGGTGCTGGGAAACCAGCACCCACCAGCTGCACCAGCA
This sequence comes from Heliornis fulica, assembly GCA_013399135.1. Lineage (NCBI taxonomy): Eukaryota > Metazoa > Chordata > Aves > Gruiformes > Heliornithidae > Heliornis > Heliornis fulica. Next base: position 73,924 of record VXBZ01010294.1, on the reverse strand, counting down.
GTGCCCTGTGCCGCCTTAGCCTGCTGGATGCTCTGTACCCATGGAGGGCACTCACCCTCGCTCTCCCGTTCCCCACACAGGGCCTGCTGCCCAGGAGAAGTTAGTTTTTGGGGTGGAGAAGAACTCAACCTTCCTCGAGTGCCTGGCACGCTCCCCACAGACGACTGTCCGGTGGCTGGTGCGGCACGGCGAGGAGACGGGCCTGAGCGAGGTATGGGGAGGCCGGGTGGCGGGGAAGGGGCACAAGGGTGGCTTGGTGCCCAGGTCTGACCCACGGTGCTCTGCCTTCTCCCCAGATCAGGAGCAATGGCCACTTCTCGGTGCTGGAGCAAGGGCTGCTGATCCGCCAGCTGGCGCGGGAGGACGCGGGCACCTACGAGTGCCAGGCGGTGGAGCGCTCCTTCTCGCAGCCCCTCACCCGATACAGCCTCCGGGTCATCAGGCACGAGGCCATGGAGGTGCCACCTTACAAACAGAGCAAGGGGGTCGAGCTAAGAGGGACCCACCAGAGCCCCCGGCCCCGGCTTGACCTGCACCCGGGCTACAAGGGCTTCCCGCGGGCCCTGGGGGCCCCGGGCATCAGCCTGGACGCCTACTGCAACGCGCTGCGGCACCAGGAAAGGCAGCGGCAGAAGGCCTGGCACCAGAAGTGGCAGCACCCGTCCCCCGACAGCAAAAGTGGGCGGGTGCGGAGGCACCCCCAGCCCCTCTGAGGGGGCAGAGGGAGCCCGGGCTGCCCCCAGCCCCCTTCCCGGTCTCCCCAGGGCCCTTGGCAGGCGTCAGCTCCGAGTCACCTCTCAGCTTCCCGTGCAGAGCCGCCTCGCTGTTACTACCTCAACCCCCCCTCCCCAGTCCTCGCTGCCCCCCACACGCCCCGCAGGCCGCGCCAGGGCCAGGGCGTGCAGCCCCCCACCGGCTCTCCCAGCCTCCAAGCCAGCTGCTCCCTGCAGAATATTTATTCTCCTCATTTCCCTCGGCCCTTAACGACGGTCGCTGTCAGCAGCAAGCCAGGAGCAGACAGAAGGGGCACAGCCAGCTCCCCGGGCGGGTCCCTACCACCCAGCTGCAGACCCCTGGGTGCCCATCACCCCCCAACCCAGCCTCCCTCCCCTCCGGAGGTGTCTGGAGTGGGGTGTCCCGGTGGGGTGCTGGCTTGGGCCGCTGGCAACCTGGGGTTAGCAGCCACGGCCACGCCGGCTCCGATCTGCTCCAAACTCCAGCGCCGCTCTACATCGCATCATTTATTTGACCAAAAACATAAGAGAGAGAAACAACAGGCCGTTATTACCAACTTACAATTTATTGTTGTTTTGTTTTGTTTTTTTTTTAAAAAAATGACATGAAACACAAGTAAAAATAAATACATCATATAAACAACAAGTTGTTCAGTCTCTGTTCTGGGAGATCAGGCGAGCGCATCCCGTTCAACAGAGAGAAGAGGGAAGCACGTGATCATGCGTGGGGCCAACCGACCGACCCACCCTGCCAGTGATCCCCCTCTTCCCAACCACAACCAGACAGGCCACGAACTAAGGCGGTAGTAAAAAAGAAAAGGAAAAATAAAATTAAAAAAAAAAGAAGAAGAAGAAAAAGAAAAGCGCCCCAAAACACCAGAAACCCCAAGATGAGACTCGGCGACGGATTCGCCTTCAGGCTCCAGTGGGTCTGCCAGGCTCCAGCTCACCGAGGCAGCGGTGGCATGGGGGTGGCACAGGGTGGGGGTGGCAGAGGCTGCTCTCCCTCCCATAGTTCCCACGAAGGGCGCTCGCTCTGCTCGAGCTGTGAGGAGCCATCATCCCNCCCAGCCCACCCCTCCCTCGCCCCTGGTCCTTCCAGGACCGGATTAACAAAATCCATAGCAGAGTGGTGACAGACACCAGTTGTGAAGGGATCTGCTGTGCTCCCCAGGAGCCCCATCACACCAGTGGCAGATCTCCCACCACCGCCATTTGCTGATGTCGTTAAGCCAAAGCAGACACCTTTCCTAGCGAAGCCCCCTGGGAATCCCTGCCCTTGCTTTCTGTGAGAACCTGCCTCCACCCCACCAACCTCCCAGGTGCTCTGGGGACAAACACGCTCCGGAGCCTCTCGGTGGCCAGGCTCGGCTGCGGCACCCCCACCCCGCAGCCCCCCACGATGGCCTGAGAGCTGCCCCGGTAGCCAAGACCACCAAGGCCAAGGCCTTCCGGCGGCATCGTGCCCCAGTGTGGTACCCGGCCTTCGCCCAGCTGTCCCCAGGAGTGGAAGCGTCCCCGTTACGGAAAGGGCTGAGGGCTGGGTGCCGACACGCAGGGGAGACGTCCGCCTCTGAGGCTGCCAAGGCTCTGCCACAGCTCTGGGCTGTGCTCAGAGATCCACTGTAGTGTCCCAACCCCTCAGCGCAGAGCCCTGCGCTGCTGTCCTCAGTGTCACCCGCAGCCCTACTCAGCTGCTTCCGACCGCTCCGATGGAGACAGGAATTCAGCAGGGAAAGGAAAATTTAACCCATGCAGGAAAGACCCCCAGTCCAGGCTCAGGACACGCGAGATGGGACCCTCGGCAGCAGAACCACATGGGGAAAAGTCTGGGAAGGTGGGTGGTTGGGGGGTGGGAGTCCCATGGGAAAGGAGTTATAGGGCTCTGAGAGGTCCCCCCATGCAGAAAGCCCCTGGATAACCTGCACACCCTTGTGGCGTCTGGGGGTTGGAAGAAATCCCTCCCCCAGCACCACGGGGCAGCAGGAGCCTCCAATCACCTCGGAGCAGCCCCCATCACTGCCAGCCCCCATGGGACCCATCATGGCTATCTCTGCAGCCACTTCTCGGCGGGGCCCAGGGGACACAGCCCCTCGTTAAGGGGTGTTCAGGACTGGTCCGTGGGGAGGGAGGTGCCACACTGTCCCGCTGTGCTTGGGGAGGGCAGCTGGGGCTGCTCCACCCGGGCACCTGCCACGCCAGGACACCATGCCATGGCTGCCTGGAACCACAGCTGGAGGAATCCCCCGGCAGCGGGTACCGCTCGGGGGCAGCTGGATCACGGGACAGGGGGAGGAAGGGATCTCCAGGCCCCCATGGCCACGCAGGAAGCAGGAGAGCCCTCACACAGCACCAGGAGGTTAAGGGATGGAGGCACGGGGCTGTGCCAGGAGCTGCTCCAAGAGCTCTCCTGGCAAGGAGCAGAGAAAACAGCAGCACAGCTGGAGCCGTGGTGCCCCCAGCCGACTCCTCGCGCCTCTGCCCGGCACGCAGCAAACCCCAGCTCGGAGAGGACTCCGGGGTGTCCCTCGGATGAAGACCAACTACCCTGACCATGACCAGCAGGGCTGCGGTGAGGGTCCGCTCCCGCGCCGGCATCCCACGCGCGCCCACGGGTCTCAACAAGGAAAAACCCTTGCCTAGGTCCATCCCCCAAATCCACCAGCAAACTGACAGCCTCACGGGGACGCAACGGACATCTGGGCAAGCTCGTCATACGATCAGTGTCACAGGGTTGTGCATGGGGTGGACACACAGAGCACAGGAGGGCACGACTCACAGATGCAGCACTGTCAAGTCTTTGGAGAAACTTGCATGAACACCATCAGTTAATTTGCTTTGTTACTTTTGTGGGGGGGTTTGATTTTTATTTCCATGGTGCATCCAAAGACAAGTTGTCCAGCAGTTTGCTCAGAACCCCTCGGTTTTCAACTCCTAGGATATGTTAAAGAAGAAAGCACTATTTTAATGTTTGCTTTTTAAAAATAAAAAAAATAAAAATAATTTGCATAGCTAAACTGTTGATCTAAGGCTTCTATGAATGGTGTGGTTATGTTTGACAGACAATGTCCATTAAACAGAGAAAGACACTAGGAAAGCCCCGTAACATCTTTTATTGTGTTTTGGTAACACACACGAGCACACACTCCCCCCTCTCTCTCTCCTCTCCCATCTCCCAGCGCTCCCCTGACAGAGGGTGTCAGGACACCCTGCCCTTTCCTACACCTAGTTGGTCCCAGCAGACACCCGTGACCGCAGCTCCAAGGTCCCGGCCCCTCACCCGAGCGCACCTCTTGCCTGGTGACGCCCAGGTGGGACACGGCGGTTCCCAAGGCGTTAGGTGTCTCCACCCTAACGCGTCCAACGCACCCAGTGCCACGCGCTGCGCCCAGCCCCTCTCACCCAGGCGAATGCGGCCGCCAGCGGAGCGGGGCTGGTGCCGCTCCGTGCAGGGGGAAAAGGCGCTGCCTTCCCACGCCCGCACACCCCACGGCCCTCCTCCCCGCCGGGAACAGGCGCAGGAGGCTTCCATGCGTCCTCCTCCACCCGCCCCAATGCAACAAGAGAGGGCTCCATCCTCCCTCCACACAGCGCCCTGGAGCGGAACCTCCCCGCTCCGGCATCATCCCAGCCAACACGGACGGGGCTCAGCTCCAGGCCAGCTCCGGCGCTGGGCCTGCTCCTAGCTACGCTTCGCTCAGCTGCCTCTCCCCACGCAGGCAGCCCAAGCCCCGCCTGACGGAGCCCAGCAGTGTATTCTCTTAGTTTGAATACGGAAATTAATTTAAAAGTAGAAAGAAAGAGTGCCCCCAGCAATAAATAGTACGGCTTCGTGAAATAAATTAACGTAGAGATCCTGCGCAGGGGGGTCGCTCCCATCACGGATTCGCCACCAGCAGGCACTGGGTCCAGTGCTCCCTCCTGACCTGCTCCTCTGCCCGGCAACACGGAGCAGCAGCAGTGAGCCCACCTACCCCGATCTGGTGGGCCACAGCAGGGCGAGACATGGCCTTCTCGCAGCCTGACAGGGCCCTGGAGCCAGGGAAATCACCGGGATTCCCTCCCGACGGCCACCAAGACCTCTGGGATCGCTCCACTCCTCCGGCACACGGAGCTGGCGTTGGAACCACAGGACCAACCTACCTCGGGCAGGACCCTCCTGAAGGGGGGAGCCCCCCGCCCTGCCCTGCCCTCCTCCCTGCGCAGGAGCCTCCCTGGAGCCCTCACACTAGTTTCACACGAATCTGAAGAGGATGACAAAGTGTTGGATGGGATTTTTTTCTTTTCTTTTCTTTTTTTTTTTTTCCTTATTTTTTTTAACATCAATCCCCTCCGTGACCCAACATACACAAGGTAGGAGCGCCCTCCCCCCTCCCCAACCCCCCTCCCCGGTAAAAACGCTTTGTCCCCAACCTCTGCTGGAGTCACCCCCACCCCGGCCCACACCTCCCCGAGCGAGAGAAGTTCCCAGATAAGGCAGTTCGGGTGAGAGGGAGCTCGGCCCTGCCAGCGGCCAAGCCCGTACCTCCTGGCCTGAGAAGGGCAGTGACTTGCAACGCCAAACCTCCCCCTTCCAGACAAGACAGANTTTTTTTTCTTCCTTATTTTTTTTAACATCAATCCCCTCCGTGACCCAACATACACAAGGTAGGAGCGCCCTCCCCCCTCCCCAAACTCCCTCCCCGGTAAAAACGCTTTGTCCCCAACCTCTGCTGGAGTCACCCCCACCCCGGCCCACACCTCCCCGAGCGAGAGAAGTTCCCAGATAAGGCAGTTCGGGTGANTCTCCCAACCCCTAATACAATTCAGATCCTTGACAGCTAAAAAACAATAAAAAACAAAATAAAAAGAACAAAACCACCCCCAACGCCACACCCTCCGCATCCTTCTCCACCCGCTGCCGTGGCCCAGAGGGGATATCCTGACTCCCAAAAAGGTCCTGCAACTTTTGCCTCCTGGCCGAGCTGAGACCGAGCAGGAGCCGGGCCCATTTATTTCCCTGTGATCTCTATAACATCGTCGTCTTTGTCCTCGTCATTAGAGCTGCATCCCACCTCTGGGACCTCCTGGGGTTCAAACTGAGGCACCTGGGACCGAAGGAGGCCCCCGGCCGGGTAGCCCGAGTGAGGGGACATGTAGCCAGGGTAGGCAGATGCCATGCTCCTGGGAAGGCTGCTAGGCAAGACGGGGGCTGGGAAAGGAGCAAACATCCTGGGCTCGGGCAGGAGTGACTGCGTGAAGGGAAGCGAGTAATTGGGCAGCACCCCCGTCAGAGAAGGGTTTAGCATGAATGAGGGGACGCTGGCGGTGGCTGAGGTAGCAGCAGAAGAGCTGGCGGTGCCGGCTGTCAGCAGAGGGTCAGTAGTCACAGGGAACACCAGATGAGGGTCTGGGAGTAAATTGGACAGCTGGTAGTAAGAGGAGCCAGTGCCCATGTACAAGGAGTTTCCTGGTTGGGAGGCAAATGGATGGGTTAGGTTGTGGTTTAAAGAGACAGGAGGCATGGCGAACCCACCAGAGACGGGGTACCCGTGTTCGTACGGCTGCACGGACGATGGCAGCTGGCGCTTCTTCTGCTGCCTGCGGGCTTGCTCCTCCGGAGCCGACGGCGAGGTCGACTTGCGCTTGTTGCCCCGTAAGTCCAACACCGAGTGGGCATCGACGTGCTGGCTGGTGGCCGGCAGGGCTGAAGACACGGAGGGAGCCATGCAGTGGATCCCCACGCGCTGCTCGGCTCCTCGGGCTGCTAGGCCGGGCGCGTTGTCTGTGCGAGCAGGGTGGCCTTGCGCTGCGTTGGCGCTGGGAGAGCTGTGCCGCGACTCCCGGGCAGCCGCTGCGTCCGCGTACTGCTGCAGCTCGCTGATAATCTCGGGGCTGTCGGGGGATATGGGCCGAGTGAGCTCCTCCGCGCTGGGGAGCTGCGGTGATGAGGCACTGTGTCTGCCGTTGCTCGTGGACTCCAGCGAAGAGCTCTGGGAGCCTGCAAACAAGGAGATGGAGCAGGTGAGACAGACAACCTTGGAGAAAAACCTGGTGGGAAGGCAGGTGGGGATCTCACAGGAAGACTGTGGGGTTGGCTTGGAACACCGGTGTGATGGAAGGCAGCCGGAGTACATGAGCCCGGGGTGGGAAAGCACACGAGCGAGCCTTGCGAAGCACTCACGAGCCCCTACCTGAGGCAGCTGTCCGACGGTCTTCATTGCCCTTGGGCTTCCCAGTGGTCCGGATAGCGAAAATCCGCCCGTCGCTGGTCCGGATATACGTCCCTGAAGCAGAGGCAGAAGGACTTCACTCAGTTTCCGTGATCCCACCGAACAGGACAGCAGCGCTGTGTAAGGCCAGCCCGCAGACCATGCAGGGACATCAGTGGGGGGGCTTCTGCCCCTTTCCTCACTCCCCATTGCCACTCCCTCAGCTTTCCTGGGTTGGAGCTCCCCACCTCCCAGCATGCTGCTGGTGTGGGAAACGAGGGACAGGGTTTGCTCAGGCAGCACCTGGAAGCGTTTGCCTACCCCAGAACGTGCAGCCCAGTTGTGAGAAGGAGACACCCAGCTACAAAGTTCAACAGCTCCTCTCAGAGGCAGCAGCTGCCACAGCTTCAACAGCCCCGAAACACCAGCTACAACAGCACACCCACAGCCTGGGCAGCAACCCAGCCACTGCAGGGCCCAAACTCCTCCCCTTCTTTGTTTGTTTTCCTCTCAGGGGACTGATTTGTGCTTTTACATCCTCTTCGTTGCTATGAGCATGTGCTGGGGCCCGATGCACAAGTGTCACCGAGGCAGACGGACTCACCTTTCGTCCCTCGGATGATGTGGATGCTCTCACCAGCACTGATTCTTGCCTGGACGTCAGTGGATGTGTTCGTACCCGGAATCACAATATCTGGGGGTGGGGGAAGAAACAGAAGAGTGCCTGTGGAATTACATGTCAGGAGTGGAGAGGTGCAATGCCAAGCCATTTGATCACAGTGTGGTGGTCTTTCCTAAGTGCTTGTGCTAGAAGTGAGCTTTGGGTTTACTTCTGAGCAGCAAAGGAAGGCAGCAGAGGCTCTGAGGAGGTGAATGCCACACTGCTCTGGTGCAGCACCTCTCCTATCCCCAAAAAGACAACTGGCAACAGTATTGCAGGCCCTGTCACAGGGAGCTCACTCCCAACAGCCTGCCAGGCCCATGTCCCTTGCACACCTGTAGGCAAAGTCCTCCAGGTGCAAGGAAACCACTCAAACTACTCAAGGGAACCGAGTCCCAGTGGCTCTGACGCCCGTCTGCCCACAGCCCACGTGGGCATCGACAACTCACCTTGCCCCTCCGTTCATCGTGGGCATCACCGCTCAACTCACCTGTGGTGGTGACAATCTTCTGCACAAAGACACCAGCTCGCTGTAGGTAGTTGATGGGGAAGTTGACAGCGGGGTTGGAACTTGAGGCCGATCCTGCACTACCCATGGGGACATGCCGCGGCATCATAGGAATGGGGGTGGACTGAACTGGGCGGACGCTTGCCACTGGCTTGTCCTCCCCCTTGAGGGCTGGTCGCCTAGTGAGAAAGGAAGGAGGAAAGTGCAGTGCCCCCAGCGACAGGGCTGAGCCCCCTCTGCTCCCTCGTTTCAGGTCTACAGCGTGGGAAGAAGGGGGAGGTGCAGGTACTCACCAGTTCCTCTGGCTAAAGGCAGGGATGCTCGTCAGACTCTGGTCACTGGCTGGGTAATACTGTGCGTAGGACGGCCGGGTGTAGGGGACGGATGCTCGCTTCTCCTCCTCATAGCTCTTCTTGGCTGCTTTCTTCTCTGCCTTGGTCAGCTTGTGCTCCTTCCGGTCGATCAGCAGTGACTCATGCTGAAAAGGCTCCTGCAACCCCACAGCACCGAGGTTTTGACACAAGACACCACAAGAGGGAACCAACACGGCAGCAACCCAGTCCCTGCAGCGGTACTGTCCCCATCCCGGGCTGCAGCTGGGAAGAGGGGACTTGGGAGACTGAGCTGGTCATGTCAAAGCATGTGTGGCACCCGGCCATCCCACCAGGGAAACTCTTTGCAACACAGGCAAGCGCCGGCTGTCCCAGCTAAAGCCACCCTGGGAAGACAGCTGGCAGCAAGCTGGATATGCCACTGCCACCTTCCCACCCAGCACCAAGCTGAAGGAAGGGATGCCCTACAACCTGCCCCAAATCTGTCGGGACTGATGTGGCTCTAAATGCATAGAAGACATTACAGGGAAGGGCAGGGCTCTTCCATCCCTCTCCAGACGGCTTTTTACCTATTCCCACCAGCACACAGATGTGTCTGTCTCTGCCACCGTGCAGCCACCGCACAGCCAGGCTCTTCCAGACCTCCTCCTGCTTGTGCAGTGCTGCACTAGCAGGGAAGCAGCTTGGTCTTACCTTGGTGATGAGGTGAGGATACTTGAGACAGGCTAATTGTAGAACAGACTCCTTCATCTTGCTTGGATTGAGGGAAAGCTGAGCAGGGTCAGATTCCTCTTCCACAAAATGCAGCAGGTTCTCCACTTCCCGTCGAGTGAAGTTCAGCACTGGGTTCAGATTATCCACCACCCGGTCTGGAGAGAAGGGAATGGAATGAGAAGAGAAGGGAAGAGACCAATACCACTGGCTGCTGCCCCTCCTACACTCCTGTCCTAATGGAGCTCCCTCCTTGAAATCCACATGATCCCCAGAAGCCTTCTGTGTATGAAAAACCACCAGCCACGTGCAGAGATGAGCCTGTGTGACCAAGTCGGGCTGACAAGTGCCTTGTGCTCCAGACTGCGCAGCAGTGCGGTGCGGGTCACCGAGCTCCTGGCATGCGGGAACATGAAGCTAATTGTGGATGGTATCCCATCTCACACCACGAGCCTGGAAACACACGAGCCCTGGGACAGAGCTGCAGCCCCATCAGTGTGTGCTCTCCCACAGATTCCACCAAAAAAGGCTCAAGTTAAGAACCACGTGCCGAAATTTACAGAACTCAGAGTCCAAAGCTAAGAAAAGCAGCCGCAGTCCCTCTCACGAGACCCTGAAAGTTTTCCACGGACGTTCCCTCCTGCACACAGGGCAAATAGGAGCACATGGAGAAAACATTTCTATCTAGGACTCTCCTGGGAGCCAGGCCAGCTGCCAGGGGCTCCACCTCGAGTGTACAACAGCATACTGAGCTGATCATGCTGGGCTGCTGCCTCTGGAGCTGGGTTTCGAGACAAAGAAGGACACAGGCAGCAGAAATCTTTTTGGGTCACCGCAACCCTCAGCTGTATGTTCTACAAGAGCAGCTTGACAGCTGGCACAAGCCAGTACAAAAGATACTTTTAATACAAGGGCAGGTCGGAACTGGAATGAATTTGTTATTCCTAGCTCCTAAGTGAACACTATCTGTCAAAGGTATCACCTATATATATGTTATATATATATTTTTAATGTGTTTGTTTTCCCTCTCTCACTGCTGGAGAAATGAAGGTACAAACTAGTCAATAAATAATGCCCAGTTTAAGACAAGTTAACACCCAGGCAGGGGGGAAAACGGGGTGAGTGCTCCCCATGCCCCCAGTCTCTTACAATAACCGGGAAAGTAGCAAGGAGGATAAACGACTGCACCGTGGACTGGCAGCCCAACCCTGCTGCAGGGTGCTTGCTCTACAACCCCACGGCTCTGCCCCACGTTTCTTACAGGGCCCCATGTCACCACCAACTCCTAAATATCAACCACAGCCCTAAGATAACATCCTGGTCGCTTCTTCGGCTGTTTGATTTTCAACTTTAAGAGAACCCAACCCACTTATGAGATCCACAGACACAGGACTTGAAGGAGTCGTAAGGAACGACAGCCAGGAGTAGAGCACCAATATCCCCACTTACCTGACATGCCCTGCTTAGAGATCTGACGGTCATAGATCTTCTTCTCAAGGGTGTAATCAGAAACCAGCCTGTAAATGTGGCATGGCTTCTTCTGCCCGTAGCGGTACACTCGGCACACGGCCTGGGCATCATGGCACGGGTTCCAAGAAGCGTCAAACACCACCACTCTGTTTGCTCCAATGAGGTTGACACCCAAACACCCAGCACTGGAAATTAAAGGAACATTTCAAATTGCTGCCCTGGCCAATTCTCAAAGTTTCTAGCAGGAACAGCCATCGCAGCCAAGAGCCCACGAGCAGTCTACAAAAAGTTCCATCCCATCATACAGGCAACTTCAGACCCATGTTTGGTTTCCAATTCTGTTGTTAAGTCATTGCAGAGGATTAAAGCTAAAATCCTGCACCCCAGGGAAATTCAGAAGCAGATGGCACTGTCGTCCCACAGAGTCCTGAGAGCCCACTACAAAGGGACTGAAGAACTGAAACCCCACGTGCCTCCAGAGCACCAGCGCGAGTCCTCCAGTGCGCGGTTCTGCTCCAGTCAGCTTACCGTGTGGACAGAAGGAAGAGCCAAACAGAGGTGTTGCTGGGGTCATTGAACTGGTTAATCAGTCGTTCCCTCTCTGAGGCAGAGGTGCTGCCATCCAGCCCTGGAAAGGAAATTAAGGAGACATTTCAAAGCTCTGTATGTTTGGGGGAACCCCACCAAAACAAACCCACTTCTCAAACACTGAGCTTTGGCACTGGTTCCCAACCAAGTTGTTCCTTGAGTCACACACTCCAGTAACTCCACTGGACCACTCTGTACCTCCAATTTGCTCAGCCAGGCAGGTGCAGTGCAGCCAGCCAGGTTGAAACTTGTTCAACTGAGACCAAGCAGAACATTAGTCAAGCTTGGCAAGGCCAAGTCTGGGAGTGCTACAGCACACCTGGCTCATTAAGGTCCGTATTAGGCAAGACAGAAGCGAGTAAGAGTAGCCGGCACAAACGCCTTGTGTATGCTGGAAGCTCGAGGAACCAAGAGGAAGCAAAATTGTGAAAGCCACTGGCAAATCCCTACAGACTGGATCTGAGCACAGTGAGGACTGGTCTAAAGGAGTGCAGGGGGTGTGTTGTGTCTGTTCCTGAGCAGCACCTCGCTTCTGGCAGTTCTGCAAAAATCAGGAACACCATATCCACCACTCCTCTCAGTCTTTGCCTGTACAGTGGCCACACAAAGCAACAACCCATGACAGAACAAGATTTAAAGCTGGGTAAGAGGGGAGGAGGAATTCACAGCCCCGAGCTAGTGAAAGCATTCCCCAGTAATTCTGGTTTGGGAAGCAAGATCTAGAAAATAACCAAACAAGAAATCTTTTACAACTTAAAAAACCACCAGTGAATAAGTGGGATGTTAAAGATGTTTAACTGCTTCTGAGTAAGAAAGGAAAATTTGGAAATTATGTTAGTTGCTATCAAACTGGCATTGTCTTCCCAAGCAACTAAAGAACAATTAAAAAAAAAAAAAAAAGACTTCATGACAAGAATGCTTCAGAAGAGTATTTTCACACCCAGGGACAGCTACAAGACGATGGTGGGTGACTTTCAGGAATTAGACTGTCAAGAGGATCAAACAGTGTCACATCAGAAGAGAGGAGGATTGGCTGCACTCACTGTGATAGTTGATGTTTCGGACCCAGTTGTGAACCCCTCCATCTGAGCCTGGAGGACTCGGCATTGGTCTCTTTGCCAAAAACTCTTCAATGACAGATAAGGTGGACAAACTTTGGCTGCAAAACCAAAATCTCTGTTCAGGAGAAAGTTCCTACAGCTGCAAAAGCTGATGCAAAAAGATCATCACAACTTTTCCCCAACCACGACAGCACTGACAGCTGTCAACCTGTGTTCACGGCAGCACACCCATCCCTAGTTAACTTGAGAGCGGCAGAAGTACAAAATCCACGGAGGAAATCCTGGATCTAGTACAACAAAGGAGAAAAGGGGAACTGCCACACCATTCACCCTGTGTAGCAACCTCCTAGTACCAAGAGGGGTTCAACTACTCAAGTATTTGGTGACTGCAGGATCAGCTGTTGATACTTCACTTACCTAAAGACCAAGATCTTGTCTCCAAGCTTCACGCTTTCCTCAATTAGGTGAAACAGTAACACCATCTTGGGTGAGTTCTCCAAGACTCCTGTCTGGTAATCACACAAGATGTCTTTGGCCTACCGAGAAACGGGAGACTATTACAGGTGGAGTTGCTCATTCCCTGTTTAGTTCAACAATCCTGTCTCAAGGTGAGAGAAATAAGTCATTGCAGAGAGGTTATGTACATCCCTGCTGCTCGAGGTGACGATGTTACTCCTAACTATTGCTGCTACCTCCCATTCCAGAAGCTCCAAAAGACAAACTGCTTGGTGTACACGTGAATGAGCTCTAAACCTCTCATGACTCTCTGCTCTATCTCAAGACCTGTTCTGAAGCCTCCTAGATTTACCATTTTATCTAGATTAAATACCACCCTTTTTTAGAATAACAAAGTCCACAGCCTTTTTGCTCAGATGAAAACAACAGTATAAAAGAATGCTGCTAGGCTTCCTGCCTCGCAGGAGTCCCAACTCCCCCACCCAGCACCATGCCAACATGCTTATCAAGGTGCTATGCAGTACAGAAAACACAAGAGAAAGCCCCAACTCTTAAACAGCAGAGTCTTGTCTTTGCTGCAGCTCAGGAAACCGCCCCAACAAAACGAGGTGGAGTTTCAGAGTAACTATCTAGCCTATGTTTATCACAACCCTCCGAAAGAAGAGTTTTCCAGCAATGGTACTCACCCACTCATAAGTAACGACCTGATTTGCTCTCTCCTGAAAAGGGTTGAAGCCAACACTCTGCAGGAACTTGCTATTGGTAGCTTCTCCAACCGGTGATGCCAAAGCATTACTCTCTGTTTTGACTTTTACTCCCTGAGGCTGGCAGCGGGAATTGGTACTTGCTGTGCCGAGGTCATCCACATCCAAATCCTGCTCATTTGCCAGGTTCTCCTTTTGCAAAGCTTCATACAACACATCTGGATGGTTCCAGATCTGAAGGGGTTGGAGAACAAAGTGGTTAAGCTTGTGCTGGCCAGCTGCTTTCCAAGGTCTGTGCACAGAAAGGCTCCACAGCTGTTCAAAGAAAAGAACTAACACTTGTATCAACTCATCGCCATCCCCAGATGGAGCCGTAAGACACTGCTGAGAAAACCAGTCTGACTACATGTGAGAACAGAAAGTATGACTCTGCCATAACACAAGGGGTCAGTCACCTTAACCAAGGCTCTCTTGACTTCACAACCGCCAAATTCTTCCCCTGGGAACTAACCAGAAGGCTGCTATGCACCCCACACAGCACAAATGCCGATGCTGCTGCTTGTCTGCCCTGCAGCAGGTAGTTGGTTAATGTATCAGGCTGGTTCAGCCAGTGGCTGCACATTCCTTGTACAAATCTGAACAAGACATGTAACATTCCTGCACCCCAGTTCTGGAACGGGAGTAACAATTCTGCCAGGCCATGGCAGGACACTCGGGGAGAGCAGATGTTCCTGGCCAATCACACTTGTATCTCCTGTTCTTGCTCATATTCCTGCCTTTCCCTGACCTCTCAGAGTATTTCTTTGTAGCTCCTGCCAAAACCTACCTTACAACAGACACAGAAAGCTTTGAGCGGGTTCAGTCCCAGCCAGCCGCTGTTGCCTGCATCTCGGAACCGGTTCATGAACTCGGTGTAGAGGGCCCGCTGGATCTTTGAAAGACGTACCAAAATGACATGTTCTTCCTTAGATGGGAGCTGAACCTTCAGCACGTTGTGGCCTCGCCTGTGGATGAAATAGAGAGATAAATAGATGAAATGGATTTTCCAATCAGATCTCTCTGCGGCTGCCTGTGGGGTAAGATTTTGACTTCTTGCCCACGTAGCTGCAGGGAGAAAGACCTCTAGTTGCATGCTTCTCTAATGCCTGACATTTCCAAAGCACTCCCCCTGCAGCCAAACACCAACTGTAAGCACAATCATAGAGATCACAAACGTTACAACCCCCTAGCACATGTTGCAGCATTAAAAGGCTGATCAAAGTCCTGTTTTCCATGGCAGTTGAGAGACAGAAACAACACCTAAGGTCTCTTTTTAGCTCTGCCACTGATAGACACTCCATCCAAATCACTGGTCCAGCATCTTAGAACCCTCACCTAAGAAACAAAGCTGACTTGTTTCCAGAGTGGCTGAAGACCCTGCCAATTTTTATAACCAAGGGTTTGTGAAACACTGTCAGATCCTTGGGCAGATGATGCCAGAAAGCGTGCATCCAAATTAACTATTAAGACATCAAAATAAACCAGAGGTCACTCTGTTACAGTAATAGGTGTTGCCCTCCATTGTCAGGGTCTGTGACACCAAAGGAAAACCAACTTCACTTGTACCTGCAAGGCAAAACAGCACCAGAAGCCCCACTCTGCAGCTGACAGATCAGAAAAGACAAAAGATTCTGAGAGAAAGGGGGAGCTGCTAACCTAAGAATCTCCTCTGTGGTTTTCTCTGCATGCTTAAGATCCTTCCACAAAGACAGATAAGGTACTTGTTTAAAACTGAAGCCCAAGATCTGGATCAATGGGCTGAGGCCAATTATACAAGGTTCAACAAAGCTTGGTGGCAGGTCCTGCACTTGGCTCACAACCAATCCAGGGAATGCTATTGTCATGGGAATGAGCTGGAAAGCTGGATGGCAGAAAAGGACCTGGAGGTGTTGGTTGACAGCCAGCTGAACATGAGCTGGAAGTGTGCCCAGATGGACAAGGCGGCCAATGGCATCCTGGCTTCTGTCAGAAACAGTGTGGCCAGCAGGACCAGGGCAGTGATCATCGCCCTGTACTGGGCACTGGTGAGGCTGCACCTCAAAACCTGTGTTCAGGTTTGGGCCATTGGGACATTGAGGTGCTGAAGCGTGTCCAGAGAAGGGCAAGGAAGCTCGGGAAGGGCCTGGGGCACAAGTCCTATGAGGGGGGGCTGAGGGAGCTGTGGGTGTTAAGTCTGGAGGAGGCTGACGGGAGACCTGATCACTCTCTACAACTAGTGGAAAGGAGACTGTAGCAAGGTAGGTGTTGGTCACTTCTCCCAGGTAACAAGCGATATGACAGGAAACAGCCTCAAGCTGTGCCAGGAGAGGTTTAGATTGGCTATCAGGGAATATTTCTTCACTGAAAGGACTGTCAAGCACTGGAAAAGACTGCCTAGAGAAGTGGTGGTGTCACGATCCCTGGAAGTACTTAAAAGAAGCACAGACACGGTGCTCAAGGACATAGTTTAGTGGTGGACTTGGCAGTGCTGGGTTAACGGTGGGACCTGATGATCTTAACTGTCTTTTCCAACATAAATGATTTTATAAGGCAGCATCATAAACGCAGCAAACAAGCAGGCCAATTGGGGATGGAGAAGCTGTTTGCACAGACCACACCGTTAGGAACTCCTCGTGCACTCACCGCTGCACAAAGCCTTCCAGCAGGCTATGCAGGACATGACTGCGGTACCTCATGAGACGGACATCTTGAGGGGTGCTGTCAATACACTGCCCGTTCAGGATAGGGCGCTCAAACATGTTGCTGAACTCCTGCCGTGAGCCTAGAAAGTCAGGTCGGACAAAGTCTACCATGCACCAGTACTCAATGAGGTTGTTCTGGAGCGGGTAGCCAGTCAGCACCACCCGCCGGCGGGAACGGATGTTCTTCAGGGCCTGCGAAGTGCTGGCATGGCAGTTCTTTATCCGATGTCCCTCATCACAAATAACCACATCTGGGCCAGGGCGAGACAAAGCCTTCTCAATCCCTGAGGACAAGGAACGTTAAGTGTTAGAGATGAATAAGACAAAGTTCTAGTTTTATAAGGTCACCAACTTCACAAAAAGAAACAGAGGGGTAGTTCTGAAAGACAAAACAAGCAGTATTTATGGGTGGCAGAGAGCAAGGCTGATTCACAAAACAAGATGTGACTGAACACCAGCTCCGATTCAGCATAATGTGGTAACGGCCAGGCATGCCTGTCCCTTGATTTCTGCTCAGTGACCTGCACCACATCAAACTGGAAGTCTTGCATCAGATCAGACCGGTGAATCTCACACAGACAAACCCACGAGTTGTGTGGGCTGACTTCCAAGCTTACTTGCAGCCATTGCAAGGCACCTAAGATTCAACCAAAGCTCAGCAACCTTCTGCTTCCAAAGGCACAATCCTGTCCAGCAAAGTCTGAGCATGTCAGGGGTGCTAAACACGTGTTATATGTCATTTCCCAGTGCTGCCAGAGTTGATAACCAGCTGGAGAACAGGATCACACACTCTCTCTTGCTCTCAATAATTGGTGTCTCACCTTTCAGAAGCTCCTGCTGCCGGTCTTCCTCATCCAAGTCAATAATGACAGGGCCAGCTTGTTTCTTTGTTTTCTTCTTCCTGCCAGTGGCAAAGGACTTCTTCAGTGAGAGGAGCCGGTACATCTCATATCCCATCAGCAGCACACCACCCTCTATCACCCAGTCATTCACCACCTTTGCACGTGCAGCTGTTGTCCTGCAAAACAAACGAAGCAAACTGTAAGCTTTCTCTCCTGGTTCAGTTTGAGACACTGGATTGGAGTCTGCAGAGGACAAAAACCAAACCCATTTGATTAATTAGAGCACTTTCTCACATCAAACCAGACAGAGGTATACAATGAAGTTTCTTTAGGAGACAATCTGGTACAGAGGAAAATAAAAAAAAACCCAAACTTTTATGTGCCACAGGTAGTGGGGTGGAGAAGGACAAAACCTCACAGGAACCGAGCTGTAGAAGTTTGTCATGTACAAAAGCATATCAGACTTGAGAGCATCCCTTGTAAAGAACTGTTGAGGACACTGGCTCTGCAAAACAAGCTGCTTATGAGCACAGCTGAAATAATCTAGTGTCTAGTCATTCACCCCTTGTTGCTGTCTCTTCCAATGTTAGTGTCCCTTGATTATTCCTTCCCTTCTAACCTGCTCAGAATTGGTCCATATCAAGATGCTGTCCTCTCGCAGCCCTCCCAGAGTGGACCAGGTCCCATCCAATAGCAAACACATGGCTGGAGTGGCATCAGCAGATTCAAACTACATTACACCAAGAAGTGAAGACCTCAACAGGTAAGTGTATGGACACAGACAATGATCTGAGAGCTCCCTAGGATCACTATACTGTCCTGATCCATTGTCCTTATTTTGGCTGGGGCAGAGATAATTCTCTTCATGGTGTCCAGCAGGGGCTGTGGTTTGGGTCTGTGCTGACAGCAGTGCTGGTAACACAGGGATGTTTTAGTTCCTGCTCAGCAGTGCTCACACAGAGCCAAGGCCTCATCTGCTCCCCACCCCACCAATGGGTGGGTTGGGGGTGCACAAGGAATTGGGAGGGGACAACAGACAGGACAGCTGACCCCAGTGACCAAATGGGATCCCAGACCATGTGATGTTGGGCTCAGGATATAAAGCTGGGAGAAGGAGGAGGAAAGGGAGGACGTTTGGAGCAATGGTGTTTGTCCTCCCAAGTCACCGTTATGTGTGATGCGAACCCTGCTTTTCTGGGGATGGCTGAACACCTGCCTGCCATGGGAAGTGGGGAATGAATCCCTTGTTTTGCTTTGCTAGTCTGCACAGCTCTTGATTTACCTATTAAACTGTCTTTATCTCAACCCACAAGTTTTTTTTCACTTTTACTTTTCCAGTTCTCTGTCCCATCCCACCGAGGGGAGAGTGAGCAATGGGCTGTGTGGCACTTTGTTCCAGGCTGGGGTTAAACCACAACATCTATGTAAAAAAAAAGGACAAAAAGAAGCAGAGATCCACAAGCCAAGAATACACTCTGCACCAGGCTGTAACTGCAATACCTGATCTCCCCTTTCTGGACAAGGAGGCTTTGTGTAACTTGCCAGAATAACCGAGGGACAACACAACTCACAGTCATGGTGTCGGGTAGAGGAATCCCTAAATGTGTGAAAAATCCAGGAAAAAAACCCCAACTCCAAACAACCCATATTCAAAATACAAGAGACAGGTGGTATAGGGAGCACATGCCTCAGGAATCCCAGGACTCTGACAGGACCAGAAACAAACATAGCACTTCTCTCTGCAAAAGTAGCTCTGTCTCTGCAACCGAGTTCCTGATCTCAGCATACATGGAAGAGCAGAAAGCTGCATCAGCAGAGTGAGAAGGAAGTAGAAGATGTAAGCATTGAATGATAAGAGACAGTAAATCTCTCCTAGGTGCCAAAATTCTCCCCTCAAGACACCATCCACAACAAATGCAGAGCAGGGAAGACTTGGGAGTCAAGAGCACAGATTTATCCCAAACTAAACACCCTGCATCAGCAATTCTGATAAGAGTTCCATATGACACAGTCCAAGAGCTCAAAAGGGCTTTTACTGGCACCTACTTGTGTTCGTCGTTCAGGATGTGGACTTTGAAGGTGCGGGGCTGGACCTCTTCAGAATTATAATCAGCAGGAAGGTTTTCAGGGGCTGGGAGCCACATGTTGAATTCTGCTAGCCAATTCTGGAGCGTATTCACCTGAAAAAAGTCATCCATGGAAGGTTTACAGACCCAGTTGAGTCACTTGGGATTTTCAGAGCAGAAATGAGACCCAGGGAATGACACCAGGCTGTGCCCAGACAAGAGGGGGTCGCAGCATGAAAACTCAGGGACACAGGGAATGAAAGACCAGCAAGGGTATGATAAAGCTTGACATGGGATGGGACACCAATCAATCTTCTCTACACAAAGAAAGTAGGAGTGCAAGGAAGCCCCTCAGCCAGCCCTTCACATGGGCTACTTACAGGTACAATGGCAAGAACAGTCTTTGCCTCCGTGTGCCGAAAAAGTACATCCAAGAAAGAGATGACCTGTATGGTCTTGCCCAGGCCCATGCTATGTGCTAAAATACACCCAAACCCACTGCTGGTTTTAAATCTCTCCAAGGACTCAACCAGGTTGTCATACAGGAACCGGATTCCACCAATCTAGACAGAAAGTGGGAAAGGTATTAGAATGGTGTGTGGAAAAAACAAAACAAAGCAAAAACCCCAAAATGGGTATGTTTTACAGAGTGGCAAGCACATTAGGACTGCATAATCCATGAAAATACAAAGGCAATGGTTCAAGTTCATTATAGTATTTTAGGGAAGGCTCAGAAAGTCAGTATTTTAGATACTCATGAAACCTCCCAAGAATAGAACAATAGATCAAAATCCATTTGTAGCCACTGAATCTGAATTGAGGTTGACTAGTTTGTTTATTAACACAACTTTATTTTTAAAACATTCATCTAAATATACGACAGTCTGATGATAACAACAGCCAAAGTTACAGAGCCTTGACCTTGCTTCAATTTGTCCTTATCATCTGACTGCCCACAACAGCCACTACCACGACCAGACTGGTCACAGAGCTCACCAAAGAAGCTCTGCTGAGCTTAGAAGGCAGGCCTGCCTGAATTCATTGCATTTTCAAGGCTAGTAACACCTACCTGATGAGGTTTTACTGCATGTGCAAGCTGGGGAGCCAGGAAAATATCCTCCTCATTTGGTGGATGATTGATGTTGACAATGACTTGCCCCAGAGCATCTGACTGATTTAAGGCATCATTCACATGAGAGCCGCTGCTCTCTTCACTGCCATCATCCTCCCCTTCATTACCAGAATCACTGCTGTCCACAATTTGGAGGGCATCATCCTCTCCTGAACTCAGCTCAATCACTTCTGTAAAGCAACCAAAACAGGAGAGAGTAAGGGCGAAGGTTAATTTGACATCAGGGTTTATCATGCGTGGTGTGGGGCGGCGGGGGCGGGAAAATCACATCAGGAAAACAAGGCTAGTCTGTTTTGCAGTTCCACAGTGTCCCAGTGACCTACTCTGAACAAGCAGGCATGACATGGACACACATCAGGCCCCTCAGACCAGCACAGAGAAGTCTACGTTTCCCTGAGTTTCCCCATGCTTCAGAGAACACGAACTTGGGCTGGTCCAAAGAGAACACGTCTGTAAGCTGTATGTTCTCCATATGTCCTCTTAATGCCCAAGCCCAGACACACACTTTATCTGTTGATACAACATCTAAGGACACAAAGGAAATCAGGGAGTGGTACTCTGCTGGAGTGGAATAACAGAGTCAGGCTAGATGCATTCGGGACACGGGACACAAACTCCACTTTCAGTTACAGGTCTGAATCCTCTGACACTCCTTTCACACACAGCAGATGATGCTGCATCCCATGCAGGCATTTTTCCACAGAGCACTGAGAAAAGTGGAGGCCATTTATAAAGCAGAAATAAACACAAATTTGTAGAAGTGCCTAGGAGGCCTGGTTTTTACATGTCAGTTTAGGACTCAAAGGCCTAATGTCTATATATGTCTAAAGACATATATATATATATATATA